>CM058238.1:77787775-78387775 GCA_030180135.1 Orychophragmus violaceus | reverse complement strand
GAACCAGGAGGAGGACCTTACTCAGAAGCTGAACGTGGCCGTGAACCGGACTTTGGCCGCAGAGGGGGCGAGCCAAGCGGTTGACGAAGCCCGTTGAGCCGCGGACATGCGGGCTGCGCAGTGTCAGGCTGACCTGGAGAAAGCCCTTGATGATCGGGAATTTTACATGAAGGTGGCCGCTCACGAAGCGAAAAAGGGGCTTAATGGCCAGTATCTCAAAATTCTTGAGGGAATTAAGGTGAAGGAGGGCCAGTGGAAGGTCGCTACTAGCGCCGAGATCAGGCTCCAAGAGGCCTTGGCTAATATTGCGCTCATTGCTGAGCTGGCTTCCGGCGAGCTGGACTTGACAAAGGTGGTGCTCGAGCTCGCGGAGAAGAAACGGCTGGCGATGGAGGAAATGAATGCCGCGGCGGTTTCTGATTTCAGTATTAGCAAGCTGAATCTACCGGCAATGTCAGATGACTCAGTGATTCTGGCTCGCCCTCTGTCCCAGGTCCCTTCTGCCCTTGAACAATATGGATCGAACCTTCCGACCGGAGTCGGCTCGAGGGTTAGCGACGGAGTCAAAGGTCACCTTGAGGACGGAGCGGCTTCAGACGGTCAAGGGGAGAATGGGGACGATGCTTCGTCCCCGTCAAAACAGTTTTAAATGTTTTGTTGTTGTTGCCCGAAAGGGCTTTTAATTTCCATTTTCGAACCATCGTTGCCCGTGGGGGCTTTTCTTTACTTTGGCGTTGCCCTGAATGGGCTTTTTATTCGAACTTGAGGACATCGTGTCCTCTCTTTTCCTTTATGAATTGCTTCAATCTTTCATGCCTTAGCATAGATTTGACTGTTTAATGCCTTAGGAAGAGGGCTCGAGCGGACCTCTAAAGAGGTCCTCTAAAGAGGGCTCGAGCGGATGGTTCCGCCTGATTTGCCTTAGGAATTTTCACAATCTTTTAGGTTGATTGTGTTTCAGCTCGAGCTCTTCTTCACGATTTGTTCAAGGTACAGCTCCTTTCGAGATGTAAAGTTCGAGCTTTTCGTCGAATCTGCAGATATAAAGTACTTTTGAGTGTACGACGAGTCGAAGTAAGCTTACATAGATTCGTTTTGAGCGTATGCGGAGGTCGTTTTGCGTGAACAACTGTCTCATTTTATCTGTCTTTATGTAGACTTGACCTTATTTTTTTTGCTTGAAGGGAGGGGGTAGCCCCCCAATTCTTCTAATCCGTATAAGGTTGGAAGAATTTTAAGTTTTTTTTTTTGAAGGATCATTTCAGATCGTTCTGATTTTGACGGGACCGTTTCAAGCCGCTTTTTGGGTCGATCATTTTAGTTCGTTCACTATAGAGGGACCGTTTTGGGTCGCTTTTTTGGGACGATCATTTCAGTTCGTTCGATTTTGAAGGGACCGTTTCAGGTCGCTTTTTGGGACGATCATTTCAGTTCGTTCACTATAGAGGGACCGTTTCGGGTCGCTTGTTTGAAGGGATAATTTCATATCGCTTGTTTGAAGGGATAATTTCATATCGCTTGTTTAGAAGGGACCGTTTCAGGTCGCTTAGGTTCGAAGAGATAATTTCATATCATTCGATTCTGAAGAGATAATTTCATATCACTTGGTTACACGTAATGGCGAAGTATTTCGCGACGGCTCTAACTTTTACAACGGAAAGAGACATTAATCGAGAGACTTATTTTGATTTCACAAAGACAAGCTAGTTAGACTTCGTTTGAAGTTGTCGAGCTCGGTAAGAGCTTTGTGTTGGGGGGGCTGCGCTCGAGGTTGAGCTACCTACGTACCCTTTTAAGGGTATCAAGCCATTTTGTAGTTCGATTATGTTGCGTACTTTCAGTGAAAGTACTTTTTGAGATTGATGATATTCCAGGGTTGTATTTCAGGCTTCTGGGTTTCCACCGACTTGAGTCGGTAGACCCCGTCCTTCACAACGTCGGTGACCTGGTAAGGACCTTCCCACTTTGCTCCTAACTTTCCAGTGTGTTCTTCCTTTTTATGGTCGAGCACTTTCCGTAAGACGAGCTCCCCTACTTGAAACCTTCGAGTTTTAATTCTGGAATCATAGTAGCGAGCTGCGGCTTGTTGGTAGTTCTGGTTTCGAGCTAGTGCGAGATTCCTCCTTTCGTCGACGAGATCGAGCTCGTCCGTTATCATCTTGTTGTTAGGTTCCTCTTGACGTGGGCATTCTTCTTTGCGGATGCTTGACACGAGGATTTCGGCTGGTATTACCGCCTCGATTCCATAAGCCAGCGAAAAGGGAGTCTCGCCGGTAGATTTCCGTGGAGTAGTCCGGTAAGCCCAGAGTACGGCCGGGAGCTCATCGCTCCAGCTTGTCTTGCACTCGTTGAGTCTTTTCTTAAGGCTGTTCATGATCGCTTTATTAGCTGCTTCCGCTAGTCCGTTTCCTTGAGGATAACGGGGCGTTAAGTAGGTCAGCCTTATGTTCCAGGTTTTACAGAACTCTTTGAACATGTTCGATATGAATTGTGATCCGTTATCGGTAACGATCTCGTGGGGTAGTCCATGTCGGCACACAATGTTTCGCCAGACGAACTCCTTAACGTGAACTTCTTTAACCTTTTGGTACGATTCCGCTTCAATCCATTTATTGAAGTAGTCTGTCATCACTAATAGGTGTGTAGCTTTCTTTTTGCCGGATGGAACTAATGGTCCCACGATGTCCATTCTCCATCGCATGAATGGGTATGGCGATGAGATAGAGGAGAGTTTCTCCGATGCTTGGTGGATAATCGGGGCATGCTTTTGGCATTTGTCGCATTTGCTGGAGAAAGATACGCATTCGGCGGCCATTGTTGGCCAGAAGTAGCCTTGCCTTTTGATTCGTATGGCCAGAGCTCGTCCCCCAGAATGGCTTCCGCAGGATCCATCGTGGGCCTGCGTGATCACGGCTCGGGCTTGCTTCTTATCGAGGCATTTGAGGTAAGGTCCAGAGAGACTTCTTTTTAAAAGCTCTCCTTGTGTGACACAGTACCTTGCACTCTGTGTCTTGAGTTTTCGCGTCTCCCATTTGTCGTCAGGGACTTCGCCGTTTGTTATGTATCTGATGATCGGAGTTCTCCAATCTTCTTCATCGTTGGGCTCGCGTCCCTGACTAGTTGACGCAGTTTGAATTAGTCCATCAGGAACGTTCGCGACGTAAACGGCGTTTCTTGGGTCAAGATCATCATCGATCTCGATGATGTCGCGACTGGTATCCTTGGGATGTTTATTGTGTTCGACGTTCTCCTTTCTGGTGGGCTCGTCCTCCTTCAAGGATAGAGCTTTTAGGGCTATGTCGATACATGGTTTTTCGATCCCCTCGACTGGTATGATCCTTTTGAGGTTAGGATCTGATGTTGATACCAACGCGGCTAGGGATCCGTGTTAGATCAAAGAATTCGATCTGGTCGGCGAGGGTATGGACTACCCGCAGGTATGCTTTCATGCGTTCATCTTTGGCCTCGTAGTCGCCATGATATTGGCTCGTGACCAATTGGGAATCGCTGAAAGCGTCTACTTCCCGAGCTCCTATTGCTATTGCTAGTCTGAGCCCGGCTATTAGCGCTTCGTATTCTGCTTCGTTATTTGATGCGGCGAAGCCTAGCCTGAATGACTGTTCTAACACTTCTCCCGTGGCGGAGACCAGTTTTACTCCGACCCCGGATCCTTGCCTTGAGGAAGCTCCATCGACGTGGAGTTTCCATCTCTTGGCAGAAGTTGGGTCGAGTTCGATGGTTGGAGGGAGTTCAATTGTGAAATCAGCCAGTACTTGCACTTTTAAGCACGTCCGAGCCTTGAACTCGATATCATACTCGCTGAGTTCGATAGCCCATTTGACCAGTCGACCTGACTGGCTCGGACTGTGAAGTATGGTTCTTAGTGGTTGAGAAGTCATCACTATGATTGAGTGCGATTGGAAATATGGTCGGAGTTTCCGAGCCGATGTCACCAATGCTAAAGCGAGTTTTTCCATGGCGGGGTATCTGGTTTCAGCATCGATTAAGGTCTTACTGATGTAATACACTGGCCGTTGTTCGTTTTGTTCTTCGCGGACCAGGACTCCACTTACTGCTGCCGTAGAAACAGCTAGGTAGAGGTAGAGGGGTTCCCCTTCTACTGGTTTCGCCAGTATAGGTGGTTCGCTTAGGTAAGACTTGAGCTGGGCGAACGCTTCTTAGCACTTTTCGTCCCAGAGGAACTTCTTGTTCGCTTTGAGAAAGTGGTAGAAGGGTAGACATTTATCAGTCGACCTCAAGATGAAGCGGTTCAGAGCGGCTATTTTGCCAGTCAGGCGCTGGACTTCTCGCGTTGTTTTGGGAGATTTCATCTCCATAAATGTCGCGATCTGTTTAGGATTCGCTTCGATCCCTCTTTCGGTTACTAAGTAACCAAGGAATTCTCCTGATGGGACCCCGAATGTGCACTTCGCTGGGTTGAGTTTCATCCCGTATTTATTGAGAATGATAAAGCATTCTTTTAGTTGGGGGATATGATCCTCATACCTAGAATATTTGACCAGCATATCGTCAATGTAGACTTCCATAGTTTTACCTAGGAGTCCTGAAAACATCTTGTTGACGAGGCGTTGGTAAGTTGCTCCTGCATTTTTTAGTCCGAAAGGCATGAATTTGTAGCAGTACGTGCCTCGATCAGTTATGAACGAAGTCTTTTCTTGGTCTTCGGGGTTCATTAGTATTTGGTTGTACCCCGAGAAGGCATCCACGAAGGACAGTAGTTGGTGTCCGGCGATGGCTTCGACCATCGATGTGTGGGAGTGGGAAGTTGTCCTTCGGACATGCTTTGTTGAGATCTGTAAAATCTACACAGACTCTCCACTTCCCGTTCTTTTTCTTGACCACTACGGGGTTCGCAAGCCAGTCGGGGTATTTGACCTCTCTGATCGATCCTATTTTTAGTAATCGATCTACCTCGTCGTTGACGGCTTGAGCTCGTTCCGGGCCAAGTTTTCGACGTTTTTGTCTTACCGGTTTGTAAGTTGGGTCGACATTCAGCTCGTGGCTGGTTACGTCGATGTTGATCCCTTTCATGTCTGCTGAAGACCAGGCAAAGGAGTCTACGTTCTGTTTAAGAAAAGAGATCAGTTCATTTTTTACTGGCTCCAATAGGTCGATTCCAATGCCAACAAGTCTTTCGGGATGAGCATCGTCTATGCAAACTTGGGCTGTGAGGTCCTTTGGAGGTCCTTTTTGGCTTGGGTCGTTCGACCTTTTAGTTTGCATAGTGGCGAGCTCTTCCTCTTTCTGTAATTGCTACGTGTGGGATTTCTCGATCAGCTTGTATCCGTTCATATAGCAATTACGGGAAATCTTTTGACTTCCGTAAATGGTTTTTATCCGTTCACGCATTGATGGTAGGTCGATGGTACCGCTTTCATGTCGTATATCCATGGTCGACCTAGAATTGCGTTGTAGGGAGCTGGTCGATCTACTACGACGAACTATTTCATTCTTCGAACTCCTCCATCTATTACTGGGGCGAAGACAGAGCCCATTGAATATGTTGTTTCGCCAGCGAACCCTACCAATGGTGTCTTTTCCTCGACAATCTCGGAATCGTTGAACCGACGAAGACCATGTCGCTCTATCTCTGCATCGTCTCCTACCGAGCTCGAGCTCGATCACCTCTTACTTCGGCGTTGCTTGGGCCTTGTCAAGATGTCAATCGTATGGGCCCAACAAAGGATAATTGTCGATCTCTCTGTCTTGATTATGGAGCGTGCTCATGATTATGGGCCTTTGTTTTATTTGTTAACGGGCCAGATTTCTTAGAGGGAAATCCAGTACCAACACATACTCGGTTAAGTTACTTCATATCTGAGATTGGCTTTCTTAATATTGTTCATATAGATCCAATAACTAGACTTCACTGAATACTGCCCCGAGCTAGTATAATCCCAACAATAACCATCTGAGCAATCCAAACTACCTGGTCTGATTCTCTCAATACTTCTTTGGTCTTGTAAAACCAACAAATACGAAACTAACTCTCTATTCCAGTCTCTTCCATCAGGTGTAAGAAGGTCACTCACAGTGTAAACATTAGCATAATAATCTCGTAGATGATGAAGAGAGTGTATGGTAGCCATTATAGACCGAGCCGGCTTTGAGTCCACCCAAGGGTCTTTCCAAATGGATATATCACGACCATTCCCAATTGTTTCCCTTACTCCATGCTTAATAAATGATTGAGCTTTGTGAATGCTCCTCCAAGCGAACGATGAGCGTGAGCCAATACCAGCATTGAGAGGACTTGAATTAAGAAAATACCTCGCCTTGAAAACTCTTGCAAGCAGATATTGTTTCTGAGTCATCATTCTCCACAATTTCTTTCCAAGCAAACCAATATTCATTGCCTCAATGTCTTTAAACCCATTACCACCTTCGCACTTCAACTTATTCAAAATTTCCCATGCCTTCCAGTGTATTCCTCTCCTATCACAAGAATTCCTCCACCAAAACTCAGCATAATGATTCAATCTGCTTGCAAAGAGTTTTTGGGAGAAGAAAGCATGATATGGGGTAGGTCCGAAGAGCCATTGCAACAACTTTAATCAAAACTTCTTTGCCGCCTGGTGACAAGAATTTGTTTTGCCAACCATTCACCTTCTGAATTTCTCGTTTTAGACTATCTCCACAAAAGGTAGTTGGCTTTTAATCCAATATATGACTCTATTTTCTATTTTAAAAATAAAATATTCTAAATATTTTTTATTTTATTATTAATACTTTTAGTTATAAAGTTTACTTATTAATCATATTATTTTATATTTTGTAAAAATTCTATAAATTATGAAATAATTTAAACAGAAGTTTAATAAGTAAATACAACATAAAAATACCAAATAAAATTTGATTTAATCATCACCATTATTATATCTTTCCTACAAATAATCTATTGATGTATTTCGAAGTGAAAAAATGAGTATATTAAATTTATTTTTATATGCATTAATTTTTAAAAAGTAGTGTAAGAACTCAACACGTTTTTATTTTACAATGTTTTAAAGTATTTAAAATTATTGTTTATATCTATAAACGTATATATAAAATATGTTTTTTAAACAAAAAAAATAAAAGAAAAATCAATACTATTAAAAAATTGGAGTTTGGCCATGGTACATAAATGTTGTTCCAGAAATTTGCCCTTGATATTATTAGGATTTGTAACCTTCATTAAGGGTAATTAGAGAATATAACATTATCTCTACAATTCATGTTTCCAAACAAGACAATTATTAAACATGTAGCCAAACAACCAAAATCTAATGGGTCCTACTTTCCTAATTAATTAAAATCAAAACAAATTAATTGGTAAATATAATGAATAATTTATACATCAACTATTATATATAAATTAAGATTCTTTAATTTATGATTTAATTCAAAATATATTTATAATATATTTTAATATCTTTTATTTTGTTTCAAAAATATATATATATATATATATATATATATATACATATTACGATTGATGTTTTTACGATTGTACTTTTTAGCAGGTTTTTCCATCAAACTGAAAAATATTTAATTAATTAAACGGGTTGAAAAATTAATTAGCCAATCTCGATTATAAATTTTTTTTTAAAAAATTCGCATATAGTAAATAATTTCAGCTGATATATTTTAAAATTAATAAAATATTAAAATGATTTCATACTTATATTATTCAAATATTTGAAATATATTTTAATATCTTTTTTTATTTCAAATATATATATATATATACACATATTACGATTGATGTTTTTACGATTGTACTTTTTAGCAGGTTTTTCCATCAAACTGAAAAATATTTAATTAATTAAACGGGTTGAAAAATTAATTAGCCAATCTCAATTATAAATTTTCTAAAAATTCGCATATAATAAATAATTTCAGCTGATATATTTTAAAATTAATAAAATATTAAAATGATTTCATACTTATATTATTCAAATATTTGAAATATATTTTAATATCTTTTTATTTTGTTTCAAATATATATATATATATACACACATATTACGATTGATGTTTTTACGATTGTACTTTTAGCAGGTTTTTCCATCAAACTGAAAAATATTTAATTAATTAAACGGGTTGAAAAATTAATTAGCCAATCTTGATTATAAATTTTCTATAAAAAATCGCATATAGTAAATAATTTCAGCTGATATATTTTAAAATTAATAAAATAATAAAATAATTTCATACTTATATTATTCAAATATTTGAAGCGTCAAATTATGCTTTATGTTTGAATGGAGTTTTTAACGGATAGTTCCATCAAATTTGCAAATTATATATACGACTACAACATGTATTTTATAAAATAATATTTTAGATAAATAAAATAACAATTAAACATATACCATATAACTTTTACAATAGTTGTTTTCACATATATATATTTTTTCCAAACTATGATCTTACGATACAACGCAGATTAAAATATATAATGCGAAATCGTTATTTTAATCTCTTAATCCTTACGATATATCTCCTCCAAATAACATATAATTCATTTTTAAAAAAAACTAAATTGCTAACTCACTGTTTATAATGTTGGTTAAACAATTATAATTAAAATTAGATTACATAATCAATACTATTAAAAAATTGGAGTTTGGCCATGGTACATAAATGTTGTTCCAGAAATTTGCCCTTGATATTATTAGGATTTGTAACCTTCATTAAGGGTAATTAGAGAATATAACATTATCTCTACAATCCATGTTTCCAAACAAGACAATTATTAAACATGTAGCCAAACAACCAAAATCTAATGGGTCCTACTTTCCTAATTAATTAAAATCAAAACAAATTAATTGGTAAATATAATGAATAATTTATACATCAACTATTATATATAAATTAAGATTCTTTAATTTATGATTTAATTCAAAATATATTTATAATATATTTTAATATCTTTTTATTTTGTTTCAAAAATATATATATATATATATACATATTACGATTGATGTTTTTACGATTGTACTTTTTAGCAGGTTTTTCCATCAAACTGAAAAATATTTAATTAATTAAACGGGTTGAAAAATTAATTAGCCAATCTCGATTATAAATTTTTTTTTTAAAAATTCGCATATAGTAAATAATTTCAGCTGATATATTTTAAAATTAATAAAATATTAAAATGATTTCATACTTATATTATTCAAATATTTGAAATATATTTTAATATCTTTTTTTATTTCAAATATATATATATATACACATATTACGATTGATGTTTTTACGATTGTACTTTTTAGCAGGTTTTTCCATCAAACTGAAAAATATTTAATTAATTAAACGGGTTGAAAAATTAATTAGCCAATCTCAATTATAAATTTTCTAAAAATTCGCATATAATAAATAATTTCAGCTGATATATTTTAAAATTAATAAAATATTAAAATGATTTCATACTTATATTATTCAAATATTTGAAATATATTTTAATATCTTTTTATTTTGTTTCAAATATATATATATATATACACACATATTACGATTGATGTTTTTACGATTGTACTTTTAGCAGGTTTTTCCATCAAACTGAAAAATATTTAATTAATTAAACGGGTTGAAAAATTAATTAGCCAATCTTGATTATAAATTTTCTATAAAAAATCGCATATAGTAAATAATTTCAGCTGATATATTTTAAAATTAATAAAATAATAAAATAATTTCATACTTATATTATTCAAATATTTGAAGCGTCAAATTATGCTTTATGTTTGAATGAAGTTTTTAACGGATAGTTCCATCAAATTTGCAAATTATATATACGACTACAACATGTATTTTATAAAATAATATTTTAGATAAATAAAATAACAATTAAACATATACCATATAACTTTTACAATAGTTGTTTTCACATATATATATTTTTTCCAAACTATGATCTTACGATACAACGCAGATTAAAATATATAATGCGAAATCGTTATTTTAATCTCTTAATCCTTACGATATATCTCCTCCAAATAACATATAATTCATTTTTAAAAAAAACTAAATTGCTAACTCACTGTTTATAATGTTGGTTAAACAATTATAATTAAAATTAGATTACATAATTAAAAATCTAAACTACTATTAACAAAATGAATAAAAAGTAAAATTTGTAAAGAAAATTAAACCCGCACTTTCTAAGTGCGGGTCAAAATCTAGTATCTATACTATTAAAACAGGAAGGTTTGCCATGGTACATAAATGTTGTTCCCGGAATTTGCCCTTGATATTATTAAGATTTGTAAGCTTCATTAAGGGTAAAACTGTAAAACAATGTATATTAATGATTTAATTAAATTTCATTAAGAGTAATTAGGGAATATAACATTATCTCTACAATCCATGTTTCCAAACAAGACAATTATTAAACATGTAGCCAAACAACCAAATTCTAATGGGTCCCACTTTCCTAATTAATTAAAATCAAAACAAATTAATTGATAAATATAATGAATAATTTATACATCAACTATTATATATAAATTAAGATTCTCTAATTTATGATTTAATTCAAAATATATTTATAATATATTTTAATATTTTTTATTTTGTTTCAAATATATATATATATACACATATTACGATTGATGTTTTTACGATTGTACTTTTTAGCAGGTTTTTCCATCAAACTGAAAAATATTTAATTAATTAAACGGGTTGAAAAATTAATTAGCCAGTCTCGATTATAAATTTTCTAAACAAAAATTCGCATATAGTAAATAATTTCAGCTGATATATTTTAAACTTAATAAAAATAATAAAATGATTTCATACTTATATTATTCAAATATTTGAAGCGTCAAATTATGATTTATGTTTGAATGAAGTTTTTAACGGATAGTTCCATCAAATTTGCAAATTATATATACGACTACAACATGTATTTTATAAAATAATATTTTAGATAAATAAAATAACAATTAAACATATACCACATAACTTTTACAATGGTTGTTTTCACATATATATATATATATATATATATATTTTCCAAACTATGATCTTACGATACAACACATATTAAAATATATAATGTGAAATCGTTATTTTAATCTCTTAATCCTTACGATATATCTCCTCCAAATAACACATAATTCATTTAAAAAAAAACTAAATTGCTAACTCACTGTTTATAATGTTGGTTAAACAATTATAATCAAAATTAGATTACATAATTAAAAATCTAAACTACTATTAACAAAATGAATAAAAAATAAAATTTGTAAAGAAAATTAAACCCGCACTTTCTAAGTGCGGGTCAAAATCTAGTATACTATTAAAAGATTATTCTTCAAATAAAAAAATATCACTATAGGCAAGTACTTGGTAGACCGACAATCCAGTGGACACTCGACCAAAAGGGGGCAACGCTATCTCTCTATAATTTCCAGTGTTCAAGAAAGTGCTAGGCGCTAGTCGGGCGGTGACCCACCGCCTAGCGCCTAGAACGCCTAGTCGGGGCCTAGTCGGCGCCTAGGCGGTATATACATTTATAAAAGAAAACAATATATATTAGATATATTATATAATATATGTTATATAATTCAAATATTCTTAGTCTAAAAAATAGATTAAAACTCAAAGTACATCAAAATAACAAAAAGAATATTAGCTAAATTTATCAGCACACGACATTTACTATCAAATCCGTTAAATTTATAATATTTTTTTATTGATAACCATTAATTTATGAAGTAAGAACTTATAAATTTAGTTATATGTAATAAAATTTTAAAATTATACCGAAACAAACATGAAAATTAAAAATCAAATGATAATTGGTTAAAGATTGTGTGTAGCCGCCTAGGACCGCCTAGACCCGCCTAAATCCGCTTAATAACATAAACGCCTATAGGAGAAAATCGCCACAGTCAAAGACCACCTAGCGCCTAGACCCCGCCTAAACGGCCGCCTAGACCGATTTTTAGAACACTGATAATTTCATTCCCTTGATAGGGATAGGGGACAAATGGTCCAGCTTCCTCCTCCCCTTCCCTGGAAGAGACTAGATTAGTTGGAAGCGTAAGCCCAGTTTCCTCGGGGCCCCGCTGATTTGCCGAGGCTGAACCTTCTTCCGTTTGGGACGTCTTTGCTGGGAGAGTAGGATTCTTCGAGAACTCGAAGTTCAAAGAAAAAATAGATTTTACTTCAAATATAGAGTAATCTCACGTATTTTCTATTTTAAAGTGAAAAATGGAAGATGATTGAAGATGCTCTAATATATATTCTAGTTTAAAAATTACTTATTTAAGACATGGGTATTTGAACGGAAAATATCAGTATTGATATTTAAATCTGTAAATCTATATACTATTATTTTAAAAGCCAGTATATTGCAGTGTTCGAAAATGCGCTAGGCGTTAGTCGGGCGGTGAGGTTGGGCCTAACGTCTAATAATAAAATCGGGGATTAAGCGGGGATTATGCGGGGCGGAATTTTCGGTAAATAGTTCAGTATTTTGTATATATACAGCTCAGTTGTATAGATGACAAAGAAAATGGAGTTGGCTCGGTGTTTTTAAGCGTGTTAAATGTGGTTGTGGTCACGGGTTCGAACTGTCCTAGTGCATTTTTTGCTCTTTTTCATTAAATTATTTAATGAAGGGCAAAATCGACATTTTACAATCATCTTCCTCATAACTTATAAGTCGCCGAGAAACCCTATCAATGGCGGCTATGGCTTTTTTCTTCCAGATTTTAGCGTTTTCTTTCGGTTTTTAACTGTATTTTCACTCACAAATGACAAATATATTCAAGAATACTCGATTTACAAAGTAAAAACCACCAAAAATCACAATTTTGAAGATGAGCAATTTTTTTCACCGATTAAGGTGAATTCGCGGCGGCTCCCGGCCGCCGACTGCCTATCCGCCGTGGAGGCGGTTGCGGAGACCGCGTTTTCGAACACCTGTATATTGTGTTGATTATTACAAAGGTAATTTTAATAAACTAAAATTATTATATCTAATTATTATTACTAGGTGAGTACTTTCGCTATGCAGGACTTTTTTTTAAATGTAAATTATAATTTTTGAAAATTTGGGTATAGTTGAAATCATTTTATTTATACTTATTTGTCTTATATTTTATATGTATACTAGATTTTGACCCGCACTTAGAAAGTGCGGGTTAAATTTTCTTTACAAATTTTACTTTTTATTCATTTTGTTAATAGTAGTTTAGATTTTTAATTATGTAATCTAATTTTGATTATAATTGTTTAACCAACATTATAAACAGTGAGTTAGCAATTTAGTTTTTTTTTAAAATGAATTATGTGTTATTTGGAGGAGATATATCGTAAGGATTAAGAGATTAAAATAACGATTTCACATTATATATTTTAATCTGTGTTGTATCGTAAGATCATAGTTTGGAAAAACCTGCTAAAAAGTACAATCATAAAAACATCAATCGTAATATGTGTATATATATATTTGAAGCAAAATAAAAATATATTAAAATATATTATAAATATATTTTGAATTAAATCATAAATTAGAGAATCTTAATTTATATATAATAGTTGATGTATAAATTATTCATTATATTTATCAATTAATTTATTTTGATTTTAATTAATTAGGAAAGTGGGACCCATTAGATTTTGGTTGTTTGGCTACATGTTTAGTAATTGTCTTGTTTGGAAACATGGATTGTAGAGATAATGTTATATTCCCTAATTACCCTTAATGAAGGTTACAAATCCTAATAATACCAAGGACAAATTTCGGAAACTCAGTCACCTGTTTTAATAGTATAAATAATTTTTAAGTGGTAATATCAAATTTTGATTTTAAAATAAGTGTAACAAATTGCCTCATTAAATATTTCTGGATCTATTCACATGTTAATGTTTTTTGAAAGCACACTTAAATTACATTTGATAAGTGACGTAAAAATTTATATTAGATAAGCAAATTTACGAAAGAGAAATTAGTGTAATTGTCACCGAAACAAAAACAAATTCAATAAGCTAAACTTCCAAAACTCGAGTAAAAGCTCGAAACATTGAAATCCCAAAAATACGGCTAATTCCATGTATTAAATTTCGAGGAACTTAGGCTTTAATAATTAATTTGCATTGTCTTTTATCTTATATATTAAAAAATTCATATTGCAGATGTAACTTTAATGAGAACAACAAGAAATTATGCTTAAACGAACCCAACCAGTTTTAAATCATAAGTCTCTCTGTCTTTATATTAAGGTTGTGAATGTTTGTTGTGTTTTAAAGGAACCTCTATGGTGTTTTAATTATTGTCATCATTCAAGAGGTGCATCCAGATTTATTAATTAAAATAAGAGGTAAGATGTGATATTTGCGTTTTACATAAACGTGAACAAATGTATGAAACGCCTTTTAGAAAATTACACAGCTAATTTGATGTGTTTCAAGTGTGGTTTATCTTTTTATTTATTTTTTTATTGCAAAAATTATTTTTAGAAATTGTACGAATTAGTATGATCAATTATATATTTATGTTTAAAAAATCAAATTTTGTTATAATATTAAATATTAAAAATAAATAAAATATTATATATACTGTATGTTATTTTTATGTCACCATTCAAACATTATTCCGCACCGCACTTTTTGCTTAAACCGCTTATGTTCCGCATTATGCATTTCTTCCATATACCGCACTTGAACTGTTCCGTACCGCCCGATCCGCTTTATCCCTTACCGCTTGATCCGATGTTACCATTCAGAGGCGAAAAATTTGAGATCATGGACAATAGCTTGGACGCGGAAGCAACTCGTACCTGCAATACCAATTAGATTTTGATCTGCGCTTTCTAAGCGCGGTTAATTTTTTTTTACAAATTAAAATTTTAACTAATTTATTGTTAGTAATATAGATTTTGATCTGATCGCTGGAGGGGTCCGCTCATTTGCGAGTTGTGGTCGATGTAGCGTAGTGTTTCTCGTTGAGCCGTCGGGCGTTGAGAAGTCGAGTTGCTTACGTTCAGTTGGTCCAAAGTTCACCGCTTGGGTGTACCTTGCTCGGTTTTCTGTTCTGAGCCTCTCCACTTGCTCGGTGAGCGTGCTATTCGCTTTCTCCTGATTCTGAGTTTTTTTGCATCAGTACTGCTATCATCTCCTTTAACTCGGTAAGCGCCGCGTCGGCTGTTGTATCTATCGTGGTTGCGTTTGTAGCAATGATGTCTGCCGCAGTGTTGCCTGTTGTGATGTTATATGTCGAGGTGTTGTCCGTTGTATTGACAATCGCCAGTTGGTGATCTATTCTATCTATGTCTCTACCTTCGCCGGTGGCCATCTCTTCGGATCTGCAGATCGGTAGTCTTTAAGTGTAAGAAATTTTCTGATTCCCCATTGACGGCACGAAACTGTGAGAGTCAGAACTCGCACGGTCAATTCTTATAGGGTTAATTTTAGGGAACATAAGTTTCTAAGTAAACAAGAAGAAAAGAGATCCGGAAAATAGTTTTATTGATTTGTTTGACGGAAAAAGAGAGTACAAAAGCGTAAGAGCCAAAGAGAAAGTCTAAGTTTTTATGCTAGGGTTTTCAGCGTGTCTTGATTGTAGGAAGTCTCTTGTCTTTTATAGTCGCGGCGAGTCGGTTTAGAAGAGATTTGCCCGCAAGATTTCCGGAGATCTTCTTGTTATCGAATCTTCCATTTTTGTTCAGATTTACTTTTCTGCTCAGATTCTCCTCTTCTTGTTCGGATTTATCTTCCGCTTTTCTTGCTCGGATTTACTTAGTTTTATCTTCCGATTGGGCCAAAAAGTACGATCCGAGTCCGCTGAGTATATGTCTTATTAGTCCAGCCCTAAGTCTATAGAATACAAACCTTGAGTTTAGCCCAAGTCCGTATTTCGCATAACTTATTCGGCAATTATGTCAACAGCTAGTAGTTTCGAGTATGTGTAAGTTATTGGTATGAAGAAGGGTTACAGCTAACCGTGCATTCGGAGGAAGATATCGACAAGTTTCTGAGTAGTTGGTCCAAGTAATGTGTCCTGCTCGCATCGTCCTAGGAGTGTGTCCTGCTCGGAACGTCCGAGGAGTGTGTTCTGCTCGAAACATCTAAAGAGTGTGTTATTCTCGAAACGTCCGAAGAGTGTGTTCTGCTCGGAACGTCCGAGGAGTGTGTTCTGCTAGGATTTTCTGAGCAGATTCTCGGATTTTCCGAGCAGTCTACCTTGCTCGGATTTTCTGAGCAGACTGTCCTGCTTGGAACGTCCGAGCAGATTGTCTTGCTTGGATCGTCCGAGCAATTTTTCCGAGCATCTGAATTTGCCCATGGATTTTGTTGAGTGGTACGCTTGGCTAAGTGATCCATCCGAGTGGTTTGATTTCTCAGAAGTATGGCTATGTGGTTTTGTACGTCTTATATGAAATATCAGTTATACAAAACTTTTTCATACGAACCATAGTTCTGTCCGATCACTTGGACCATTTTTTACTATTGATTTCGTCGAGGGAGATTTTGACCCCAACAAGCATTGGCTGTACGAATTAAACGGCAAGGCTACATATGGCCCATTATGGTTGCGGAATGCAAGATTTACTCAGCAAGGTGCAAAAAATACTAACGGCATGCGCCTACAATCCACCAACCAGCTGAACAGTTATCTTCGATATCATCTTCTAATTCGTTCATGAGTAGTTCTATGGACGTTATCGGACCTTTCGTTCCATCTGGCAAACAGAGACATCGCTTCGTGCTGGTCCTAATAGACTATTTCACCAAATGGATAGAGGCAGAGTCCTACCAGAAAATAACCGAATTCCAAACAAAAACTTCATCTGGAAAAACATCGGATGTCGCCACGACCTCCCCTGCGAGATTGTAACAGAGAACGGAACTAATCTCACCTCCAAAAAGTTCAGAGATTTCTTATAAACATACAACATTCGCTTTACCACCTCGACCCGAGATATCCTCAAGGAAACAGTCATGCCGAAGCAGCAAACAAGTCGGTCCTTGACAACCTCAAGAAAAGACTCGATGCTAAAAAGCAGAGATGGAGTGAAGAGGTCCCCGGAGCAGTTTGGGTGTGCCGCACTACATCTCGCAAAGCCCCTAATGAGACCGCGTTCTCACTCGCATACAGAATGGACCCGGTAGTTCCTGCCGAGCTACAAGTTTAAATCCTTCGAGGATACATTGTCCTCAAAACGTCTAGCTGAATGAACAAATGCTCCTAGATCACCTAGAGATGATCGATGAAAGACGCGATCAAGCTCTGATTCGAATCAAAAACTATCAGCCAGCCGCATCTCGCTACTACAACTCTGAATTCTAACTCATGAACGAAGACTAGAACCCCCAAAAAAAACATGTATCTTGAATCAACTAATTAAACTCAACAGAAAACACCAAAAGCTTTACCGCCTATGAGATTATCAACCACACGACCTCCTCCATGGCCACTGTAAAACCATGAATTTGTTTCAGTGATTGAATTGAATATATCATTCATCTGCCACTTGATTCCCTTACCAGCTTTTTGATTCTACTCATGTGCACTGAGCCTTGAATCAAATTCAGTGAAATATGTGTAGCTATCTTAGAATCATATATACTTCAAATCTGAAACAATCCCTTATTCGATAATTCCTCTTTTTATACATTCCAACCTTGAACACCTCTTGTACCAATGTTACTTCTAACAAAACACGCCATCCAACTATCAACACTGCTAGACAAACTTTGGACATACCATGGTTCATTCATCATGCTTTAATAGAATATTTCTGCCACAAATTATTTTTGAATATACGGCATAAATTGTAAGTCACTCATGCTTCAGATCTCTGAAACAGTCTTTGACTTATCATAGCCTGTTTGAGAACACTGCTCTGAACATCACTTTGTACCGTTTTTGTTTCCAATAGAACATGCCGCTTGATTCCACCTGATTAAGAAGACTTTATACACAAATACATGTGCTCAACATACTGCTCAAACTCTTCTGTAGTAACATAAACATTCTACCAATTGATGTAGCGGATAATCGGCTAATTTTTTTTTGGTGTAAACTAAACCACCTTCAATATGATTTAGTGTTGGTTTTGGTTTTCATATGATTTCGTTTTATTATTTATTTTCATCTTCAATATATCTTTGGAGTTTGATGTTATCTCCAATAGATTCTAGGATATTTGGTGTTATCTCTTTGTGCTTATAAAACAATAATATTTTTCATTATGTAGAACTTGGTTTTTGATTAATAAACAAAGAGAGAATTACTTCCCCTTCAAGTCTTCGTCTTCTCCTCGTTCTGCAAATCGAACTCGCGGGAATACTAAGCAGTAGGATACTTCAGAATCCATTGATCTCCGACATATCTTGTGTTATCATCTACATTAGTTGGTATCAGACTAACTCGATCTTTCACTATGCCTCCAAAGAAAACTCTTCAACAAACATTAGCCGAGCATGACGACGCATTCTGTGGTGATTTGGCCACTTTCAACAAGATATGCGCATCGTGTTGCGTAAAACGGTCGAAGCAGCATTACGAACATCACTTGTGAGATCCGTAATCCACTCAACCCCTACATCGTGAAAACCCTCTTTTCGAGGCGTACGACGATATATAGGAGGAAGAGGAAAATAATGATAACCCATTCGCCCCAACGCGTGATCAGGAACCACAAGATGCGGTTGTTTCAGCCCTGGATGGTGACAATCGTCAATGGGAAACATGATTTCAGCTTGATCCACCATAGTTCACCGGGAGTTTACAGCCTGAAGAATTTCTGGACTGGATCAGTAACGTTGAGGAAATTCTGGATTTCAAATAGGTTCCCGAATAGATGTGCGTGTCACTTTTGGCAACCGATTCAAAGGCCGAGCTTCGGTTTTGTGGTAGCAGGTAAAATTGTAGCATACTCTGGCAGGGAAAGAACGTACTGCGACGTGGGAGAAACTCAAAGAAACATGCGTCAAGAATTCTTACTATTTAACTATTCACGCACTATTTACACGCGCTTTCAGAATCTGCGCTAGGGGTCTTTTTTGGTTGATGATTATGCGACATAATTCTTTTCCTTGATGGCGTGTACTCAATTGACAGAGACCGATGACCAATTAGTCTCTCGTTTCATTGGCGGTCTACTTTAGCAAATTCAAAATACCCTACTATAGTTTAATCCGCTTTCCATTTTTGAGACTCACCAAATAGCTTTACTGATTAAACAAAATTTACGAAGTGTCGCCAAATTGGACTTCTCAATATCGCAGACGAGCTGTCGCGACAGACCCTTTCAAAGGCAACGATTCACTTGTAGATTCGGGGATACAACCTCGTGGTATCACCAATTCAATGGATACATCGATTGGTAGGAATCCATGATAACCACCTTATAAATGCTTAGTTGTGGTGAACAGGGGAATCGTCAGTCCAATTGTCCCAAGGCTAGCAGGCGTATGTTATACGGTGATGATGAGCCACATTATGATGATTATGATGACCAAGCCGTGGAATAAGAAGAAAGAGTTTCTGGTGATACGAGTACTTTGTTAGTAATCTGTCGGAGGTGTCTCCTTTCTCAAGGCGTGGAGGAATCGTGGTTACGAACTAATATATTTTTGCTCTTTTTTGCTCTTCTTGTATGATTAGAGGCAATGAATGTCATTTTATAGTGGATTCGGGTAGTTTCACTAATATCATTTCATAGAAAGCAATCCACAAACTGGCGTTATTCACCAAACCTCACCATGTGCCTTACAAGCTTCTTTGGCTAAATATGCAAACAAACCTGCATATTTTGAAACGTTGTCGGGTCCCTTTCTCGTTCGGTTCCAGTTATAAGGATCTGGTTCTCTGTGAAGTCATACTCATGGTTCTCTGTGAAGTCATACCCATGGACGCTTGTTACTTATTGTTGGGACGACCTTGGCAGTACGATCGTCATACATTACACGATGGCTTCGCGAATACATATGCTTTATATTTTGAGAATAAGTGTATCACGTAACTTTCGTCTCCGGACACACAAACTCCTTATAGTTTCAGCACTGATTTGGCGATCACACATGTGGATGATCCAACGGCAAAACTAGCTCTGTTCCTTAACATATCCAAGTTCTTTGCGAACTCCGGTCAGCAGACACGGTCTATGTTCTCTTGACTACCACTCTATCACTTGATTGTATGGTGAAAATCCCACTCCTATTTTGCGGATTACTTGAGGAGTTTTGAGACGTTTTCCCAGCCGATCTTCCCATAACGTTGCCTCCTTTGCGTGATATACATTATCACATTGAGGTAATTCCAAACGCAGTTCTTCTGAATCGTACGCACTACAGGATGAGCCCGGCTGTATATGATGAGTTGCGACGCCAGGTTGAGGACCTCCTTTCCAATCATTCGCGAAAGTCTCAGCCCTTGCGCGGTTCCAGCTTTGTTGATTCCAAAGAAGGATGGCTCATGGCGAATGTGCGTTGACAGTAGTGTTACGGTAAAGAGAGAGGCACAAGACAAATGTAAAAGGTTTTCTGTGTATTGATCTCTTTACATGTACCGAGTATATATCACATTCAACTAGCATCTTACTTCCTAAAATACAGATGATACTATCGCTAAGATAAGGCAATTGCAGTAAAGTCTAATTGCAAAGAATATCGTGTGTATAGCATAAATTACGGGATTGATATCTCCACACCCTCCCTCAAGTTGGAGCATGAAGGTTCGTAATGCCCAACTTGCTAAGAAAGTACTCGAACTCCTTATTTCCCAATGCCTTGGTGAATATATCCGCTAGTTGCACTTTGGTGGAGACGTGAGCAGCGACAATATTACCTGAGACAATGTCTTCACGAACAAAATGGCAGTCGACTTCAATGTGTTTCGTTCGTTCGTGAAAGACCGGGTTAGTGGCAATGTAGATGGCTGATTTACTGTCGCATAACATCATCATCGGGCCTGAGTGGGGAGCTCCTAAATCTGCGAGAATGCGCTTCAGCCATCTAAGTTCAGCTGCGAGGAAAGACATAGCCCGGTATTCCGCCTCTGCTGAAGATCGGCTAACCGTCGGCTGTTTCTGCGTTTTCCACGCAACCGGAGAAGTACCAAGCTGGACGAAGTAGCCTGTGACTGAACGACGTGTAATCGGACAGCTTGCCCAATCAGAATCACACCAACCATATAACTTCAAATCTGTGTCGGCTTTCAACATGATCCCCTGTCCTGGACTGTTTTTCAAGTATCGAACAACTCTGATCGCAGCATTCCAGTGGTCAGTTCGTGGTGCTTGCATAAACTGTGCAAGAGTATGAACCGCGTACGTTAAATCAGGCCTAGTGACTTTGAGGTATATCAATCGCCCTATCAGCCGACGATACTGTTCTGGATGTTCGAGTAATGATGATTCAGAGACTGCAAGACGGTGATTTTGAGGCATGGGAAACGTGACAGGTTGTGATCCAAGCATGCCTGTTTCCATGATGATCTCTAACGCATATTTTCGCTGGCACAAATAGAACCCACTTGAATTTCTGGCCACTTCGATGCCTAGAAAATACTTTAGGAGTCCCAAATCTTTCATATAGAAACAAGTAGAGAGATACTCCTTGAACTTACTAATTGCTTCGGTTGTGTTCCCTGAAATAATCAGATCGTCAACGTAAACCAAAACTCGCAAAACCACGCCATTGTGATCAAACATGAACAAGGAGTAGTCCGATGCTGATTTCTTGAACCCATAAGCCTCAAGAGCATGACATAATTTTGCAAACCAACATCTCGGTGACTGTTTCAATCCGTAAATCGATTTGTGCAGGAGACAAACCTGATTCCTTTTAGGCGATTTGAAACCAGGGGGCAATGTCATGTAGACTTCCTCGTCTAAATCTCCATGTAGAAATGCATTATGGACATCCATTTGATGTACCTCATAACCCCGACCAGCTGCGACATTTAAGAATAGACGGACAGTATCCATTTTTGCAACAGGAGCAAATGTTTCTCCGTAATCCACGCCTTCAATTTGTCGGTTCCCGAGAGCTACGAGACGAGCTTTGTGTCTCTCTAGAGTGCCATCCGACTTGTACTTAAGTTTGTAAACCCACATACAACCAATTGCCTTCTTCCCCGGAGGTAATTCTGTCACCGTCCAAGTTTGGTTCCTGTCCATTGCTCCAATTTCACTAACCATCGCATTGTTCCAGACCGTGTGTTTACTCGCTTCTTTGTACGACTTTGGCTCTGTGGTGGACAGTATGGCTGCCTGGAAAGCTCTATGAGCGACAGAGAAACGTTTGTCACTCATATAGTCAGCAATAGGATACACAGACGATGAGAGCTCAGGGATCGATGTTACTGTATTCGTAACGTAATTCTTGAGAATCACAGACGCTGTTTTCTTTCTCTGCCCACGACCGAGAATCTCAGATGGGGCTGGCGCAATGTTGTCTATTTCGGGTGGCAATACCGATGAAGGAGGAGCAGACAACTCTGAGTTTTGAGACGTCGCTGTTGAGCCTCTGCCGATGACAGGAACCGTAGTAGCCTCAGACTGTGATGATGTCGCTGTATTTCTGTCAGGTTCGAGAGCTTCGGTAAGTTCCGGGTTTGGCTGCACTGATGCAGTGTGTCCAAGAGGAGGATTATCTAAATCCAGAAAACTGACAGGCGGAGACGATGGACCATCTAAGTCCGTCTCGTTCTCGTGTGTTCCCTGCGACATATCGTTCGAGTTCTCTGAGTATGGGAATTTTGTTTCGCAGAAGGTTACATCTCGTGACACAAAGAATTCTCTTTTCTCCAAATCATATAGTCTCCAACCTTTTTGACCATGTGGATAGCCCACAAAAATACATCTGCGAGATTTGGATGCAAACTTATCGCCATTTTGGTGCTGGTTGTGTGCGTAACACAGTGAGCCAAAAACTCTGAGATGACGATAGTTTGGCTCAGAATCATGAAGCAACTGATATGGTGTCTTGCCTTCCAAGATCGCAGATGGTGTGCGGTTTATCAAATATCCAGCCGTGAGAACACATTCGCCCCAAAACTCGATTGGTAACTTGGCTTGAAAACGTAGTGCTCTCGCCACATTCAAAATATGTCGATGTTTTCTTTCAACCCGACCATTCTGATTTGGTGTCCCGACGCATGACGTTTCATGGTGTATACCCTTCTCTCTGAATTCTTTACTGAGACACATAAACTCAGACCCGTTGTCACTCCTTATCGTTTTCACAAGAGTTTGAAATTGTCGTTCAACCATCGACACAAAATTCATTAAGTGTGTTTGTGTTTCTCGTTTTGCAGCCATGAGAAATATCCAAACACTGCGACTGAAATCGTCGACTATTGTGAGAAAGAAACGTGCGCCAGAAAATGAAGGCGTCCGATACGGACCCCAGACATCGCAGTGAATCAATTCAAAAACTTTCGAACTCTTATTATTGCTTATTGGAAAAGAATCTCTGGATTGTTTGGCACGAAAACATGTGTCACAATCTTTATTCAAAACATGAGACACAACAACACCCGGAAGTAAACCCACTACTTTGTTGGAAGGATGCCCCATACGGTTGTGCCAAAGATCGACATTCGCATCACTACTGATCTGAACCGCTGCAACTCTCTCCATTCCTCGAAAGTAGAAGGTTCCATTCTCTCTTTTACCCACTCCAGTCAGCATCCTCGTATTGCGGTCCTGGATCACAATGAAGTTATCAGCAAGTTGCATTATACACCGGTTTTCATCCATTAACTGACCGATAGAGATTAAATCTGACTGCATTTCTTCAACATAGAAAACTGAACGTAAAACCAGATTTGATCCAAGATAGACTGTGCCTTCTTTTACCGATTTTCTCTGTGTCCCATCAGCTAAAATAACCAGAACCGGTTCCATATCTCGAAGCTCCGTCAGACATTCTAGCTTGCTAGTCATATGGTGCGAAGCACCAGTATCGAGTATCCAAGAGGGTTTAGTCGACGTACCTGATAGAGTTTCTGTCGAACCGGCGCGACCAGCATTGAGAAGCTGCAGGACTGTGCGCCACTGGTCATCACTCAGTCCGCTCACCGCATCTCGGTCTTTATCAGTAACCACACGGTTGACTTGCTGAAGCGAAGGTCCGGTCCCAACTGCATTTGCGAACACAGAACCACGGCCTCTCCCGGTTCCGCGTCCTCTGCCTTGTGAGACCCTTGATCGTGGACGCTCGCCCCACCATTCCGGGTAACCAATGATCGCATAGCAGCTCTCGGCTAGATGACCGCTGCGATTGCAATGCTTGCAGATGGTGTTGGTGTCGCGGTAGCGATCTTCAGGCTTGAAGCGAGGCTTTGCCTGAACCGCAAAAGCTGTGACTTCAGGTTTTTCTTCACGAAGACGAGTGTTTTGTTGCAAGTCTTCTTCCTGTTTCACCGTGTTGTATGCTTCTTCCAGGGACGGCAGTGGTTCCCTTGACGTCAACGTCGACCGCACGGTTTGGTACAGGCGCTCATCAAGTCCATAGAGAAATTGTTGGACTTGGTCATCTTCACGATCTTTCTCTTGTAACGCACCAAGGTTACATTCACACTTCCCACATGAGCATACCCGAAGAGGACGATAGCTCGAGACACTGTCCCAAATCTTCGTTAATTTTCCAAAGTATTCATCAATCGAAATACCATGCTGCTTACAATTCGCCAGATCGGCCTTAATCTGTTGGTTTTTCGGCCCACTGGTGATTGAGAATCTCTTCTTGATATGATCCCACAAATCCTTGGCATTCTCTCGGTGAGAGATATGAGACAAGAGAGCCGGTTCGATCGTCATCTTCATCCAAGAAACAAGGAGAGCATTAACCGGTTCCCAATCTTCAGCATCCGGAGAATCAGAGGCTGGTTTCAGAATGGATCCATCAAGAAATCCAAATTTCTTTCGTGAGCAAATGGCTGTTTTGAAAGCGCACGCCCATTCGTCGTAGTTACGGCCGGAGAGCAATGGTTTGGAGATCACTGCACCAGGATTGTCGGCTGCGGTCAAATCGAATGGAGAGATAGTTCTCCTGCGTTCCTGTCGTTCGGCCATCGGAGTAGTTCGTCAAGGTTTCGGGTTCGGGTTCTTTGAGAGGTTCGGTTTCGTTTCGAGATTCTGGGTTCGGAAAAAATCTTATTCCTGCTCTGATACCATGTTACGGTAAAGAGAGAGGCACAAGACAAATGTAAAAGGTTTTCTGTGTATTGATCTCTTTACATGTACCGAGTATATATCACATTCAACTAGCATCTTACTTCCTAAAATACAGATGATACTATCGCTAAGATAAGGCAATTGCAGTAAAGTCTAATTGCAAAGAATATCGTGTGTATAGCATAAATTACGGGATTGATATCTCCACAAGTAGAGCGATCAACAAGATTACGCTGCGTTACCGTTTTCCTATTCCGTGACTTGATGATCTACTTGATCAGATTGGGAGTGCTACCATCTTTACTAATATAGATCTTAAGAGTGGCTATCATCAGATAAGAATTTGCCTTGGAGATGAGCGAAAAATAGCCTTTACAACATCTGAAGGCTTATTTGAGTGGACGTTGATGCCTTTTGGGTTCTCCAATGCACCGAGTACATTCATGCGTGTCATAAACCAAGCCTTTCTCCCTTTCATCGGCAAGAGTGTTGTGGTATATTTTGATGATATCCTTATTTTCAGTTCAATCATGACTGAACATTTGACCCATCTCTGTGAGGTGCTTCTGGTGTTATGATGTTTGGCGAATTAAAGAAGTCCTCTTTGGTGCTTCACAAGTTTTGTTCCTCGGATACATTATTTCACGGTAGGGCTTAGAGGTCGATCCGGAAAAGATAGATGTTATTCGGTCGTGGTCTCTACCTAACATCTGTTTTTGAGGTCCGTAGTTTTCATGGACTAGCCTCTTTCTACAGACGATTTGTTCCTCCCTTTAACAGCATTATGGCCTCTATCACAGATTGTATCAAGTCGCCTGCATTCGCATGGACTGAGGAGGCGAATCAAGCTTTTGAAGCAATAAAAATGAAGATCATGACTGCTCATGTACTTGCGCTGCCTGATTTCTCTTTGCCTTTCGAGTACATTTTTATGCGTCGAAGACGGGAATTGGCGCAGTATTGAGTCAGAAAGGTAAGCCTATTTCTTTCTTTAGCGAGAAAATTAAAGGCTCAAGGGGTCGATACAACACATACGACGTAGGAATATATGCAGTTGCGCAATTGATCAAGCATTGGTGTCCCTATCTTTTCCATCGAGAATTTATCTTCTATACAGACCATGATGCATTGAAACATTTAAGATCGCTGGAGAAGGTATCCCCTCGTCAGGCCTCTTGTTTTTCATATCTGCAGCAATTTGCATTTGTTATCAAACACACAGGGGGTTCTCTTAATAAGGTGTTTGATGCGTTGAGTCGCCGACATTCTTTGATGTCAACGTTGCATGTGTCTGTTACGGGTTTCACTGTTTTTCCTTACCTTATCTGGACGATCCTCATTTTGGTAAGGTGTGGACATATGCAAACAGTGCTTTAAGCGACGAGTTCTTTTTGTTGGATGGCCTTTTATTCCGCGGTCTCCAGCTCTGCATTCCTGATTGCAGTCTTTGCTTGCAAATCATTAAGGAATTACACTCAGAGGGTCATGTCGGCCGTGATCAGACGCTACAATTGGTGACTAGTTCGTACTATTGGCCTACTTTGCGGTGAGACATCGAACGGTTCCTCAAATGCTGTGTGGTCTATCTTACCTCTAAAGAACACGCCACCAATGTCGTCCCGATATCAGTATGGAATTTGTCCTCGGCCTTCCTCGAACAGCTTGGAGTCAATTCAATTTTTGTTGGGACAGGTTTTCTAAAATGGCACATTTTGTTCCTGCAAAAAGACAAAAAAAAAATGCTTCTCAAGTGGCTACATTACCAACAGACTCAAGCTGTCATCTTCTTTAATTTTATCCCACATCCACAATCATGTAAAAAATTCTCTCAACTCCTCTGTACAACCATTAGAACTTCACTATAGAATCTTTGAAGTCACTTCCTAGCTGTAAACACCACATGTTCACCAGTACTCCATTGACATGTATTTACCACTAATGAATCTCCACATTAATTTCTGCAAGTGGCTTCCCAGGAAATACTTTTCGATGATGAAACCAAACACGCCCGACACTGCTAGTCTATGTCTTCAAATGCAACTTTTTTTACCTGCATTTGCATTTTTCTCGGATCCCTTATCAGCTGCACACACCTATTTGATCATGCTTCACGCATTTCCGATCAGCATAGTTGAAGTGAATAAGCTTGAGACATTTTCTACAGAACCTTGCACATGTCCCTTTCAAGTTCTCCTTAGATAAAACACTGAATTCACTTTCTTATTCCATCTTGAGGCTTCTAATGCAGCTTGTCTTCTGCATTTACATCCCTCTCTAGGACTCCTTTTAACTATCCAAAACCAGTTTTGAGGTGAGATGATTAACATGCTAGATGCTCACCGATTTTACCATCTTCTTGAATTGAAAGACCTTTAGACATCCCTTGCATCACCTGCACTTGTCTCTTTTAGTTTCTTCTTTAAGGAACCCATTGAAACACTTGAATAACATCATCTCAATCTACATCTTAGTGCACTTTCTGAAATTTCCAGAAAATTCATGCAACTTATATCTCCGAGTGTACTACCACACAGTTAGTTCCAAAACCAAAATCTGAACCACTACTTTTCACTTTCAGATTATAACCATGATTGAGCTTGACAATTTGTAGACACTCATTTTCACTTGGCTTTCCTTTCTTCTCACCACACTGAACCAATCATGAATCTCATTCCACAGTGAATGTATAACTTTTTTTTAACCATTTGTGTAAGCTGGAAAAACACTTTTCAGACCATTGACAATCTGAAATATCATGAGAGAACTTCTTGAAATAGTAGAATGCTCCAAAAGGAACAATAAAAACATCCATTGATGTGCACTACGCTTGTTGTAGCATCAAAAGACTCCACCTGGAACAACAACCGAACAACAACCTTTCAATAAAACCTTCCTCCACTGCCATCTTTGATTTATACTCTTGTTCTGTGTAACTGAATTGTTAAGCATGACTTTATGTTTGAATAATATGTCAGATCTTTGACATGTAATTCCCTTCTTTCGACAACCACTCTAACTTAGTCACTTATGTTAGAAGAATCATCATGAACCTTTGCTTCCTAGAAGTTTCCCAGTCTGATTTTATACCACCAAACTTAATAGGCATTCACTGCCTTGGTCATGTTGTAAGCTGTTATAACCTTTGACACATTGACTCTCACACCATTTTGCAAGTTACCTGTAGAGATATATAGTTATGTAAAGGCTATTATTGTAATTAGAGTAAACCTAGTGTCTCGTAGGTCTCTATATATTGTAACCAAGTCTGTTAATAATAATTATTAAGTTCACAATATTACATGGTATCAGAGCTTCCTGATACCTAAACCTGTCTTTTTCTTTTCTTGAGCAGCTGTCACCCTTAATTCTCTTCTTTTAACGACTTTCTTCCTCTTCTCTTGTCAACTCTCCTTCAATGGCACACAACGACAACATTGTTGTTCCTGATCGCACAATTTTCAATGTTAACATGACAAACGTGATGAAGCTCACCGACTCAAACTTTATGATGTGGAGCCGTCAAGTGCATGCGTTGCTTGATGGTTACGATCTCTCCGGGTACATCGACAGAATCGTTGTTATCCCACCATTAACGATCACAACAAACAATGCTGTCATCCCAAATCCAGAATACACTCTCTACAAGCGTCAAGATCGATTCGTGTACAGCGCGTTACTCGGCGTGATCTCAACCTCTATTCAGCCGCTCCTTTCAACCACCACTACATCGGCTCAAATCTGGACTCAGCTCACCTCGACATATGTGAAGCTGATTCGCAGCCACTTTAAGCAAATCAAGCAGCAACTCAAGCACTGGAGCAAGGGTACCAAAACCGTGAGCCAATACTTTCAAGGACTCACCATGCGATTTTGATCAACTGGCTCTTTTGGGCAAATATCTTGATCATGAAGATCAAGTCGAGTAAGTGCTGGAAGGATTACCAGAGGAATACAAGACGGTCTTGGATCAAAATGAGAGTCGTGATACTGATCCAACGCTGACGGAGATTCATGAAAATCTTCTCAATCATGAAGTCAAACTCCAAGTGAATCAGCCGGCTGCCTCAACCACTCTAGTCTCGGCTAATGCGGCTGCTGTCCACAACAACCACAACATCACCAGCAACAACTCGTATGGCAAGCGCAACTACACCAACAACAACAACTTCAACTCAAGGTACAATCGCTCGTCTCAGTCTGCGTATCGTCCTGACCAGCAGTCTCAGACTCGTGGATACCAAGGCCGTTGTCAGATTTGCAGCATCTTTGAACACAGTGCGGGCACTTGCTCTCAGCTTCAAGCCTCTGACCATCCGACGAGCAACAACCTGCCTTGGAATCCACGAGCCAATCTCGCCTCGACATCAACCGCGGATTACAGCCCATGGCTCCTAGACTCTGGCGCAACACACCATCTCACGAGCGATCTCAACAATCTCTCTCTCCACCAGCTCTACAACAGTGGAGAAGAGGTCACCATTGCTGACGGTTCAACTCTCGCAGTCTCACATACCGGTTCCACTTCCCTCTCCACTCAAACTCGTCCTTTACTTTTAAATAGAGTTCTTTACATACCAGACCTTCATAAGAACCTTATTTATGTGTATCGATTGTGCAATGCTAATCAAGTGTCTGTGGAATTCTTTCCTGCATCATTTCAGGTGAAAGATCTCAGAACAGGGGTCAGATTACTCCAAGGGAGAACTAAGGACGAGTTATACGATTAGCCATTACCTAAACCACAACCCGCTTCCTTCTTCGTCTCTCCCACACCAAAAACAACTCTACCATCTTGGCATTCTCGTCTTGGCCACCCATCTCCACCGATTTTACATTCAATAATTTCTAAGTTTTCTTTACCTTGTTCGCAATCATCTCATAAACAGTTTCCATGTACCCCTTGTTTCATCAATAAAAGCCATAAATTGTCTTTCTCAACAAACACCATTGTCTCAAAAGACCCACTTGAGTTTATTTATTCTGATGTTTGGATGTCTCCCGTACTCTCAACCGACAACTTTTGCTATTATGTGATATTTGTCGACCATCACACACGGTATACTTGGATGTACCCTCTCAAGAAAAGTCACAAGTTCGAGAAACTTTTATCACCTTCAAGGCCTTGGTATAGAAGCGATTTCAAACTCAAATTTTCAACCTCTACACGGACAATGGAGGTTAATTCGTAGTACTACGAGCATTCTCCAGATGCACAAAATTTCCCATCTCACTTCACCACCACATACCCTGGAGCACAGCGGAATTGCGGAATGCAAACACCGGCATATTGTGGAAATTGGTCTCACTCTGCTTCACTGATATATCATGGTTTTTACCGGTTTTATGCAATGATATAATGGTGTTTTAGTGTTCTTTTGTGTTCTTTTAGAGTCTTCTACAGGTTTAATCAGGTTTGGAGCGGAATTGGAGATATTGGAGCATTTTGGGACTTTTGGAGTGATTGGCCGAGAGATTGAGCTCACTGTCCGTTTTTGAGATCATGCATCGATCGACACACCCTTGGTGTCGATCGACACACTAGCGAGATGGGCCGATTACGGCGGTTAATTGAAGAATGAAGATTTTGCACTTTGGCCCAGAAGTTTCCAATATTTACAAAGAAGCCCCAGCCGAGATTAGGCCTATATAATTAGGATTTTGGTGTTTATTTTAGATACGCTTTCATACTTAGAGCTAAGAGATTTTTAGAGCTTTTGGGGCTGATCTAATCATGTACTTCATCTATTTTGGAGAAGATTTTGAACCCCTTTATCTATTTAATTTCTTATATGCAATCTATTAATTCTATGATTTATGTTTCATTAATCATGTCTGAGTAGATTCATAGTTAGGTTTAGGGTTTCTCATTAAGGATTTCATGACTTGCTAGACTTGTTTAATTTAGTTAAGGATTCACATGAATAGAATGTTCTTCAATCTAAATTATGTTTAATGCTAGTTCTAACCTGATCAATTAGAATCTAGATCTTAGGTTGCTAAATACGACACGAGAGTGCGGTTTAGAATCTGAACTATTTAGGTTGAGCAATTAAATTATTCGCAAAGAGATTTGGCTTAGTTTAATTGTGAACATATCGAACTTGAAATTAATGTTGGTTTAATCTGTTAGTAATTGCAAAGAGATTTGGATTACTGCACTTAGACTTAGAGAATTCTCGCAAAGAGGTTTGGTTAATTCTATATCCGTGATTTGAGTTCTAGAACTGTGCTTAATTAGATCATGACTGATTGATTTTTCTGCTTGTCTGATTTCCTGAGAACGCCCTAGACTTAGCGCCTCTAATTAACTGCTTTCACCACCAACAATCTGCTACTTGTTTACTTTCTTGCTTTGCTATTTAGTTTAATACAAATTGCTTTCTTCTTAGTTTAAATTCCTACGGTTCTTTATCTATCGAGACCAGAGTCTATGTGGATTCGATACCCTATATACTACAATCACTTAACTGTGCACTTGCAGTAGAATAGGATTAAAACTAGACCCTATCAAGTTTTTGGCGCCGTTGCCGGGGACTCTTAGAGTCTTCGATAGGATCGAACTTAGGGTTTTTACTAGGATTTTTTATTTTTGTTTCGTTTATTTTTGTTTTATTTTTAAGTTACTGATTTCTCTCTGTTTTCTCTCTGTCGCAGGTACCGATTTCGCTTTGCGTCGATCGTTGCACCTTTGTGTCGATCGTCACTAGGCGATTCTGAGATTGAATCGATCGTTGCACTGCTAGCATCGATCGTTGCTTGACGATTACAGACAGTTTATGCAGACGCGTGAAACTCGAAGTAATCAGAACCTGAACCCAGAGTTTCGGAATGCAAACACCGGCATATTGTGGAAATTGGTCTCACTCTGCTTCACCAAGCCTATGTCCCTAAACATCACTGGCCTTATGCGTTTGGCACAGCCGTATATCTCATTAATCGGCTACCAACATCTATACTGGAGAATCACTCCCCATATCACAAGTTGTTTGTTCAAAAGCCAAACTATCTGAAGCTTAAGTTATTCGGCTGCATGTGCTTTCCGTGGCTCCGCCCTTAACCGCCAACAAACTAGACGAAATATCTCTACCGTGTGTGTTCATGGGATACTTACTCACACAAAGTGCTTATCACTGTCTTCATCTCCCGTCTTGCCGTGTCTATATATCCAGACATGTCCAGTTCATCGAGTTAGAGTTTCCCTATAGTACGGGCATCATCCAATCTCCTCAGTCCGAAATCCCAGCCGTTGATACCTTAACCCAACAAATTCCCCACACCGCGATTCCTATTGCCTTGCCGCTACTCGTATCGACGTCATCCAACGCGCCCCCGAACTCGGATCTTCACCAGCAAGCACAATCGGTACAGCCTCCACCCAAACCAATCTTGACATACCAACGCCGACCACGTCCCAATCCAAACCCGCTTCCTTCTACTAACCAGGTAACACACTCCTCCACCCTTACACCTAATCCAGTTTCAGCACCTATTGCACCTGACGCAACAGTCGTCCCACAACCCAAAACCATCACTCAAACACAAAACGCCCATCCACCTGACCACCTCTTCTAAAACCCAGAGAAAACATTCATTCAATGACCACCAGACACAAAGTCAATCCCACCAAGCCAACAACCAAAAATTGATTCATAGCCATTACCGAAAAACCACGACCACCCATCCCTACAACAGTTACCCAAGCCCTGCGAGATGAAAATTTCCAGAAAGCAATGGATGAAGAGATAAACGCTCAATTAAGGAACCACACTTTCGAATTGGTTCCTCCATGTCCAGGACACATTGTCATTTCGACTAAATGGATGTTTACGGTTAAGTACTTGCCAAATGGTGATATTGACAGGTACAAAGCACGGTTGATCCCTCGTGGTTTCAATCAAAGATATGGGGAAGACTATTCGAAACATTCAGTGCATTCATCAGATCCGTATCCATTCGCATCATACTTCACATGGCAATCACTCAATCATGGCACATTCAAAAGTTGGATGTGAACAACGCATTTTTACATGGCACGTTGACTGAGAGGTTTATGTCTCACAACCGCATGGGTTTCTTGATAGAGATAACCCAAACCATGTCTGGAAACTATGAAAGGCGCTTTATGGTCTGAAGTAAGCACCTCGGAACTCCGAAATCACCTTGTCAAGCTTAGGTTTTGAAATTCAATGGCAGATACATCGGTCTTCATTTATTCAAAGGGTGGTCCAGACAAGCTGTACACACTGATATATGTTGACGACATAATCGTCACTGGGAACACACCGTCGCTGGTCAACGGGTTCATCAAGGAACTATCCCAACAATTCTCACTTAAAGCTCCATCAGATTTAACGTATTTCCTCAGTATTGAGGTAATACATACACCAGATGGTCTTCATATGATGCAGTACAAATACATTATTGATTTGCTATAGAAGGCAAAGATGCTTGATGCAAAAACAGTAGCCACCCCTATGTCACCCACGCCTAAACTATCTCTTTGGTCTGGTATGTCCCTGCCGGATGCTCGAGCGTATCGCACAGTTGTCGGCAGTATACAATACTTGGCTTTTACAAGACCAGATATTGCGTATAGTGTGAATCGCTTATCACAGTTTATGCACTCTCCCACTGATCTCCATTGGCAAGCATCCAAACGAGTTTTGTGCTATCTTGCCGGTACACTTTCTTATGGCATCAAGATTATACGTAACATGCCATCTGTGTTGCACGCATACTCTGACGCAGATTAGGCAGGAGATACAGATGACTTTGTCTCCAACAACGGATATATTGTCTATCTCAGGACTACTCCTATCTCATGGACGTCGAAGAAACAAAAGGGGGTCGCACGCTCTTCAACCGAAGCAGAATATCGTGTTGTTTCAACAACCGCAACAAAACTCCAATGGGTGCGCTCACTTCTCTTTGAACTTGGAGTAAAACTCACTGCACCACCAGATATCTACTGCGACAATGTGGGTGCTACTTATCTGTGTGAAAACCCGGTCTTCCACTCAAGGATAAAGTACCTAGCACTCGATTATCACTACATTCGCGAACTCATTCAATCTGGGTTACTTCCTGTAGTCCACGTCTCATCCAAGGATCAGCTTGCATACACACTAACAAAGCCATTACCAAGACCAGCTTTCTTCATATGAATGGCAAGATTGGAGTTACTAAAGTTACTACATCTTGAGGGTACATGTAGAGATATATAGTTATGTAAAATATATTATTGTAATTAGAGTAAACCTAGTGTCTCGTAGGTCTCTATATATTGTAACCAAGTCTGGTAATAATAATCATTCAGTTCACAATATTACATTACCGACCAGAATTAGTGTCATCTTCAATTATCTCATCAGAATCTTGAGTCTTTATATCCAAATTATCATATAACCAGCAAAACCATTCCTATTTGACTTATTTTACCTTGAATCACAAGAGCCAGAAAGCTGTTCTTTCTTCTCGGTATCTGAAACACTGATTTCTCCATCAGTTTTCCTAGAGACCCTCACTTCAGTCATTAGCATAAAAAAACCAACATGAGTGAACCACAATAACTCTAGCATGAGCTTCCCTTATCACACCAAATACCTCACATAAGCTACCAGCTGCTATTAACATACAAGAACTTATGTGCTAGAGAACAACCTTGTGTTGTTTACACAGCTTATCTCTGCTACAAATACTTTCTCCTTGAGATATAACATTTTTTTGCTTCTTTCTCTGACTTTGATATCTTTCCATTTTTTTCTATAAATGATCCTATGACTGGTCCATTTATGAGAAAATATCCATATGACGTTCCAACATAATTCCATCTGTTTTTGCACACTCCTCCCATAGAATGAACAACATTATATCTTGCAATCTAATCCATTTTCTTTTTGGATTTTCCAGACTGCCCACAGTGATCACTAATGAGCCTTGATCATTATAACATGTGAGCTTAACAAATTCACAAGAAACGAACACTGAAATTGAACCTACAATCAATCCTCCAAAAATCGGAAATAGCCTTGAATCTTCAAATTCCTGAACATGTCTTGTTTCCAGCATATTAGATCCTTGATTCATACTCCCATGAAAATTCCATTTAACCAGAATGATGGAACCTTTGTGAGAGTCGAAACCCGCACTGTTGATATTTGTAGAGCAAAAATTTTAGGGAACATAAATTTTAATGGTAAACAACATGACAAGAGACCCGGAGGATATTTTATTGATAAGTTGATCGTAAACAAAGTACAAAGAGATAAGAGAATTCTAAGTCTGGATGCTAGGGTTTCTTTTAGATGGCATGATCGTAGGAAGTCCTTCTTCTTATATAGTCGCGGCAAGTCGGCTTCGAGGATATTCGTCTGCAAGATTTTTGGAAATCTTCATGTTATCATATATTCCATTTCCGTTACTTTTTTGATAGGATTTTCCTCTTCTGCTTGGCATTATCTTCTCCTTTTATTTTTCGAGTTTATCTTTCTATTTTTATAATTATCCTTCTGCGGTTTAACTTGTTCTACCGAATGGGCCAAAAAGGGATGGTTCGAGTCAGTTTGAGCGAAAGTTTCTTGACTCGGCCCAAACTCTAGGAAATATGAGTCTTGTGGGTAAGGCCCACGTTCTTATTTCGTATAACTTATTCGGCAATTTCGTTAACGCCTAGGAGCGTATAAGTTATAGTTTAAAAGATGGGTTGCGGCTAGTCGCGCATCCGGAGAGAGATATGGCAAATGTCCGAGCGTCTGGTCTAAGCAAAGTGTGCATTTGGAAGATTCAAGGAATATGTTCTGCTCGGAAGTTCCTAAGGAGTGTGTTATGCTCGGAACTTCCGAGGGAGTGTGTCATGCTCTGAAAACAAGATGGGATGTGCTCAGAATTTTTTGAGCAGATTGGTCAGCTTGAAATTTCCAAGCAAATTGGTCATCTAGGATTTACCGAGCTGATCAGCTCGGAAATTCGAGTATCTTGTTTGAATGTTTGAGCTTGTCTGTTGATTCTATCGAGTGATGTGTTCATCTAATTGACCCATCTGTACATTCGGCTAAATGGTTTGGTACATTTCGTATAAAACATTATCCATACGAAACATTGTTCATACGAAATGTTTATTCATATGAATCGTTATTTATACGAAACATTGTTCATACAAAGCGTTTCATATAAAATGTCATTCATACAAAACGTTGTTCATACGAAGCGTTTCGTATAAAACGTTATTCATACGAAATGTCGTTTATACGAAGTGTGCGAAACGATCATCTTGGATTGCTCGATTATGCTTTCAGCTATTGTTTTGTCGAGGGAGATTTTGACCCTAATAGTTAGCCCCCAGCTCGTTAGACTCGAGTACGATGATGGCGAGTTCTTAAGTAGTTGAGGCTAAAACAATTGTTCGAAAGTTTGGTTTGGCCGCTTTCCATTTCTTGATGATCGTTTTAGTCGCAACAGAAGATTGTCTGAATATATTTGTCGTAGTTCATGGAGAATCAGCATGCCAAGCAAGATTGATTGCGGAAATGGCGAGCAAGATGAACCGACAGGAGATGAAAATGTTCCGAGCAGGACTCGTCATGATTTCGGAACAAGACGAATCAAGCCGGTCATCAATTGTGTAGAAGCTTTCTCGCTGAGCATAAAATGATTAGGTCATCCAAGCAGAACATACGCGCTGGATGGGCGTACGCCACAAATATCAGTTTGCGGGATGATCGTGCACCTTGCTTAGATTTTATATCCGATCGGATGAATTAGTGTATAACTGGTTTAGAAGCGTTCTCGATTAGCTACTAAGCCGATGCTTTCTGTGCATATTCTGAGATTGTCCGAACATTTAAAATTAGATTTTTGTGTTTTGTACGAAAATCTAATTGCCTAGTTGTGGCAGAATGATCATCTTAGCCTTAGGAGTTTGTTTTTTCGAGAGGAAATCTCTCATGGAAAATTGTCGAGCATCTCTTGTCATGTTAGCGAATCGTTTTAGCCGTGAAATACTGTTTTGGAGTTTTTGATGAAGTTCTAGTTCCGTCAAGTTTTAAGAAACTATTTAGGTTAGGTTATCGTCAATGTCGAGCAGTTTCGCTTTGAGAAGCTGTTTAAGCGTTTTTACTGACAAGTTGATGAGTGTGAGATGAACACTTTGATGTGGAGATGCATAGTGATTTATGACTGAGTTAAAGAAATCGTGTGAGGTGAGGTGCTCGGCTTTTTCCACGAAAGAAAAGGAATGGTTGCGAGGCTTATACATGCTCGGCTTATTTGTCATAAGTCATTGAATTGTTTCGGAGTAAGGTTTCGTAGATGAAATGTTAATATGGTTTCCTCTCGGAGAGTAGTCAATTTAGTTTCTCCTTGTCAAAGGCATTCTTGTTTTCGAGCTATTCCGACGAAATTTTGTCGAGAAGTTTTTGCTGGAAGTTGTCAAAATGTTTCTTATTGCTTAGTGAAGACTGATTGGATGCCGAGCATGTTTAATCGGGGAATAAACCAAGAGGACCATCTGAGCAGTATGTCTGAGCAATCTGTCCGAGCAGATCAGCATGTTGGCGCCGAGTAGGATGATCACGCGGTTCGCCGAACATATGCCGCCAAGTCGAGCGGGAAATTTTTCCAATTAGATCATGACTTCAAAGTTCCGAGAAGGATGGACTGACTAGAAATACCAAGCAACATGGAATTATCGGAATTTCCGAGCAGAACGTTGCTGAGTAGAATGTTTACAAGTATACCAGTTCATCGAGAAATGTGTACGCGGAAGTGACGAGCTGTTTTTCTTGGACAGTCCGAGAACTAGAGCATCTGAGTAGTTTGTATTGTCCGAGCAAATCTCACACGCGGAGTTGCCGAAGGATGGTCTTCTAAGAAATTTCATATGTTGCTAATCTTTTCTTTGGAAATGTTGATCGTTTCGGTGTATGAGATGGATGCTTCGTTACTTCAAATGAAATGTTTTTATTTAAATTTTTAAGACTCGTTTCAGACGTTTTTAAATCCGCTTTCGGTTCTTCGGTCTGTTTCCAACTTCAAGTCGAGCGAGCAATCAAGAAAATGCATTGAATCGTGAACCGAATGTGATGAGTTTGAGAAAAATATCAATTCGTATTGTCCGATCATGACTGCTTGGAATTTTAGAGCATGTCTGCTCGGAACTTCTGAGCAATTCTGCTTGGAATTTCCGAGCATGTCTGTTTGGCTTTTCCGAGCAAATCTCCTGGGGATTTTCCGAGTAAATATGCTCGGAATTTTCTGAGTAAATCTGCTCAAAATTTTCCGAGCATGTCTGCTTGGAATTTTCTGAGTGGGATCTGGTTCCAGGTTAGTTGCTCGAGCCTGCTAGGATGGTATGTACTTTCGAGCAGCTGAGCAGTCGTGTTGGCGTTATGTTGACTAATGCGGAAAAGTCGAGCAGATTTTGTCGGAAGAAAGTCTCCTTTATTGACTTGGTATTACTGTCTGAGTTGGTTTTGTATAACTGTTTGAGTTGGTTTAGTATAGCTCGAAGACTTTCTAAACATCTTTGTATAGTTCCCGGGAGAAAGGTGAGATTTCGTGTTTGATTCTTGGCGCATTAGGAGCGTTGCGCTCGGAAGTATGTTGGGATGTATTCCGAGTTTGCATATCAGCGAAATATGTCTGTCTCACGGACTCGTTTTGGCAATAATGTTTCAACCTGGCACGTATAAGAGCATTTTTCTGTGTTCTGAGTCAAGTTTTAGCAATAATGTTTTAACCCGATTTACAAACTTGTGACGACTAAGACCAGCACGCTCGGAAGCGTTTAACTGGGTTTCGAGTTAAGTTCAAAGGTTAGTAAGATATACTCTACTTACGAACATGTGATGACCAAGGCCAGTGTGCTCGGAAGTGTCTAACTGGGTTTCGAGTTAAGTTCAAAGGTTAGCAAGATATACTCTACTTACAAACATGTGATGACTAAGACCAGTGTGCTCGGAAGTCTCTCACTGGGTTTCTAGTTAAGTTCGAAGGTTAGCGAGATATACTCTACTTGCGAACTTGTGATGCCTAAGACCAGCGTGCTAAGAAGTGTTTGAGTGGGTTTTGTAATTTACTTCGAGTTCAGTACTAGTGCGAGACATGTCGACTTATATTCCCTTCGTCGATAGCAAATTGATGTCAGCGGAAACCAGCCAAGAGTACTCGACTTGGACGTCGTTTAGACTAGCGTGCAAAGGAGCGTTTACTGCGTTTTGATGCTTACTTGAGCTCGGTATTTCCGTCGTCAATAGTAAGTTGATATCATCTAGGACCCGTCTCGCGGATACCATACCAAGGTATACTTGGTCATGACTTCGTGGACCAGTGTGCTAAGCAGCGTCTACTGGGTTTTAAGGTTTACTCTGAATCCAGTACTGGTGCGGGACATCCTCGACTTATGTTTTCTTCATCGGTAGTAAACATACCTAGCATGCATTAAGAATTTATATAGCGCATTTGTATCCGTTTGTTGGATGTATAGAACACCACTCTGTATAGGACATGTTGGTTAAGATCCGTAAGGGATGCGTTTGTTTGGTGTATAGAAATTCAATCCGTATAGGATATGTTGGTTAGGATCGATATATGATGCGGTTGTTCGATGTATATAACCTCAATCCGTATAGAATGTGTTGGTCGGGATCCGTAAAGGATGTATTTGTTCGCCTGTTGTGGCTAGCAACAAACGTGAAAGAGAATGCAAATGTACTAGACTTGACTCGGGATGATACGGCAGTTAACGAATTGGACTATGAACTTCGAATCCTAAGTTGGATTCTAAAAAAGTAAATCAAATGAAAGTAACAAGAAAGTTGTTTATCGTTTACCAAAAATTATGAGTGTATGATTGGGGAGTTGTACATTTTTGGGGACGTCGAGCATGTGCGATTGCGATCTGGTGTATCGAGTTCTAGTGAGGCGCTTGGTGAGTTGATGTCAGAAGAAGATTGTTCGAGTAGATCTCAAAATTGGTTGGGTTCATGAGTGGACAAGTTTTTTCCGTTGGTCGATGAAAGTAGCATGCTTGGATTTTTCGAGCAACAGTTTGTGCTCAGGAAACTGAGCTGGTTTGCTCGGATTTCCGAGATGGTTTGCTCATAATTTCTGAGTTGATCTGCTTGTACAAAAGTGTTATTTATACGAAACATTGTTCATACAAAACGTTTATTCATACGAAATGTTTTTCATACGAAGTGTCCATTCATATGAAACGTTATTCGTATGAAATGTTTATTCATACGAAATGTTATTCGTATGAAATTTTAATTCATACAAAACGTTATTCATACAAATGTTGCTCGAAATCTTAGTTGGTTTGCTCAGAATTTCAGAGCTGGTTTGCTCGAAATTTCCGAGCTGATCTGCTCGTATAAAAATGTTATTTATACAAAACATTGTTCTTACGAAACGTTATTCATACGAAGTGTTTATTCATATGAAACGTTATTCATACGAAATGTTTATTCATACGAAACGTTATTCGTACGAAATGTTTATTCATACGAAACGTTATTCGTACGAAGTGTTTATTCATACGAAACGTTATTCTTACTAAATGTTTATTCATATGAAAAGTTACTCGTACGAAATTTTGATCGGAAATCTGAGGTTGTTTGCTCGGAATTTCCGAGCTGATCTGCTCGTATAAAAGTGTTATTTATATGAAACGTTGTTCATAAGAAACGTTTATCCATAAAGAGTTTTTATTCATACGAAACGTTATTCATAAGAAGTGTTTATTCATATGAACCGTTATTAGTACGAAATGTTTATTTATACGGAACATTATTCGTACGAAATGTTGCTCGGGAAATCTGATGGTTATGATGAGACGATGCAGAACCATTTTCGACTTTGCATGTTTGATGAGGACAGATAAATGTCGAGCTACTGGACAACTTTGAAGAAGTGCCGAGCCGTTGGACAAGTAACCGTAAAAATGATTGAACGCGTATTCTGCTCGGCAAGGCGTTCTTTTCCCCCACAAATTATTATTTCTATCCATTTTATATTTTCAATGTGTTTTTGTTTCTTCCGAGCAGATTGCTCAAGTTTTGTCGGAGCAAAAAAAAAAATTTTCCGAGCTGAATGTTCCCTTTTCTTCGAGCAAACCTTTTTCTGCTCGGAAATGTTGGTGCCATTTTTTTGTTTGGGTCCGCGAACCGAGCATACCTCGCCGAGCAAGTTTTGTCCGAAGTAGATCTGACGTTGCCGAGCATGATCTGCTAGGACTGTCCGGTTGGGATGCCGGGCATGCTACGAGTTGCCGAGCATGCGAGTTGCCGAGCATACAGCGAGTTTCCGAGTATATTTCGAGTTGTCGGGCGTACTGCGAGTTGTCGAGCATGCTGCGTTCCGAGCAGTCTTGCGTGCTTGGATTTTTCGAGCAGTCTCGCGTGCTTGGATAAACACGATCACTGAGGAAGGATTCGTGGTGAGATAGCAAGTCATCCGAGCTGATGTTAAGCTGAATATGTGATTTTTCCGAGTAACAAATGATCGGCAAAATGCATCGTGTCGTGTGCTGATTGTATTTGCGGTGAGAGTTATGTCGAGCATGTTGTTTTCCAAGCGGGGCCTCTCATGGTTTGAGCAAGACATCTGATCGCGAACCTGAACTGACAGCGGAAATGTCAAATCGAGCATAAAATTGCGTCGTCCGAGAAGTACGTATATGAATGTGTGGTTTTGCGAGCTGTACTGCTTGGACGTCTTGATCACCTGCACGATCGGTTACTATGAGGCAATGTGCTGGATCGTAAGAAGGTTATCGTTGACGGTTTATCTATGAATTTCTTTTCGACTTGGTTTCACGTTATTACTCGTTGAACCTACTGTATGCACATAGATAATGGATTTTATATATGGATGGTTGAGAACCTTGGTGTCAGGATAGCTTGGAACACTGGCTGGCGTGGTGGCAGGGCATCGACGACGATTGGTTAGGGACAATTTCACTGGCCTGCGGTGTGAAGGTGTAACAACGTCCTGAAGCAGATTCGCCAAGCCGTTCGACTCCGGTACGATTGTTGGTTGTTTGGCAACTTTGCGTCGTGGCTAGATCTACAAACGAAGCAAAGTCGGAGAGAGAAGATTTGACGTTTTATTAACGACGTCGATCAAATGTTTATATTGTTTAAGTTAGAGAAATTGGTGATTCTTGTAAACATAATTGTTTCTTATAATCATAAAGCATTGATGGCAGCAAACATGTGACAAAGCTAAAAACGATAAGTCACAAGGAAGCTGAATAGATCGGGGTAGATTGTAAAGCAATTAATGATGAGAAAGTAAATAAGAATTTAGGTACTTATCTTGATAATCAGAGATATTGTAAAATGAGTTTCGACGAAGACGCTACAAAGTGCTCTTTTTGGTTTCAATGAATTCAGATCCGATTTTGGTATGCTTGTTACGATTTTTTGTTTGAGGTTGCGTTCACACAATATTCTCTGTCGGTGTCGATAGTCGTTGCGAGCCTCCTTAGTCGGATTAGTGGTGGTGGATCTGTCGTGTTGGATCTGAACACATGAGTTACTTGTTTGCAAGCTATGGTTAATGTTGCGTAGGATTTCTCGTTAACCCGCCGGACGTTGAGAAATCAAGTCGCATACGCTCGGTTGTGGCGAATTTCACTGTTCAGGTGTTCTTTGCTCGATTTGTGGTTCTAAGCCTCTCCACTTGATCGGTGAGCGGGCTATTTGCCTTCTCCTGATCCTGAGTTTCTGCATCAGTACGATTATCGTCTCCTTTAACTCGGTTATCGTCGAGTTGGTCGATGTGTCTGCTGCGGTTACGTTTGCAGCAACGTTGTCTTTCACGGTGGTGTTGCTTGTTTTGATGTTGCTCATCGTGGTGTTTTCCGATGCGACGTTGTTTCCGATCGCCAGTTGGTGTTCTGTTATGTCTCCGTCTCCGTTGATGCCTCGGTGGCCATATCATCGAATCTTCTAGTTGGTGGTTTTTAAGTGTAAGAAACTTCTATGTCTCCACAGACGGCGCCAAACTGTGAGAGTCAAAACTCGCACTGTTGATATTTGTAGAGCAAAACTTTTAGGAAACATAAATTTCAATGGTAAACAACATGACAAGAGACTCGGAGGATCTTTTATTGATAAGTTTATTGGAAACAAAGTACAAAGAGCAAAAAGCTTAAGATAATTTTAAGTCTAGATGCTAAGGTTTTTTTAGATGGCTTGATTATAGGTAGTCCTTCTTCTTATATAGTCGCGGCGAGTCGGTTTCGAGGATATTCGCCTGCAAGATTTCCGGAAATCGTCATGATATCGTATATTCCATTTCCGTTGGGATTTACTTTTCTGCTCGGTTTTTCCTCTTATGATCGGAATTATCTTCTCATTTTATTCTTCGAGTTTATCTTTCCATTTTTATAATTATCCTTCTGCGGTTTAACTTGTTCTGCTGAATGGTCCGAAAAGGGACGATCCAAGTCCGTTTGAGCGTAAGTTTCTTGACTCGGCCCAAAGTCTAGGAAATACGAGTCTTGTGGGTCAGGCCCAAATCGTATTTCGTATAACTTATTCAGCAATTCCGTTAACGGTTAGGAGAGTATAAGTTATAGTTTCGAAGATGTGTTGCGGCTAGTCGCGCATCCGGGGAGAGATATTGGCAAATATCCAAGCGTTAGGTCTAAGCAAAGTGTCCGTTTGGAAGATTCAAGGAATATGTTATGCTCGGAAGTTTCTAGGGAGTGTGTTATGATCGGAACTTCCGAGGGAGTGCGTCATGCTCGAAAAACAAGATGGGATGTTCTCGAAATTTTCTAGCTGGTCAGCTCGGAATTTCTGAGCAAATTGGTCAGCTCAAATTTACCGAGCTGGTTTGCTCAAAATTTCCGTGCTGATCTGCTCGGATTTCGGAGCTGGTTTGTTTGGAATTTCTGAGCTGATCTGCTCGGAGAGTCCCGAGTAGCTTGTTTGAATGTTTGAGCTTGTCCGTAAATTCTGTCGAGTGATGTGTTCGTCTGATTGACCCATCTGGACGTTCGACTAAATAATTTCGTACATTTAGTATAAAACGTTATCCATACGAAACGTTGTTCATACGAAATGTTAATTCATATAAAATGTTATTTATACGAAACGTTTTGTATGAACAACCTTCAAATTTATTCAAATAGCCTCTAATACACATTTCAATCAAACTTCCAAGGGTCCCCTCGACATGATATTTCTATACATCGAGCTTCTTCAATAATGTAATTTGTATCAAATGAGATATAATAAAACAACGTTAATAAAAAAGACATGATATTTCCATGTGCCACCAACAACTATTCTTCTCAACCATACTGAAACTACAAGTGCATCTAACTTCACAAACAGATTTTGCCAATACACAATCTAACGCTAGATCCGAGCCTTGACCATTTTTTTGTAAAGATACCATGCTTTCCTTGTGATCTAGCAAGGTTCCATTCCTTATACTATGCAGTCCTTTAATTTTTGTATACCTATTTCTCTTCAACTAAACCAAAACCTGCTCAACATATTAGATTTTCTCTCTTTTATCTTAGACTTGAAATCTTTCTTCCATCCTAAAGGTTTTATGGACTTTAGCCAATATTCAACCTGTAAGGATCTCAATAGTGTCTTAAGCCTTAAAGTTATTCTAAAATATTTGTGTACATAGTACATATCGAATTTAGTGTTAAACCGAATTTGATATGATAATAATAATATTGGCCATGTTCTTTTGGTAAACGTTGCGGCTGCGGCCATGTTATGTAACTTGGACTGTAAGTATGTGGAGAAGAGTGAGAGAGGAGTGGAAATGTGCCGCTGATGTTTGACGTAATATACATAACTCAACCGCCGAAAAATACAGCGTTTACGTGATATAACTAATAGTGTTGCCGGCGGTCAGATTACAGTGGAAGTTGCGATCAATTTCAGCAGGATTTCCTTTTTTACAGTTATAATTCTGTCACTGTCATAGTAATAGACGCAGCCGTAGCGTCTTGTAAAAGAACAGAACCATTAACTTTTAAAACACAAACATTTGATCCGTCAATGACATTTAAAGCCATCTAATCAACACACTAATAAAACTAAGGTATCTCCTGATGTTGACATATCAGATTTCTTAAGACTTCTGGTGTTGCCACATCAATTGTATATGACTAAAAAACTTCTTAGTCAATCAAATCAAAAGGTTTGTCCACCTCTGTTCCAAGTCATCTTTGTTTTGTCTCATTTTTTTCATTTTGTCTGTACAATCTCTACAAAATCCTTAACCCTAGCCGCAGACTGTGATTCGCCTCTCTCCGGATTGCTCTTTTTACGATCTCATCGAATCCGTGAAGCTCGAGCTCGACGGAGAGACGGAGATGGCACTGAGAACTCTGATTTGTCGTCGTCTGAGGGTACCGTTGAAAAACATAATGGCGACAGGATATAATCAGTCTCGAACTGGTCTCTTTGGTTTGATCCATTCTTTGTCATCGATGATCATCTCGGCAAGCAGGATGTCATCAATAGAGTTGTCGATGTTGTCGAGAGCTTCCCCAAAGTCGAACCCGGTAAGGTCATTTAGTCGGATCTTCGTTAAGATTACATCTTCGACTGGTGTATTATTCTTTTAATCCGATCTCTGACGATTTAATCCACGTTTTATTGCAGGTTCGCCGATCTCTGGGTTCTCGTCTTCAGCTCCTGAAGAAATCGAACCCATGACCAGACCCAACATCGGGATCCACTTGATTCGGACGGATTCGCACCACCATATATGCCTCCGAGGAAGGTATGAGTTGAATTTTTGTTGGTTTTAGGATTTAGATGAAGAACTGAAGGAATCTTGATTTGGTTTTGGATCGTACATGATTTGAGGATATCCAATGAAGATTCTCAACTTTGGAGACTCAGCCAGTTTTGGTACGAACCTGAAACCGCAGAGACTGTAGCTGAAGAGGTGATCACTCTCTCCAGTAGATCCTGAGGCTGTGGAGTCGCTTACATCGCTAGCCCAGCTCTCTACATTATGATTTAAGGTACTATTGATCAATTTGTTGCAGACCCTTTTGCTAAATGTCGATACTTTTCTTGTTGCTGCCTGCTTAATGGCTTTGTTCCGGGATTGATTTGTGATCGATCAAAGAAAATATCCAGAGTCTCCAAGTTGTGAATTGCTGGAGGACGATATGAGATTTGAGAGATATGTAAGTTGGCTTGCATCCTTTAGAGTAAGTTGGCTTGCATCTTAAATCCAAGTTCTTCTTTGTTCTATGAAACAGGAATTCACATAAATAGGGGCTCCTTGCACTTGGTAATGTCATCAGTGCACTTGGGGATGAGAAAAAACGAAAAGAAGGTGTTCATGTTCCCTACCGTGATAGTAAACTTACTCGGTTATTGCAGGTTCATCTCTAACTTTGCTCTTCTAGATCATCATATGTGGAGGTACTCGATATCACTATTACCTAAAATGTTTTAAAGCATTATGTTTATGGCCCATAAATATGATTCATGACGAATGAATATTACCCAGTTTTTAGTCATATATGATTCATGTGACAAATTTTCACTAAAGATGTCTTAAACATTATTGCAGGGTTCTCTTGGTGGAAATAGTAAAACAGTCATGATCGGTAAACCTCCAAGTTGTATGAGTTAATCTGTCTCATATCATTTCACAAATTTAACAGTCTTTCTCTGTTGGCTTTATTCTTGTAGCTTGCATCAGTCATGCTGACATCAATGCTGAATAAACTCTGAACACGCTCAAATATGCAAATCATGCTTGAAATATTCAGAATAAGCTTGTTGTATGTACCAAGGAACTCCCTTTAGATGAGCTTTCAATTCTGCAAACAAAACACCGCTATCAGCTAACACAAATTAAAAAGTTACATAGGGAAAAAATGAGTTCAGAATATTCATTTGGGACCTCTAACAGGACAGACTCCTTTAGCTTAATTCACAGGCCAATAAAGACTTAATATGTAGTGAGATGAAAAACATGTGTCAACAGTTACAATATCTACAAGCTGCACTGTGTGCTCGTGGGGAAACTCCATCAAAGGAAGTGCAGGTACATATATTTCTGTTGAAATTAGTCAAATGTTTTATAAACTTCTCATCATTAACCGGATATAGTTCCATTTTTAAGGTTATGAGAGAGAAGATCATGAAGCTAGAGTCTGCGAATGAGGAGCTTTCTCGAGAACTTCACATCTATCGCAGAAAGAGAGCTACTCCTGACTACTGCAATATTAATAAACAGGTAATTTCTGTATGCATCAGGGAATTGCGATAGATTTATCTGGCAGTTTTCTTCACTGCTGAAAAAAGAATTGTTCACTTGATCATATACTCAGGAATATGGTGTAAGTTCTACAAAAGATGATGGTCACAAAAGGGAATTCGAAAGTATGGATTCAGATAATGAAATGAGTGAAGCAACATCAGGTTTTGGACACTGGCTTCTCTGAAATTTTCTTTTTCATGAAATGCACTCTGCATTCTCATACCCTCACTTCATCTTGTAATCTTTTCTGATTCAAGGTGGAATATATGAAGATATAGATGGAGCAGCAAAGGAGTGGGAACATGCACTTAGGCAGAATAACATGGGGAACGAATTAAGTGAACTGAGCAAACGTCTGGAGGAGAAAGAGGTATAGTCATTACTCATTTGAAGTTTTTTATACCTATTGATAAAGATTGGTTTACTTTGGTTATTTTATGATTTTTTTTTTTTAATTTGCAGTCAGAGATGAAAATATATGGGGTTGGAACTGAAACTATCAGACAACACTTTGAGAAGAAAATGATGGAACTTGTGATAGAGAAAGGAATTGTACAGGTGAAATAAAACATACTAACTTTTCTCTCTTGATATTTTTACTTAAGTTTCAATACCGTGTAACATGTCTAATCACACATACGATTTAATCTGCATGTCTATTGTCAATGAGACTTTTTATCTATATAAACATTTGTAAACATTCAGTTTAATTATTCTTCAAACAAAAAGGAGAAAATACAATGAAAAACAATATTCATAAAAAATCCGCTGCGTAACGCGGGTATTTATCTAAATTCTTATAACAAAACAAATACAGTAATGTTCTCTAGCGAGAAACTGCCTGATAATGTACATCTGTTACAATTAAAATAATCTTAGTTTGGAAGAACTAAACAGGTCTACACTAAACTGGAATAAACAATCACTGACGGATCAGGTTAATAGGTAACCGGAATAAACAACCACTGACTGATCAGGTTAATAGGTATGAGAAGAGACCGTGGATAGATTACTGTTTTATTTTGTAGTAACAGATGAATGAGGGACTAACCAGACAATTAAGAAAGTTGCAAATGTATCGGATAGGAGATGAGCCGCTCGGCTTAGTCTCAATTCAGAATATCTAGTTAGGTAGCTTTGGAGAAGTGAAAACCGCCACGGATTTGAACTGTAAGTATTGATCATGAGATATCTATTGAGATGAAGTTCTAATGATCAGAGATGGATAGCTTGAAGACTATCCACATGGATGCTATGAGGAGTAACCGAACTGTCCATGAAGAATCTGTGGATTGTATCCGCGGATGAACAGTAAAAACAGTCTTGTCACTTCAAGATATTTTAGATTACCTTCTTTTGTAAGCTAAATTAGTCATATAGCTATCCTCTATATTGTAACCTCTGTTTTTGAATTTTGAATCTAAGGAGACTTTTTCTCATCTCCAATTCTCTTTCTAATCTCTCTCTTGTTCTTATTCTCTCAAACTCTCTCTAATCTTCTTCTCTTATGTTTTGTTGATTCTACAAGTCTCTATCTTTCTTCTCTTAAATTCTAACATGGTATCAGAACAATAGATGTTATTGTTCACTGGTTCTCTTTAATCTCTCAATATTCTCTTCAAAATCTCTTCTTTGTGTTCTTAAACTTCTCAAACCTCAATGGAAGACACTGTCCAAGTTAACTCAAGCCTCAAGCCCACTGTCATCCTTGTGGTCCTCAAGGGATTAAACTACAGAACATGGCAGAGAACAACCAAGACCGCAATCTGTGGCAGAGGCCTTTGGGAGCACATCCTTGAGGACAAGACGCCACCTGATGAAGAAGACTCAAAGGGGAAGAAAGATGAGGCAAGAAATAAGGAGGCAAGGTGGTTTCAAGAAGACCAATCAGTCCTTGGATTCCTTCAAAACTCATTGGATCCCTCCATCCTTGAAGCTTACTCTCATTGTGAAACTGCTAAATCACTTTGGGACACTCTTAAGAAAGTGTATGGTGATGTCTCCAACCTCAGCCGTGTGTATGAAGTGAAGAAGACAATCATTAACCTTCACCAAGAGGATTGTGAGTTCACCAAGTATCTTGGGAAGTTCTCATCTGCTTGGTCTGGGCTTGACATGTTAAGGCCAAGCACCATGGATCTAAAGATTCTTAATGAAAGGAAGGAGAAAGACAAGATCTTTGGACTCCTGCTCAATTTGAATCCGGTCTACAATGATGTTATCAAGTCCATTCTAAGGGAGACTACTCTTCCTGACTTTGAAGAAGTGTGCTCAAGGATCCAAAAGGAACAAGGGAGCATTGGGCTGTTTGGAGGAAAGGGGGAGCTTGTCACTGCCAACAAGAGTGTGTTCAAGCATGAGGACAGGAAGTACACTTCCTGTGAGCATTGCAAGAATAAGGGACACACCAAAGACAAGTGATGGATCCTCCATCCACATCTCAAGCCATCCAAGTTCAGGGATTCAAAAGCCAACATCTCTCAAGAAGTGACCGAGCAAGCGACTTCATCTACTCAAGCAGGAGAGATTGCCTTTTTCACTAACATTGAGTATGTGAGGAGAAGTGATATGGAGGATCTCATCAAGGCTTATGCCTCTAAAACCTCTGGTATCACGCTCTTGTCTCATAAATTGCTTGCACAATCTGATCATAAAATGGTAGTAGACTCAGGAGCTTCTCACCATATGATTAGTGATGCTAAGTTGTTAAAAGACATTAAACATGCTCTAGGTAGAGTAACTATTGCTGATGGTCAAGGTATTCTCATTGTACGGACAGGAAAGTTAAGACTCTTTAACAAGGATAGTGATGCTTTCTTTGTGCCTAAATTTAAGTCTAATCTTCTGTCTGTGAAAAGGATTACAAATGATCTGAATTGCAATGTTATATTTGGGCCTAATGAAGTTTGATTTCAGGATATTAAGAATGGCAAGGTACTTGGAAGAGGTGGAGCACAAGATGAGCTTTACCTCCTTGAAAACACTTCTCCAAGCATTTCAGATTCCTTAGCTTTCAATTCTTGTTTTTCTGTTAATCAAAATGCTTTGTGGCATGCTAGAATTGGTCATCCTCATGATCGTGCTCTCAGTTTAATGTTGCCTAATGCTAATTTTGATCATTCAACTTGTGAAACTTGCATTCTTGATAAACATTGTAGAACTGTCTTTCCAAAATCTGCTACTATCTATGAAAACTGCTTTGAGCTAGTGCATTCTGATGTTTGGACTTCACCTTGTCTATCTAGAGATAGGAACAAATATTTTGTGACTTTCATAGATGAGAAATCAAAATACACTTGGGTCACTTTGCTCTCATCTAAAGATAGGGTTTATGAAGCTTTCAATCAATTTCAAAATTATATTACTAATCAGTTTAATGCAAAGATCAAAGTGTTTAGATCAGATAATGGAGGAGAGTATACAAGTCAAAGATTCAAAGTAAACTTGAACAAACATGGAATCCTACATCAAACAAGCTGTCCACATACACCCCAACAAAATGGAGTGGCTGAGAGAAAGAACAGACATCTCATGGAAGTTGCTAGGTCCATGATGTTTCATACCAATGTGCCTAAAAGATTTTGGGGAGATGCAGTCTTAGCAGCTTTCTATCTCATCAATAGGACTCCAACAAAAGTTCTCCAAGACATCTCACCATTTGAGGTATTAAACAAAACCCAACCCTTTATTGAACACTTACGTGTGTTTGGGTGTGTGTGTTTTGGCTACAATTCAGGTGATCAAAGAAACAAGCTAGAAGCTAAGAGCATCAAGTGCATGTTCCTTGGATATTCAACTACTCAAAAGGGGTACATATGCTATGATCTAATCAACAACCGCACGGCTAATTTTGTTCCTGTGGGGACTGGTTCTTGAGAGATTTGTTCACTCGGGGATGGTAATTGGAGTTGACACTTCGACGGCCCGCTAGGGTTCCCTTGTTGAGCAAATCTTTACCGTTTCTTTTTGTCTCGTATTCGAGCTGTGGCTGTTTTTTTAGTAGTTTTATTTTCGGTTCTTCCGTCTTCTCTGCTATCTCTGTAATTCTGTAAAAAATCGAAAACGGTAATAAATCTTAACATTTTTACCAAAAAAAAAAAAAAACAACCGCACCTATGTCTCAAGGGATGTCAAGTTCATGGAAGGAAAGGTCTATTTCGAAAAGAGGGACTAGGAATAATTGAAAGACCTCTCAAGATCACCTTCCGACCTTACTACAAGTCTGAGGTTTCTCTTGGATCATTTGGGGAATGACTCTCCTAAGTTACCAAGACAAAGGGAAACAGAAACAGAAAGTCATCAAGAAGAGTTGCAAGAAAAAGAACCAGTGGCAGCAAATCAAGAACCCACTCAAACTCAAGAGGAATTTCTACCTCAGAATCAAGATCAAGTAAATTTGAATATGAATTAGGAGGAGACAATTCATCTTGGAGAAGAACAAATGGGTGTTGAGGAAGATGTTCAACCGGTGCAACAACTCAGAAGAAGCACTAGAGAAAAGAAGGATCTATCAACCTGGATCAACAAGAAGTTCTACTTTAACAATCAGGTTGTTGCTCATCCCAATCAATCCATGTGTTCTATTGACTTGTTACCATCAAGTCATTGTGCCTTTCTTGGGAAGATAGAAATGAATCATGTTCCTAAAACCTATGAAGAGGCTAAGGACACTAAGGTGTGGATGGATGCTGTGATTGATGAGAAGTAGTCTATGGAAAGGAATCATACTTGGAATGTAGAACCTTTACCAAAAGGAAAGAAAGCTGTGAGCTCCAAATGGGTATTCACAATCAAGTACAAGAGAAATGGGGATATATAGAGGTACAAGGCAAGGCTGGTTGCTAGAGGATTCACCCAGACTTATGGAGAAGATTACACTGACACTTTTGCACCAGTAGCGAAGCTTCACACTGTAAGAGTTACTCTCTCCTTAGCTACCAACCTTTCATGGGATCTATGGCAGATGGATGTCAAAAATGCTTTCCTACAAGGAGAACTTGAAGAAGAGGTGTATATGACTTCACCATCAGGTCTCGAATAGTTGTGTAAGCCAGGTAAAGTGTTGAGGTTGAGAAGAGCTATCTATGGTCTGAAGCAGTCACCAAGAGCCTGGTATCATAAGCTAAGCCACACTCTTATGGATCATGAGTTCAGGAAGTCTCAGTCTGACCATACATTTTTCACTCGTCAAAGCTCCTCGGGCGTGGTTGTGGTACTCATATATGTGGATTATCTGATCATTACTGGCAATGATAAATCAGGGATCCAATCCACCAAAGCATTCCTCAAAAGTTCATTTCACATCAAGGACCTCGGTGAGTTGAAATACTTCTTGGGAATTGAAGTGTGCAGATTTCAAGATGGTCTATTTGTGTCCCAAAGAAAGTATGTCAAGGTCTTGTTGATAGAAACAGAAATGCAAGAAATCAAGATAGCTAAAACTCCTCTTGAAGATGGTTACCAAGTCAATAGAAAGGGGGAGAAATCAGACTATGATCTATTCAAGGATGTGTCTCTATACAGGAGAATGGTTGGGAAGCTCATCTACCTTACTCTCACTAGACCAGACCTATGTTTTGCTGTGAATCAAGTCAGCCAACACATGCAAACACCTATTGTCCACCACTAGAGCATGATAGAAAGGATACTCAGATATCTCAAGGGCTCTCAAGGACAAGGCATTTGGATGGGTAAGAATGACAGCACTGGGATTGTTGGGTATTGTGATGCAGATTGGGCTGGTGATAAGAGTGACAGGAGATCCACAACCGGTTATTGCACCATTAATGGAGGAAACTTAGTGACTTGGAAGACCAAGAAGCAGAAGGTTGTTTCCTGCTCAAGTGCTGAAGCTGAGTGTAGAGCAATGAGGAAACTCACAAACGAGTTGAGATGACTGAAGGCTATCCTTAAGGACTTTGGCATTGAGCAATCAAGTCCCATTACCTTTCATTGTGATAATCTGATATATCATGGTTTTTACCCATTTTATGCCATGACATAGATGTGTTTTTAGTGTCTTTTGTGTTATTTTAGAGTCTTTTATAGGTTTAATCAGGTTTGGAGCTAATTGGAGATAATTGGAGTATTTTGGGACTTTTGGAGCATTTTGGCCGAGAGTTTAACTCACTGCCCGATTTGATGATCATGCATCGATCGACACACCTTTGGTGTCGATCGACACACTAGCGAGATGGGCCGTACGCGGCGGTTTAACAAAGTTATGAAGATTTGCAGAGAAGCCCAGAATAGTTCCAGTATTTACACAGAAGCCCCAGCCGAGATTATGCATATATATTTAGATACGCTTTCATACTTAGAGCTAAGAGATTTTTAGAGCTTTTGGGGCTGATCTATTCCTGTACTTCATCTATTTTGGAGAAGATTTCGAACCCCTTTATCTATTTAATTTCTTATATGCAATCTATTATTTCTATGACTTCTGTTCCATTAATCATGTCTGAGTAGATTCATAGTTAAGTTTAGGGTTTCTCATTAAGGATTTTATGACTTGCTAGACTTGTTTAATTCAGTTAAGGATTCACATGATTAGAATGTTCTTCGATCTAAATTGTGCTTAATGCTAGTTCTAACCTGATCAATTAGAATCTAGATCTTAGGTTGCTAAATACGACACGAGAGTGTGGTTTATAATCTGAACTATTTAGGTTGAGCAATTAAATTATTCGCAAAGAGATTTGGTTTAGTTTAATTGTGAACATATCGAACTGGAAATTAATGATGGTTTAATCTGTTAGTAATTGAAAAGAGATTTGGATTACTGCACTTAGACTTAGAGGATTTTCGCAAAGAGATTTGGTTAATTCTAATTCCGTAATTTGAGTTCTAGAACTGAGTTTAATTTGATCCTGACTGATTAACTTGTCTGCTTGTCTGATTTCCTGAGAATTCCCTAGACTTAGCGCTTTTAGTTTATTGCTTTCACAACAAATTCCTGCTACTGATTTACTTTCTCGCTTTGCTATTTACTTTACAACAATCTGCTTTTATTTCTAGTATTAATCTCTACTGTTCTGATCTATCGAGACCAGTGTCCCTATGGATTCGATAACCCTATATACTACATTGATATTGCTGTGCACTTGCAGTTAGTATAGGGAATAAAACCTGACCTATTAGGTTTTTGGCGCCGTTGCCGGGGACTCTTAGAGTCTTCGATAGGACCGAACTTAGGGTTTTTACTATAATTTTTTTTTTAGTTTTTGTTTTCGTTTTTATTTTATTTTTGCTGATTTCTTCTCTGTTTTCTCTTTGTCGCAGGTACCGATTTCGCCTTGCGTCGATCGTTGCACCTCTTGTGTCGATCGTCACTAAGCGATTTGAGATTGAATCGATCGTTGCACTGTTAGCATCGATCGTTGCTTGACGATTACAGACAGTTTATGCAGAAGCGTGAAACTCGAAGTAATCCGAACTTAAGCCTAATCAATCTCGACCTTGAAGAACTTGGACGTCTAGAGAGGAATAACAGAAGAGAAATGAGAGAAAGAATGGTAGTACAGAGGCTGATTCTAGTACGCGATGCTCAAGGTACTCTGAGGGACCACGATAACAACCCGTACAATGCTGCTTGGCAAAGGGTTGATGCTGAAGGGAATGTCATCCCTGACCCTCCTGAGCCACAGCAACAGGAGCAGAACCAAGCGCCAAGACAGGCCCAGGGTAGAGAGATGGTTGTCCATGAGAGAACCTTAGCTGACTACAACAGACCGGATGAATTTCATGCAAACCGGTCAGCTCTAATTCTTCCTGGTTTTGAGAGGGATAATTTTGAGATCAAGACCATCTACTACTCGCTGATGAGACAGAATGCATTCCATGGTCATCCTACAGAGCAGCCTATGGATCACATTGATACATTTGAGGACCTAATCAATGGCATGAAGTATGATGGAGTCTGCCAAGATTATCTGTTCCTCAAGCTCTTTCCATACAGTCTCGCTGGAGACGCTGTTGCATGGCTGAAGCAACTGGCACCTGGTCAGTATACTACTTGGGCAGCCCTGAAGAGTGAGTTTATGCGTCACTTCTATGACGATGCGCGTTCCGATCAGTCCAGACAGGATATTCTGACATTTACCCAAGGTCCTACTGAGCCACTTAAGACTGCTTGGATGAGATTTAGGAAGTACAAGCGTGACTGTCCACACCATGGATTCACTGAGGTCACATTGCTAGGTATCTTCTTCATAGGCATAGATCTGCCATATCAGTCTACGCTGGATAACTCCAGTAATGCAAACTTCAACACCAGAACTCCTGCACAAGCTAAGCAGTTGATTGAGAACTTAGTAAGCAGCAACAGTTGCAAGACTATGGATGATAGGAGGAAGAAATCTGGTGGAAGTATAGAGAATACAGAGATGGCTGAATTGAGATCTAGAATGGACACAATTTGCAATCTCCTGACTGGTAAAAAGGCTGTCCACTTTGCACAAGATGTAGAAGTAATTCAGACTGAGGAGGACACTCAGGAAGAAGATGTGAATTACATTGGAGGATCTGGTTTTCAAGGTAACAAATTTGGTAATCAGCAGGGAAACAGATTCTTCAATGGAGGACAGAAGAGTGCCTTCGCAGGCAATCAGAGCTCAGCTGGTTTTGGACAGACAAGTGGTTTTCAGAAGCCTTTTGGACAAGGTACTCAGAGAACCTATGGATCTTCATCTTATCAGACTCCTCCTGCACCTACAGCTCATGAGAGTAGAATAGAAGCAATGATGGAACAACTTATGGAGAGTCAAACCAAGAGTACTATGGAGAGCAACAAGAAGTTAGATGCTGTCTACGAGGATCTCAATGGAAAGATCGAATCTATGAACACTCACATGAAGCAGGTGGATACTCAAGTGAATCAGATTTCCAGCTCTATGAAGAGAAAAGGAGTAGCAGACACTCATATTAAGGCCTGGTCTGTGTACATTAATGATGGATCTCACCTAGGTGAAAAATTTGAGCTAAGTACAGCTGAATTGGTGAAAGAAGAAGAAATATCGGATTTTGGAGAAAATCTCTCGGGTGAAAAATACAGTGTTGCATCGATCGACACACATCTAGTGTCGGTCGATGCAAGTCGTGAACAGACAGACTTGCCGAATGATAATGGTATTGATGCAGATTTGAACCTTGATAGCTTATTCTCTGGAGTATCTGAGATTTCTCAACAGGAAATCTATGCGCAAATCATTAGACAACACTCCTCAGTGTCTGAAGTAATTAAGCAGGAAATTGAAGAGCTTAAGAAGCTAGAGGAGATTGGTGAAGAATTGGAAGAAATTCCATCCTCTGATGATCCACCTTATCACCCATGTGTGCAGAGGTACTTGAATAAGATGCTGCCTTTAGATGAGGAGCTGAGAGACTGGGTGATTATAGTTCCTCAACATATTAGTGATGTTCTGCTGACTAAGATCCCGAAGAAGCTGCCAGACCCTGGTGTCTTTGTGCTTAACTGTTCTATCTTCGAAGATAGTTTTAGGCGCTCTCTTTGTGATTTAGGAGCTGCCGGAAGTCTTATGCCATACTCTGTGGCAGAGAAGCTAGGAATGCTGGATTTTAAGCCAACTAGGACCTCTCTTGTCCTAGTTGATCAGTCTATAAGAGTTCCGAAAGGACTTCTTGAGGAGATCCCGGTGAGAGTTGGAAACTACTTAGTTCCAACGGACTTCCTAGTGTTGAAATATGACTGTGATCCGGATGAAGCGTTATTACTTGGAAGACCATTTTTGGCTACAGCGGGAGCGGTAATTGATGTTAGGAACAGCCTGATAGGCCTCCACCTGGGAGATGAACCGCTGCGTTATGAAATGGATAAGCTGCGAAGACCACTGATAGATGGGCAGACATTCACCATCATTGAAGTAGATGATGAGCAGCCGGATGACACTGTGATTATAGATCCTGGAGCGCATTTTACTCCATCTTTTCTTGGACACGAGCATTCTATGACAGCCTACTCGCCACCCTGGATGAGGAGACTTGAACGGAGACAGAAAAAGTCTCTGTCAAGATCTCTTGGTGCCTGAAAGATCTTGTTCGTCCGGTCAAGCTAATGACATTGAACAAGCGCTGAGTGGGAGGCAATCCACTGTTAGGTTTAGTTGTTTTTCCTTTTCATTTTTGGTGTTTTTCTTAGGATTTCACGTTTTTATTGGTTTTTAAGTTTCAGATACAGAACTCGAGTCTGGAGACGTGTAACGATCGATGCACTAGTGCACCGGTCGTTGCAAGGAGATTTGACGAAGAGGGGTAATCGCATTGTAACGATCGTTTCTCATACGCAACGGTCGTTGCAGTTGGTTCAATTGCAAAATTAAGGTATGTGCTAAACCGGAAATCGATTTCGATTTGCCCAGCATCGGTCGTTGCCCTAAAGCAACGATCGTTGCAACCACGACCGAGGTAAGTACCTTAAACCCTTCTCTTCTCTTTTCTTCCTCATTTCACCGTCCGTACACCGAGAGCTCACACCCAAAAACCCCGATTTCTCATCAAATTTCTTTGGTTCAATCACTAATTTTTCCTATTTCACACTCTAAATCCGTTTCTTTAGCTCATATCTCAGGAATCCAAGGTAATGTACCTAAATTTTTCAAATTTTCGGATTCAATTTTAGGGTTTTAGGGTTTGAGAATTTTGAACTGAAATTTGATGTGGCATGCGTAATTAGACCGATTTAGGGTGATAGGTTATGATTTTGAACTGATTTGAGACAATGTGTCACGAATTTGAACTGAATTTTGGTTGATTGTTTGCGGCGAAATCGCCTTGCAACGGTCGTTGCATTTATGCAACGGTCATTGCTTTGCGATTTTGGGAAATGTTCGATAAATGAAATCGCCTTGCAACGATCGATGCCTTATATGCAACGGTCGTTGCTTCGCGATTTCACAGAGAATCTGCCGAGACTAATTGTTTAAATTTTTCTTTCTTATGCAGATGCCTCCACGACAAACCCGTAAACACAGGGCCACTGCATCAACCACGACACGTCAGTACATACCACCACCGGAGTGGTTACACAGAGACTCCGATCAACCTGCAGACTATCAGATGGTTCATGCATCCATACAACCACCATGGCCAAGAGCTGATAACCTTCTGATTCCGACTGAGCATGACTGGGGCATGGATATTGATAAGTTGCTCACGATGGATGATTTCACAGAGAGACCATTGCACGAGTACTGGGATGAGTATGATACGTTGCTATACAATGGCTGGTGTAGCATGACACTTAAGCCAACCAAGTTTGCTGATTACTCGACCTGCAAGAGTCTCGGCATCGATGAGCAGGTTATGGCACTGTGCAGAGGCATTGGTCTGGGGACAATGCCAATGCAGCCTTATAACTTATACCCGGAGTTGGTGAGACAGTTACTTGCCACTTGCAGGGTCATCTATCCGAACCCAGATAGCAGGCAAGCTTCAGGAGGCACTTTCACCTTCATGTGTCGAGGAGCCAGGTATCGAGTTCCCCTTCTCGATATCTGCAGGATCTATGGGTTCAGCATTGAGCCGACACGCATCGATATGTCCCTTCCGTGGGAACCATCAGAGGCTCAGCAGTTCTGGGATTACATTGGCAATGGGCGATACTACTCACGGACTACGACTATGATTCAGGTTAGGCATCCGGTCCTTAGGTACGTTTTGCGCATATTGGGACGCACTTTGTTGTGCAAGCACGAGGTCAACAAGATGCGTAAGACCGAGACGGAGATACTGTTTAGAGGACTGAGGGAGCAGTTCAGAGATACTGATCTGAGGAACCCTGCTGGGGGACTCAACCTAGGAGCTGTTTTTTTCTCATCACCTATGTGACCTGTAGAAGAAGCCCTTTGATGGCGTGCGCACAGAGACAGTCGGGAGTCTTCTTACTCCCATTTTCAGACACTGCAGGATTTCTTTGGAGGGTACGGAGTGCAATGATGAGAGAGAGTTCTTAGATCTCAGTCACTTGCAGAGTGCTACATGGCTAGAGGAAGGGCTTATGTGGGTTTACTATCAGCCTGCCACTGAGAGGCACGCACTAGATCTTCCTGCTGCCGGTCTGACACAGATCGATACGTTGGATGCTTTGAGGTTTCAGCCTCCCGTTAGTGCTCGACGCGCAGTTCCTACTATGGCTCATCCGCTGGGAGAGCCTTCTACCAGGGCTTTTACTTCCTCTGCACCTGCACCTGCTGCTGCTGCATTTGATATTGGTCCTTATCCAGCTCTATCCATGCCTGTACGCGAGATGTCTGAGGGCGATTGGAGAGAGAGGCAGGAGGGTATGTTTCGGACCATTTGGGATTTCATGCGTGGGTGTACTTGCAGGAGACAGCCACAGGTTCATCAGCCCGTTCCCGCCAGTCGACGCAGACAGCGTTCTCCTGTAGCCGATAGTGACATTGAGAGATATGGTGGGATAGATGATGATAGTGAGTGAGCGTAGCTGTCATCTCTTGACATTCAGTTCTGTATTCTGACTTTCTTTTTCTTTTTCTTGCACTATTTTCTTTTGATTTTTAGGATTCTACTATGTTTGGATGGTTCTACTTGATTAGATACATTTGTTGCTTCGGTTTTACTCTGTTTCTAGTGTTTTCAGCTTGCAGATTTTGAAAATGACATAACCCGACGGACTAACCTGCTAACTTGCTGACTGATCCGATGTACGCAGTGCGTCGATCGACACACCATTGTGTCGATCGTCAAAATACGACAGAAATCGCATTGCAGCGATCGTTGCGGTCTTGAGCAACGATCGATCATACACGAAAAATCGCCTAGCAACGGTCGATGCACTTAGTGCAACGATCGATGCCTGAGTGCGACAGAGGTAAAACCCGAGAGAACTCAACCATCCTTAAACAAATTTTTATTTCTTTTTACCAATCCTTCGCTTGACACTACTGGGGACAGTGTGTATTAAGTGTGGGGGAGGTTCTACTAACTTCTTTCTTTTGTTTTCTTAGAGTCAGTTAAAAATTTTCCAAATTTTTGTTTTATTGAGTCAAAATTTGTTTAAGTAAGAAACAATGATTTTTGAGAAGATTAGTAGCACTTGCAGGAACTTAAGTAACCATTGGGATAAACCTGCAGATTATCTCTGACTATTAGAAAACCCAGACATGGATCAACCTACTGAGGACACCCACATCACTTCAGGTATCAGAGGATCCTTTTACTGACTTCACCCTAATACTGACTTAGATTTTCTCACCTAAGGGCTTGGTATACTTTGTGTCGGATTCCCTTGTTAGTTCTGACACAGCCTGTAAACCTGTCCTATCTAGTTCCCTTCTCCCCTTCCATAAAATAAAAAAATAAATATATATATATATATAAATAAACTGCGGATGAGTTAGTAACTCCGAAGTGGTCATGAGAATAGTAGCAAACACTATTATCTCTTATGCATCCATGGAATGTGTTCAAAGTACACCCCATAACGGGAAGAACACTGATAAAAAAAAAATGATACCCAATGGGGAAAAATCAGTTGTTAAGGAAGGGAAAGAGAAGAAAGGGACTAGAGAAAGATAGTATGGTGGTCTAGAGCTGATAAGGTAAGAATCCATGTGCCCTTTGATCGATACTCCTTAGGTGAGATCGCACTTAAATACTTGCAGAAGTCAGTAGGGAGAATTTGAATGCTTGAATGTGATTGTGGAGTTTACTTAGGACAGTTGCTAAGTGTGGGGGAAGTATATGTTGGTCTTGATGTCTGCAGGTTGATTCTTTCATGTGGTTTACTAAGGTGAATCTGAGTGTTGATGCTTCTATGATGAAAAGAGTTTCTGAAGAGTTTTCAAACCTCTTCACTGCATTTTAGTTCTCTGTTTTTCTTGAGGGCAAGCAAAGGCTAAGTGTGGGGGAGTTGATATATCATGGTTTTTACCCATTTTATGCCATGATATAGATGTGTTTTTAGTGTCTTTTGTGTTATTTTAGAATCTTTTACAGGTTTAATCAGGTTTGGAGCTAATTGGAGATAATTGGAGTATTTTGGGACTTTTGGAGCATTTTGGCCGAGAGTTTAACTCACTGCCCGATTTGATGATCATGCATCGATCGACACACCTTTGGTGTCGATCGACACACTAGCGAGATGGGCCGTACGCGGCGGTTTAACAAAGTTATGAAGATTTGCAGAGAAGCCCAGAATAGTTCCAGTATTTACACAGAAGCCCCAGCCGAGATTATGCCTATATATTTAGAGTTTTGGCTTTTATTTTAGATACGCTTTCATACTTAGAGCTAAGAGATTTAGAGCTTTTGGGGCTGATCTATTCATGTACTTCATCTATTTTGGAGAAGATTTCGAACCCCTTTATCTATTTAATTTCTTATATGCAATCTATTATTTCTATGATTTCTGTTCCATTAATCATGTCTGAGTAGATTCATAGTTAAGTTTAGGGTTTCTCATTAAGGATTTTATGACTTGCTAGACTTGTTTAATTCAGTTAAGGATTCACATGATTAGAATGTTCTTCGATCTAAATTGTGCTTAATGCTAGTTCTAACATGATCAATTAGAATCTAGATCTTAGGTTGCTAAATACGACACGAGAGTGTGGTTTAGAATCTGAACTATTTAGGTTGAGCAATTAAATTATTCGCAAAGAGATTTGGTTTAGTTTAATTGTGAACATATCGAACTGGAAATTAATGCTGGTTTAATTTGTTAGTAATTGCAAAGAGATTTGGATTACTGCACTTAGACTTAGAGGATTTTCGCAAAGAGATTTGGTTAATTCTAATTCCGTGATTTGAGTTCTAGAACTGAGTTTAATTTGATCTTGGCTGATTAACTTGTCTGCTTGTCTGATTTCCTGAGAATTCCCTAGACTTAGCGCTTTTAGTTTATTGCTTTCACAACAAATTCCTGCTACTGATTTACTTTCTCGCTTTGCTATTTACTTTACAACAATCTGCTTTTATTTCTAGTATTAATCTCTACTGTTCTGATCTATCGAGACCAGTGTCCCTGTGGATTCGATAACCCTATATACTACATTGATATTGCTGTGCACTTGCAGTTAGTATAGGGAATAAAACCTGACCTATCACTATCAGGTTGCAATCCATATAGCCACAAACTCGGTGTTCCATGAAAGAACTAAACACATTGAGATTGATTGTCAAAAGGTCAGGGAGAAGATTGAAGATGGAACTGCCTTACCCTGCTATACAAGAAGTGAAGATCAGTTAGCAGACATCTTCACCAAAGCTGCAAGTCTCAAGGTTTGCGATCACATCTTTAGCAAACTAGGACTTGTATCCATTCATGATTAGAACTCTCCTGATTCATGAGCAGCATACTCTTTTTTCCTTGATGTGGTTTTGTCCCAAGTGGTTTTCCATATCAAGGTTTTTAATGAGTTGTTGCCATGATCATTCCAAGCTTAGCCTTTAGGATGAGTCCAAAGTCTAAGCTTGAGGGGGAGTATTGATCATGAGATATCTATTGAGATGAAGTTCTAATGATCAGAGATGGATAGCTTGAAGACTATCCACATGGATGCTATGAGGAGTAACCGAACTGTCCATGAAGAATCCGTGGATGGTATCCGCGGATGAACATTAAAAACAGTCTTGTCACTTCAAGATATTTTAGATTAGCTTCTCTTGTAAGCTAAATTAGTCATATAGCTCTCCTCTATATTGTAACCTCTGTTTTTGAATTTTGAATCTAAGGAGACTTATTCTCATCTCCAATTCTCTCTCTAATCTCTCTCTTATTCTTATTCTCTCAAACTCTCTCTAATCTTCTTCTCTTATGTTTTGTTGATTCTGCAAATCTCTATCTTTATTCTCTTAAATTCTAACAGTAAGTAAAAAAAATCTATTAAGTTAGGCGATCGATTAATCCTAACTAAACCAATCCTAACCAAAATAGTGAGATTAACCTTCTCTTGCCTATACTTCATGCGTACAGAGGTTAAGGGCATCCTTTGGTGTTAAGATGCAGATCTTACAAGGCGTGAACAGATGCTTTGAGATCGGAGGCTTTGAACATTGTGTAATGCTCAAGAGTTGGGTTTTGGACCCAAAAAAAGAATAGAATAAAAGTCATGTGAGATTCGAGATTGGTGGAACAGAACATAAGCGATTAGTGTGCCTTAACGAAGAAGAGAACAGACCCAAGGGTGGCTTGATTGGTTCACACTACAGGAAATTAAGGTATTTATAGCAATAAAAGATAGTGTTTTATGTATTTATGCTATAGTTGACATATCAATAATTTTTAATAGTGTTTATAAATATACAAACGCTATCGTAAATCCAATTCCTGAAAAAGTTTAATGGCCGCCTCTTTTTTTTTGCGGGTGCGCGCAAGTCCGCCAAAAAAATACTAAGTAAAATCTTTGACCGGGTTAATTGAAAAAAAAAACGCAGAAAAGGAACTCCAGAGAAAAGAAAAACCTAGCCAACCTATCTCTCTCTCTCTCTCTCTCTCTCTCAAATGTCTATACTATTTCTTCTTCTCTCACGGTTCTCTTTAAAATTCTTCTCCTCCGACGACTTATTCATCTTCCCTCATTGGCGTCCTCTTCTCCACCCCGCTGGCGTCCTCTCTCCGACCAACGACGAATCCATCTTCGGCGACTCCACCTCTTCCTATTCCCTCGAATTCCAATTGTTGTCAGCTCTCCACCACCTCCATCGATCTCAGCTCTCCTCCGGTGATCTCATATCTCCTCCGGCGATATCACTGAAGCTACGACTTGAGGAAGAAGATGGAGGAGGAAGATTTGTCATCGACAGGAGTTAGCAGAAGCAATTTCCGTCACCAACTCCACGGGTAAGTTCTCTCCAAACCAGATCTGAACCAAACCTGAGTCAGAGCATAAATCTACTGTTTTCTTCTTTCAGATCTGAACCAAATATGAGCTGGATCTCATTGCCATTAATCCGGTAAGAATCTCTCAGTTCTCGTCCCGTCGCCGTCTTTGCGCTTCCAGCTCTGTCGAAGAAAGTGATAACACGTGAAGAATGGGAGAAGAAACTAAATCCGGACAATGTTCAATACAAATCCAGTGGGATCCTACGCTATGAGCATGTCTTTGGACAAGGCTTTGTGAGAACTGGTGGAATCGGTAAAATCCCAATTTGATTGTGCTTTTGTTGTGTGTGAGATGTTCTGGGTCTTATTCTATCAGTACTTAGGTGTGTGTTTGTTCTGTTTCTTGTTACAGAGACAACCAAAGAATTTGTGAAGAAAATGGATCTCAAACCAGGACAAAAAGTGCTAGATGTTGGTTGTGGCATTGGTGGAGGTGACTTCTATATGGCTGAGAACTTTGATGTTCATGTGGCTGGTATCGATCTCTCAGTTAACATGATTTCGTTCGCACTGGAACGTGCTATTGGACTCAAGTGCGCGGTTAAGTTTGAGGTCGCAGATTGCACCACAAAACATTACCCAGATAATTCGTTCGATGTCATTTACAACCGTGACACTATTATTCACACGCAAGTACCCAAGCTTTATCTCTATTTTCCCTCTTGGAAGTTTATCACTATGAATGCTTAACTCATTCCCTCTATGTCTTTTAACAGGACAAACCAGATTTGTTCAGGACTTTCTTCAAGTGGCTTAAACCTGGTGGTAAAGTGCTCATCAACGACTACTGTAGGAGCTAGAAAACTCCATCTCGTGAGTTTTTTTAGTACATCAAATAGAGAGGATATGATCTCCATGATGTTCAAGCATATGGGCAGGTTTGTTTCCTTTGTCAAAGATATGTTTTTTTTTTTGGGCGTGTCAAAACCCTTTGTCTAACTCTAATCCCTGTGACACAAATCTTCAAAAATGTAGATGCTAAAGGACGCAGGTTTTAAAGATGTGATCGCAGATACTATGCTTGCAGATACTAACACAAATCCGGAGCTGTTTTCTCATCTCCAACAGCAAAGGTTGACCTTTTTTTTACAATTTCCAGTGAATTTGAGCTAAGATTTGTTTATTCTTTGGTAATCACAGTCAGCTTTGTTCAATTTCCATTCATCTCTGACGGTGGTGCTGCTTGTGATATGCACTTGTATATCCTCCAACAGCTATTGTGATTTGTTTTCAACGGCTGAACATTCTGTTGATTAAGTTGTGCTTTTGTCGTGACTTGTAACTGGTGAGCGTTTGAGCCCTTGGGTCTCGGTGGGATACTTCATGATGGGTGTCTCCATTAACAAACACCTACAAAGGACTAATAGTATTCATTTCTTTCTCTTGTGCAGCTCATAGTTGGAGCAGGGATGGGTCCTAATTTCGCTTTGAAGTAATACCGTTGTATATACAGACCCAGCAAGATCAATATACTCCAACAAGCTGAGCGTCTTTGGGGTCCAATACTGACTCTAGGTAACATCGAAACACAACCGTATACAGATCTTGCTACTATCCACGAACAAGCAGGGCGTATTGAAGGGTGTTGTTGAGGATTGTGTAGGCTAGTAGAGCTTGGTAGAAAATTTTATGTGCTTTTGCTTCTTATGTTGTTAAGTTTTTCTTGTAATATAGAATTATTTTTGTAATTTATGAAAGCTTTGTAAAATGTTTACATTAATAAATTTGTCTTTAGTTAAATTAAAAATTTATTTAATTTTATATATTCATATAATAATTTTATTTAATTTAGTAAAAATGTTATATATAAAATAAATAATACCAAAAAATAAATGCTATTAAATACTTTATAATTGCACTAAAATAAGCGCTATTGTAAATACCTCTATTATATCATCACGAAAAACCGCAATGTAAAAGCTCCAATCTATTATAACGGGCGCAGATAGAGCGTTTAACAAACCGCTATGATATCAAATTTCTTGTAGTGTCAATGTCCACTTGGCAAGAAAAACAGCCGAAGCACCGATGACGGAAGGAAGGAACTTCAAGAGCTCATAATCTATTAACGTCAATTCCATGAGATAATTCGCCAGACTCTCCATCTCAAGACTTGGTTTCTGCAGATCACCAATCAAAATACCCAAAAAAGGGTTCAATCTTTATGCCTAATGTTTTATGAACATAAATACATTTTAAGAAAGAAAGAAAAAGAAAACAAGAAGCAAATTACCAGGTCAGAAGCATGAGCTGCTCGGAGAAACCTCCTGCAAAGAAAAAAATGAGAATTTTGTATCACAAAGACTACCAACAACAAAAATATGAAGCATTTTTGCTGTCTAGTGAGACTACCTGAGGAATGTTTTTGAAGTGGGTGTGTAAATCTGAAAGCTAAAATGCTTCAGTACTTGGCTTTCCATTTCGAGAACCTGATCCTTTGTGTAAGTGTTATCTGTGATGGAGCAGAACTCTTCAGTGCGTGGCGCAAAGATCTCCTCATATTTTCTTTTAAAAGTTTCATGAAACACCAAACTCTTTTTAGATGTTGCCTTCCTGACCTGCAATAGGGATTACTAGACGATGAGGAACTTACGAAGCAATGAACATACAAGTGATGCCAATCAATTGAAGCCTCTGTCTTTCCATGTAGTTTCCATGGAGAAACCAATCTATGAGATACATTGTGAGGTAGAGAGTATCAGGTACAAGTTTGTATTCCTCTAAGACCTGCAAATTTTTTTTTGTTGTGAGAAGCAGAAAATACTTCAAAACTTAGCAACAACTACAAAATAAATGGATCTAAAACTAACCTCTACAAGCCAATCAACTAGAATTCCTTGGATTGTTTGAGTAACATCTCTTTGTGTCATCTCCATAAAATCAGGAAATGGTCTGCGTTGAAGCTGCTAGGTGGACAAGTCTTTAGAAATCAAATGAAACATCATAAAGTATTCAAAATCTCGAGGGATTATTTACCTTGGCAACACGCAGGTTGAGGTATATTTCAGGTGCATAAAGGCTACAGAGTAGAAGATCCTTGTCATCTGAATCAATGTCAACGAATTTCGGACCACTTGCCACAGTGGATACTCCTCCAGCACAACTTATTTCAACTGTAAACCATTTGCAAGAAAGAAGAAGAAAAAAACGCATCAGAAATGTTATGCACTCGCACAACAGTAACTGACCACATGTAAATTCACCTGTAGCAGGCAACATGGAACTCTGGCTCTCGTTAAAGCTACAAGATGCTTCCTTTGTGACTAAGATCGTGCCTGTACAACTGGACGAGCTTACCCCTTGTGAATTTGACACAACTTCTAGCTTTGCAGAAGATGCTAACTTCTTTATCTGCTTGATGTTCTCCACCTAAACAACAATTTGTCAGCAGAGAGTTACCATTATCATATTGTTTGAGCAGCATTGTGTATTTTAACAACCTGAACCTTAGCTGCGTTCTCGCAGGTAACATTTGTGATATCCTTAAGAACAGCTCTCTTCTTAGGTGCATTGGCATTCTTCTCATCAAGTGCTGTTCTTTTAGTAATTGCTCTCAGGACCCGTCCCACATTCTATGTTGTAGCAGCCACTTCTGAAGATGTTGTCAGCTTTGAGTAAGCACGAGTAACAGGGCGAGAAACAGCATTCTCCTTCCCCATGATTGAGACGATCTCCAACCCCTTTTTGACGTTTGAGTCTCAGAGCCACAACATCGTCATAACTGGTTTAATGGAATTTGAAAGTCAAAGATGAATGGTATGAGAATGGTAATAAAAAGGTTAGAACTTACGACAGAACATAGAGGTCAATATCACAGCTAAACACACATACAAACTAGTATCTATGCAGATGAAAAGAGAGTAAGATCTAAGATTATATAGTTTTAACTTTAATGAATTTGAGATATTGATTTGTCCCGGGAAAAAAGGAAACACGGTGATGATTCATGAGTCAATCCAGAATCTCACCGCGTGATTGTAACATAGGCCTTGTTTGCAAACTGTTCCAGGAAAATTGTATCTCAAAACCAAAGAAGATACATTCAAGTTTCAAACCTTTTTTCTTCAAACTCAGTCAAAGCTGAAATCCGAGTTATTTATTTCATTTTTGTAAAATATACTTAGAAACCGTAACGTAGAAAAACCCTCAGGCCCTCAGACATTGAATACAAAAAAAGTTTTTAAGTTTTCTTTATATTTATATTAAATCAGAATTGCTTTTTAGGATTAATTGCATAATATCAAAGTTGTATCTTTTAAAAAGTGTACAATTTTATATTTTGTTTTTGTTTTTAGTGCGTTAGAAAAACCATTTTAATTTTATAGATAAGAATAATTCATAGATAGTTAATGTCACACGTCATCTTTTCTATTCATTTCTTTTTATTATTATTTTTTTATTCTTTTCTTTTTCTTTTACATTCTCTTTTTTATTTTATATTTATTTTTCACCCCTTATTTTTTTGACGGTGGATAGGATAGCGGAGCTGATGATTTCGACAATATAGACCGCCGGAATGGAGATAAAATCGGCCGATGTACCAGAATTCTAAAAAAAAAAAATCGGACTTAACACGGAAATTGCGAATGAACAGTTTACTAGATGTCCACAACATCCACGTGGATACTACCACGACAATATCACATGCAAGATGCTTACCATGTGTAGAAAGTGGCAAACAAATTTTTTTATGGTTCCTAGCCACACAAATAAACATCACATGCTAAATGCTTTCTATGGATATGGTGGACAATATCGACTATTCGTAGACACTACCATGATCTCATCACATGCTAGACGGGTCTAATGGACAGAATGTGACTAAGAGTTCACATGATCGTGAAATGTACCTAGTAAACACAATTTTAAAACCTCAGGTGGACGATGTCTATTATTTGTGGACACTACCACGATTGTATCACATGCTAAACGCTTCTAATAGACAACGGGTGGTCAAGAGTTAACATTATTGTTATCTGTGGACACAAAAGTATGTTGGATCGATTATTCGTGGACACTACCACAATTATATCACATGCTAAACGCTTCTGATGGACAATAGGGTGGTCAACCGTGGACACAAAGTATGTGTAGACCAGTATCCATGTTGACACTTAATATAGACTATCCATTCAAAATATTGGTATTAAGCCCAATTTTTTTTTGGATTCCGGTAGATCGATCGATTATATCTCCATTCCGGAGGTCTATATGGCCAGAAACCTCACATATTGCATCCTATCAACCGTTCAAAAATAAGGGGTGAAAGAAATGTAAAAGTAAGAAAGAGAATGAAGAGGAAAAGAAAAAAAAATGGATAGTTTTCATATGATGTGACACATATCCATCGAGAAAGTGTCTTGATCTTTTTCCCCTTTTTTCCTATCTGTGAGGGATAAAATGGTATTTTTAATGATGAGACCTACAAAAAAGACACTAAAACGCAAAAAGTTTTTGAAAGATACAAGAATGTAAGGAAAAGGATAAAAAGATACATTGGATGCTAACTACCCTGCTTTTGGCCTTATATTCAAGATTAATTGCACTCAGTGTATCTTTTTAGTAAAATAATAGCAAAGTTGTATCTTTCAAAATCATGTTGCAAATTTGTATCTTTTAGTCTCAATTTATGTGTTAAAAAGACGAAAATACTCTTATTGTGAAAAGTAACTCTATTGATTGATGGCAGGTCCCAATACTATGACTTTTATATATTTTTTATAAAAAATCTCACGCATGAACAGTGTCCGCGGATGAACAGTGCCCGCGGATGAACAGTGACCATAAAATGTTGTTTTTTAGATGGATAGTGGAACCAACATACTTTTTGTGTCCACGGGGTCCAAGGATCAGCGTAAAATGTTGCTTTTTGGATGGATAGTGGAACCAACATACTTTTTGTGTCCACGGATCACAATAATGTGAACTCTGGACCACCTATTGTCCATCAGAAGCGTTTATTATGTGCTATAATTGTGGTAGTGTGCACGAATAATCGACATCGTCCACCTGAGCTTTTAAAATTGTGTTTATCAGGTACATTTCACGATCATGTAAACTTTTTCACCTTCTGTCTATCAGACCCATCTAGTATGTGAGGAGATCGTGGTAGTGTCTACGAATAGTCGATATTGTACGTCATATCTATAGAAAGCATTTAACATGTGATGTTTATTGGTGTGGCTAATAATCATAATGTGAACTCTTAACCACCTATTATCCATCAGAATCGTTTTTATGTGATATAATCATGGTAGTGTCCATGAATAATCGACATCGTCCACCCGAGCTCTTAAAATTGTGTTTACAAGATACATTTCACGATCATGTAAACTCTTGGTCACCTTCTGTCCATCAGACTTGTCTAATATGTGAGGAGATCAAGGTAGTGTGTATGAATAGTCGATATTGGCCGCCATATCCTTAGAAAGCATTTAACATGTGATGTTTATTTGTGTGGCTAGGAATCATAAAAAAATTGTTTCTAGCGGATAACGTACCTGGTTCAAGAGTTCACATGATTGTGAATCCATGGACACAAGGTTTGTTGTGCCACTATCCATCCATGTAATATGATCGTCGCACTGTCCACAAATGTTCGATATTGTGGACACCTAGTCTAGACTATCCACTCGAAACTTCTGAATTAACTCCGGTTTTTTTTTTGATTCTGGTACATCGACCGATTATATCTCCATTCCGGTTGTTTATATTGCCGGAAACCTCACCTCCGCAGTGCTATCCACAGTCAAAAAAAATGAAGGGTAAAAAGAAAGATAAAGTAAGAAAGAGAATAAAGGGAAAAGAAAGAAAAACAAAAACAAATTATAAAAGGGGTGGATGGGATGGATGAGGGTATTATCGTCTTTTTAACACAGATATTGAGACAAAAAATACAATTTGCAAGAGGTTTTTGAAAAGTACAAAATTGCAAGGAAAAAAATAAAAAGATACACTGGGTGCAATACACCATTTTATTCATCTCAATTGTTGATTACTTTTTGTCATTAATAAAATTAAGGTTTTTATTATATTAACATTAGTTTATATTAATGATTTTATTACTTATTTATATTAGTTTTAATATTGATTCTGATTTTTATTTTAGAAATATAAATATTTCCGGATAAAAATAAAATAAAAATAAGCTGATAAATTCAAAAAACAAATATGGATTTTAAATATTGATAAATATGATTGTTGTAAATTACTATTTTTAGTTTAGAGATATACATAATTCCGGATAAATATAATAAAAATCTAAGATGATAAATTCTAAATATTTTTGATATATGAGTTTTAAATATTGATAAATATGATTATTGTCAATTATATGATTTATATAACAAATTTATATGAATTTCAAAATTACATAAATATTAAAAATAAAATATTTTTAATAAAAAGTTTAGATATACATATATTTATCTACATAATATGAACAAGAGTAAGTTAGTAACACTAGTTCGCTAAAAAACAATCTAATAAGATGGAACTCACTTTTTAGTGATTGCATCTAGCTCCAAAGCCTCTAATTCCTCCATCCACACAGAAAGCAGGACGGTGTCACTACGATCATGGCGAGTTTAATTAGTTGACACGGAAATAAACTTTTTAAAAAGTTGCATACTTACATGAAAACGAACAGAAATTAGCATTCTTACAAAAAAAAGATGAGAAAGTGAGAAAAACAAGGGATATATCTTAACTTTCTTATCTTCTTAGTTTTGCCTAAGCCCATGTCATTTGCAAGTATGCCTCCACCTTTCTTTTTAAGATGCAATGACCAAAGCCATTGCAATCCCTCCTTCTGATGATCGTAGAGAATATTTACGATCTCTCCGCACAACCTAAAATTACCATTAGGTCCACTTAACTTGAACTCTGCATAATGCAAAACATGAATACTAATTACTATATATATATTAGTATATGATGTAGCTATTTCATTATATGTTATATTTAGAGGTGTTTATGTTGTACCGTACACCGGAAAAATAACATCTTGACCATTTTTTCATATCTACACTTTTTCAAGATATGCTGCTGCTTAGGGATACATGTTCCTAAAATTACTATTTTGTTTTAGGAAATCAGCCTTTGTGTATAACCGAGCAATTTCCTTGAATTTTGTCCAACTTTATCTTTGCTCACGTGGAAAACTGATCCTTTCACATTCTGAGACAGATGATAGATACAATAACCATGTTCCTAGAGAGGGTACACTTGAGCTATTTTCTTGATGAGACTTGCATTTCTGTCAGTAGTAAACACCAATTCAAGACTATATGGTATAATAGTTTTCAGCATATTGAAAAACCACCTCCAACTTTCATCCTTTTCACCATCAACTATAGCAAAAGCAATGGGGGTAGTGGTGATGATTCGGATCCTGCGATGTGGCAAAAATTAGAACACCTCCATATAAATTCTTAATGAAAGTTGCATCAACAATGAACACTTTCCTCATCGCTTGAAACCCTTCAAATCTCCCAAAGCCACAAATAGGTACTTGAACCTTTTTCCTTCATCCAAAAGCAAACTTGTTTTTATTCCTTCTCCAACATATGCAAATAATAATGCAACATCTTGAAACCTTCATCTGGACTACCACGGATGTCGGTAACAACTAGGTTATTTTCCTCTAAAAGTCGTAGACTACGACATTTCCACACTACTTCATCCTTCGACAAGCTTGATGATAGTTTTGGGATATGGAATATCAAAGTTACCGGGATAGTCTTTGTTCAACATGCTTGCAACTAACCGTGTTGTACCTTTCCTCTTGTTGCTTATACCATTTGAACTAGTCCGAGAGCATGAATGCATCTTCTTGTATGTTCTAACAGAGAATATGGTTGAATTCGCCGTAACCTTTGCAACTCTCAATTGTCATTTACAACCTTGTTTCGCTTCAAGGCATTTCACCATGTATCGCCTCGTATCTAAATTGGCTATTAAAATTCCAAAACAATTCTCATTTGCGGCTTTATCAACCAAATACTTCACATCTTCTTAGCATTTAAATTCTTGACCTATTTCCAAACTCATACATATTCTCATTCATCTAAACTCTTTGTCTCTTCCATAATCCGTGAACGCTCAACTAATTCAACCATACCAAAATCATGAATATTGTCATGTTGTACAATATCACCATCTCCAATATCAATTGATGTAAGCTTCGCGGGAAGCCCACAATGAATCGATCTGACCGAGACTCCAAGGCTGGACTGAGATCGCTCTCTTTGGTGCCACAAACGGATAGAGAGATGTAACACAAGCAGCTGGACTGAAGTCGCTCTCTGCTGATGCTAGTTGATGGATTTGATGATGGATTGAAGATCACTACTCAAAGGTGTGAAAGCCTTTGTGATAAGATCAAAAATCTAGACCTTAGTGAATCCACTTAAAGGACATAAATTCATTATGTTTTCTAAGAAGGGGAATCCGCACAACTTAGAGAAACAAAGAACAAAGCATAAAAGCTTTAGAAGAGAGAACTCTTTTATTTTCCAAAAATTTCTATATTATTTACAATAGAACAATTGAGATTTTTATAGCTCTTACAAGGTGATATTTACAATAAAAGACATTAAAAGAAATGATTTACATTTAAACAAAAAGGAAAAAAATTAACTAAATCAAAAATTAGTCTTCTTGCCACAAATTTAGCCATTGCCATTGAATGAGAATCCTTGAATATTTTATGAAGTTATGAGGCTGAGACTCTCATAATAAACACATGTATTGAAGACCTTGAGGATGGTGATTTTTTAATTTTTGAGTATCGTGGAGGTGCCAATTTTCATATGTTACAACATTACGGAATGCATTGCTGTGAGATCACATATGAAAATACTATTCATATGGAGACAGGAGAAGCAAGCTCGAGTATGTTTTTTCTCTTATTTTCGAGACACTTTCTTCATCCTTTCTAATATTTTGACTAATAAGGGCATAATTTTTAAGGAACCGAAGACAAGTTTGTTACTTTAAACGTAACGAATGATAGCATCAAATGAAGCAGAATCGTAAGTTTTTTCTTTGTTTTTTGGTTACAAATATTGTTGCCTGATCCATACTGAATCATTTTGCAGTATCTTCCAAAGTCCTTTGTAGAGGAAAATGAGTTAGAGAAGGTTGCGGGCAACACCATATCGATGGTCAATGATGCGGGAGATATATGGTTTGTTGAGCTTGCATTTCATTCTTATAGTGACAGGCGACATATTCGTTTGAGTGGCGGCTTAAGAGAGTTTTTGCTGGCAAACAACGTCAAGGCCAAGCAAGCAATCATACTGCAAATTTTCTGGCAAAATGACTCCACTCTTGTCCTCAAACTCCTCTCCTGCAGAAATGTATGAATTGGTCAAACCCATGACTGATCCTCTGTTTGAATTATGTTTTATTTTGACAAAAACATATGTTTAGTGCTATGCTTTGTCTGTTTCTTGAATTTATACTATATTTTGTTTAGTTTATTACATCTATCAATTTGAAGCATTTTTCAATTTCGATTTCTATCTCACCGCAATAGTAACCAAACGTTAATACTATTGAAATATCTAACAAATTTTAATATAAATATAATACAATTCTACTATAATAGAAACAAATATATATTCAGCAGTCGACTAATTATACACTTTATCCACTAACTTACATCTTCTCATCTATATAACTAACTATTATTATATTCGAATGAAACATTTCTCTTAATACAAAAATTGAAATTCGTCGACCCAAAAATTTTCATCCCGCACAAGGTGCGGGCGAGTCATCTAGTATATCATAAAAAGGAAACTTTATAGCAATAATGTCAAATATGGAAGATTGTCTTTGCACTGTAAAACATTTATATTAGTGTTGAAAGAACAAATAGGGTGAAGAATGTAATTAAAAAAACTAATACAATTTTTAATATCTATACTATTAAAACAGGGGGAAAACGGCCGATTCCTGCCCGCACATTGTAAACTGGTACCGTTTAGTTCCTGGACAATTTGTATGTGCTAATAAATACCCAGACTCTCAAAAATTTGACTTTTCATACACGAACAAAAAAGTTTTGGCCAATACATACTTTGACCGTAGACCCGTTAGTCAACATCTTTTTTCCGTTAACGGAAGCTGACTCATCATTCCACATAAGACCCGACGTCGTATTTGTTATATGTAAAAACCACGTTTCACTTAAAACCAAAAAAAAAAAAAAAACCTTATATCTGTCATCTTCTTCACTATCGCGAGCAGACAGAGGAGAATTAGGGCTCTGAGACTTTGGGCAAATCAGCAAATGGCAACATCATCGACGAAGAAATCGTCTTCTGGGGGCTCAGGTACGTATATCCTTCTTCGATTTGATACACATCGACTGTTTATTTCAGATTTCGGGTTGAAATGCACATACCTGATTTTGGGAAAATTTGCAGGTTCAAGTGTTTGTCTGAGTCGTGGTGGTCGTGTAAGGGGTGATAGGGGCATGCCTTTTTTCTGTAGATGCGGAGAAGCTTCTGTGATTAAAACCTCAGGAACTGCTAAAAACCCAGGTCGTCTATTTCATTGCTGTCCGAGGGGTTCAGAGAACGACAAGTTCCATCTTTTCAAATGGACAGATGAATCAATGGTAGAAGAAATTGAAGATTTGAAGGAGACCATAGGGACTTTAGATGTCAGTAGCTTTGAAAAGGAAGTTGAGGAGCTCAAGAAGGTGGTTCTAGGATATGAGAAGGTAATTGAAGCTATGAAAATTGAGATTGTCAGTTGCAAGGAAGAAGTGAAGGAAATTGGAGGAGATATGCGTTTCATGAAGCGATTGATCGGCTGCGGAGTTGTTGTGATTGCGAGTTACTGGTTTTTCTGGGCATAAGTATGTTCGTTTTATTGTTTGTCTTAGTAATGTCAAGGATTTGGTGTGTGGTTTCTAGTTTGCTTGAATTTTCCAAACATGAGACTTAATATTTTGATTATCTTGCTCGATGAAACTTCAATGAAGCTATAAATCAGTAGCTAAATAAATTACCTTCGAATATATCCAGGTCGTTAAAACTGTCATCGCTAGCTTTTACTCTTGTCTGCAATAAACTAGCTCTTGATCGAGGAGTTTTGTGTCGTTAAAGAAGATGAGGTTTTGTTTGTTTCTCAGCGTCAGATAGGAACGAGATGGAACATTCAAAAGACAAAGTAGATTAAGCACTAAATCCCATTAACTCGATGACATAATATCCAAAAACACAAGATGGAACATTCATGACCAAAAAACAATTTCAAACCTGCAAAGTACCATTCAACAAAAGGAAACCTAACGTCCAACTCCTAAATCACCAAAAAAACAAGTTCAACTAGTTCTGAGATGGCTGTGTAGGTGGAGGAGCTCCTTCAACAAGAGTAATCTCTGCTTTGTCTGTCTTCTTACTCTTTTTCGTCGGTCTTGCCTTGCGAGGCTTCCTTGGCTTCATGGGGACTCCGGCATTACGGCATCTGTTAGCATAATGACCTGCTATACCACACCTTGTACAATGCATTGTTTTCCCATGATCACTCACCTTTTTCCCCTTTGTTGGCGACTCATTGATTGCCTTCATCCGTTTCTCTGGCTTTCTCTTGCGACCCTTATGTGGCTCTCTTTCTGGTGCTTCAATTGTAGGTTCAATGCTCCTTTTCCAGAATTTCATTCCATTCACTGGCTCAACAGAACCAACATACTGATCTTGCCACTTCGTAGTCAAGTACCAATCCGAGACTAGATCTTCTGTGTTGTATGTCTTCTTATTATCGAAGACAACGCGTAGCGCATGACGGCAAGGAATCCCAGTTAGATCCCATCGCCTACACTTACATGTCTTGTCCCTCATGTTGACTGCGTAAGATTGTCCTCTCTCGTCTACTTCAAATACTCGATCACGGCCAGGTATGGACCTACAATATTTCACTTGTTTCTCCTCATCTGCGATTACAAGACCAACCTTCAAGCTGTGTTTTCCCTTATGTTTTCCTGTTGTTACTCTTCTGAGCTTTATTCTTAGCATCGCTTGCCTGCGCATTGTCTCCAAACTCTGAACTACAGGCATTGCACGGGCCTTCTCAATAGCTTTGTTATATGACTCACTGAAGTTATTCAATGCATCCTCACAGCTAGAAGTTGTCTCAAAAAAAGCCCTGCAGCAGTTCTCAGGATTGCGGCTTAAGAAGCCTTTGTAAACTTCTTCATCATAGAGCTCCAGCTCCTTCAAATTAGCTTCATAGTCTGCCTTATTGAAGCTCTCAACAACAGCCCAAAATAATCCTTTCATCTTCGGCCTCTTTGGAAAATTACCCCTAAGATTTCCATATATGTGCCTTGCACACATGCGATGCTCAATTAGAGGTAGTTCATCCTCAACGGCTCGGAGTAACCCCTACAAACGAGTAAAAAACCATGAATTATAGGCATCATAAAAGACGAGTTATTGAGTATTAAGCAATACCTTCTGCCTATCTGAAACGAGTGTAAAGCCATGACCATTTTGGAGGTCCAAATCCTTCTTAAGATGATTAATGAACCACATCCAACTATCTGTGTTCTCCACTTGAACAATCGCCCAAGCAAACGGGTATATCTGATTGTTCGCATCTCTTCCAACAGCTGCCAAAAGCTGGCCTTTAGCATCAGATTTCAAGAAACAACCGTCGATTCCAAAGATGGGACGACAGTATTTCTTCCATGTATTGCGCAGACCAGCAAAGCACATATAGAAGCTGTCGAAAACCTCTTTCCCATTATCATCTACGGTCGTTCGTAAGTCAACCGTAGAATCTGGATTTGTCCTGAAAAGAAAAAGAAGACATTTAGAATTCAAATATATCATAAATATATTTGAATTGAGACTCTTACTCTAGAAGTTCGTCGCGGTAATCCTTTATCCTAGCATATTGTTCATCAAACTCAGCTTCAATCATGTCTAAGGCTCTCTTCTTTGCCTTTCTACATTGATCATGAGAAGGCGCCACATCATATTTGTCATGTATCCTGTCTTGCATCGTCTTCGGCTTGAGATCCGGGTCGTTTCTCAGCTCATGGATAAACATATCACAAATCACGCTCTCTGACAAGATTCTACACCGCTGATCTTTGTAACATGTGTGTGACTCTTGAAACGTTTTAATCATCCATTGAGATATCCCTTCTTCCCATGAGCAGTAAACTCTCCAATGGCACCCTTTTATGTTGCACTTAGCCTCTGATTTTTTGATGCCCCATCTACTGAATTTGATGTTGTATCCGCCAAGTAATGCGTACTCTAAGACTGCCTCATGGAACTCTTTCACGCTCTCAAATACTTGCCTGATCTTTAGTTCCCCACTTCCTCTTATCCATCGATCATAACAAGTCTTCTCGGATTCTCCTTCACAGTCGGATGTGGGTGGAGTTCGTCTAGGGTCATCATCCTCACTGTCGTCACCAAGTGTGGATAATGCTTTCTCCACACGAGCTTCCTCTTCACACATCTCATACGCATCTCTTGCGGGAAATCTGCTATCGTTCCTATCACTAACTCCTTGTTCATATATCCCATCATCTACTTCTCTTTCTTCATCTACACCATTGTTTCTTTCTCTTTCTCCAAGACCATCGACATCTTCATCAGTTTCCATGTAAATTTCTACAGCCTTCGTCCATTGAGCCGCATCACACATCCTAGAATAACTGTCCAGATTCTGACACAATATTTTACATTCAGAGAGGTCTTCATAAGGCAACTTATACCAGACTCTTTGTCCATAGAGGCTCACGGGCATGGATTGAAACAACGATCGCGGCGAAGTTACGTGATCAGTGACGGAACCACCTTGGTAATAGACTGTGCCGTTGTCGTATTTTGAGAACTTCCCACCATGATAAATCGCGAAAGAACAATCCTCATCACTGAAAACAACCAATAATTTATCTTATAAAAGCAACGAATTTTATATTCTAATTGATTAAAGAAATCAAAACCAATTAAAAAATGCATATCAGTTCAACTAATGCTCATTTGTGAACCATAGAATCGTCAAATACCTCATCTCTTCCAACAGCTTCGGAGACTACGATAGACTCCTAATCGACCCAGAGAGCCTTCGATTGCTTTCAATTTGGGTAGATTTGGTCTTCACAACACGATTTTGGTAGTGTATCGACGAACCCTAAATCCCCAAAATCTCTTTATCCCCGACAATTGATTCTAATAAACCTGTTTATTAATAATTTTTTAAAAAAAAATTGCAGGAAACGACGTCGTTTCGTAGAAAGCCATAAGATGATTTCGTATAACAAATACGACGTCGGGTCTTACGTGGAATGATGAGTCAGCTTCCGTTAACGGAAAAACGATGTTGACTAACGGGTCTACGGTCAAAGTATGTATTGGCCAAAACTTTTTTGTTCGTGTATGAAAAGTTAAATTTTTGAGAGTCTGGGTATTTATTAGCACATACAAATTGTCCAGGAACTAAACGGTACCAGTTTACAATGTGCAGGCATGAATCGGCCGTTTTCCCTTAAAACAGGAGGGTATTTTGAAATTAACATTTGCCCACCGTGTTATTTACAGTTCATGCCATTGGAAATCAGCCGTAAATATGTCGATTCATTAAGGGTAATTTTGTCTTTGTATCAGGTCCAACGAAGCGGGTGATCCGGGTTATAAAACGGATAAACGCGCGGATCTAATTTTTTAATCATAACCGTTGATTTTCAGACGTTATGATCTCGATTGTTTATTGTAAAAAGGATTCCGACCCGTTTCGATTAAATTTTTTAACCAAACCGGGTCTATAGATGGAAGAACACGCGGGTACAATTTTAAAATCTTCACCATTAATTTATACATGTTATAATCTTGATCGTTGATTAAAACCTGTATTCCGACCCGGTTTCGGAGTATTTTGAAATAAATTAGCATTCTTACTAATCATAACAAACATATTATCCGGATTCATGAACGGATTGACCCGGGTAATTGTATTTTAATAGAATTTGGGCTTTATGTCACTAATGGGCTGATTATTATTTATCTTGTTTGTTTGAATAAAATTGTTTAGGTACAATGTATCCCGTTTTTTTACAATATTGTGAGTTAATTAAATTCACTATAATTTTTCAAATAATTAAAGCCATTACGATGATTACGAATATTGAGTTTTTAAAAATTATGGAATGTTTTAGATATTTATATACTAATTTGTATAAATTTAGGCTCTAAATGGTGACCATGGGAATGAGGAGGAACAATGAATTCTCTTTCGTTCCATAAAAAATATACCATTTACAAGTAATATTTTTTACACATAATTCCTTCTCATTCCTTCTTTCGTAGAGAACTAAAGAGCAAAACTATTTCTCATCAAATTTGAGAAAGAACAATAATTCCTATTATTTTATTCCTCTTCATTCTTTTCCTACTCATTCACATTGTTCTTGAAATGGTCACCAGTTAAAGCCTTAGGAAAAAATATTATTGTTGCCTTATTTTACGATATCAATTAAAGATCTCAATCAAAGAGATCCACATTCAAATTCGAAATTATTCGAATATGCTAATAGTATTCTAACCAAAAAAAATCTCGACCTAGAAAATAATCTATAAATACAATGACGATCACAAAAAACTTCATAGTCATTCTTTATTTACATCAATGCGGGAAAAGTTATTCGTGTTTAAAATCCTTTGTTTTTGTTTATTGGTTTTTGTTTTATATGATGTCTCCAAACAAAGAACACCATATAGAAATACTATACTTTGGTGGTCAATCCTTACTGGATGTTTTACAAAGATTGAGGGTTGTTCTATATCAGTTAAATACTTTTCATCGGTAATAGACCAAACGTTTTGAGTGTTCTGTTGTCATGCTTTACTATTGATTCATTGTCTATTTTGTAAGTTTTGTATTGCTTCATATAATGATAAATTTTGTTTTTGTTTTATATGATGTCTTCAAAGAAAGATCACCATATAAATTTACAATACTGCGATTTCAGTTCTTAATGCTTATTTTCCAGATATTAAGGGTTGTGCTATAGCACTTAAATACTGATTATTTGTAATGACCCAAACGTTTTTAGTTATGTCTATTGTAGTGATTTTATAGACAGTATTTCTTTTTATTGTAGCGATTATTGACCAAAGATAAAATCGATTATGATATTGGGCAAAGACACTAAAGCATTCAGATATAAGTGGTTATGGCCCAAAGATTTTTACTGAGCCAAGGGTTTTCATTAAGTTAATTACACCTTTTACTCGCCACTTTTGGAAACTATTTAAGATTTTTAACCCTAGACGCTTCAGTTTCTTACTGCTTAACCAAATAATAACTTCTTTCTCGGTAATTTCAACAAAATTTCAAAGAATCCCGACATGGCTCCACAGATTTTTCAAAAGATTTCCCAGATCAACAACTTTGTTCCTTGCATATGGGAACTAAAGGTTCTTCTGTTGCGAGTTTGGATGTGTCTAACATACGAGTTGGGAGATTCATGTGTCCAGATGATCTTGTTCGATGGAAAAGTAATTTCGTTATTACAATTTCATTGTTTTCAGTGCTTACGCTTATTGCATGTTTTAACTAAGATTTTTTGTAAACCGATTTAGGGTGTGAAAATAGAGGCTACTGTTCTTGTATCATATGTTCCAAAATTTCGTTTCACTACCTGCTGTGAAGGCCGTTGGTTTAATCTTGCGAATGCTAGGCTTGTTCAGGAACCGGAATATGGTTCGTTAACCCCTCACGGCTTCAAACTCTTTCTGTCTGGATTACGATAATATTCTTGATGGTCATTTCATGCAATTTCCATCAATTCCGGATATATTGGATGGTGGAGTTGCTGATGGATATCCTAAAGGTAACGTGAATATATATTTTATTGATATTGTTCTGAAATTAATATATAGTTGTTTAAATCCGTCTATGTTCATGTGTAGATGTTCTTGGTGTTGTTACGCACGTTGGAAACGTGCAGCCTTATTGGGCAGGACCAAAGCTGCAGTTTACCATTCGTGACACAAGGTTAGTTAATATGCAAGTCTCAGAAAAAAAACTGAGAAAGTGAGAGAAAGCGTTTTTAGTAAGAGGAAAAGCTCCCTGGCACACAACCCATGGAGTTGACTTTCCTATCCTTAGTCTCGGCTACTGGTAGGTGATATATCATGGTTTTTACTAGTTTTATGCCATGATATAGATGTGTTTTTAGTGTCTTTTGTGTTCTTCTAGAGTCTTTTACAGGTATAATCAGGTTTGGAGCTAAATTGGAGATAATGGAGCTTTTTGGAGATTTTTGGAGTGATTGGCCGAGAGACAGAGTTCATTGTCCGAAACAGAGAAAGGTGTCGATCGTTGCACACCTGCAACGGTCGATGCACCAGCGAGATGGGCCAAAACTCGGCGGTTTAGAAGAATCAAGATATTGCACTTTGATCCAGAAGTTCCTAATATTTACAAAGAAGCCCCTGGCCGAGATTATGCCTATATAATAGAGTTTTTAGTGTTTTAATTAGAGACGTTTTACAATACACTTTCATAATTAAGAGCAGAGGATTTTTAGAGCTTTTGGGGCTGATCTGAACCTATTACTTCATCTGTATTTGGAGAAGATTTCGAACCCCTTTTACTCTTATTCTTTTATGCAATTTATTCATCATATGATTATGTTTTCATTATCTATGTCTGAGTAGATTCCTTGTTAGGTTTAGGGTTTTCTCACATAGGATTTCATGACTTGCTATACTTGTTCAATTTCAGTTAAGGATTCAAACTATATCTGTTCTTCAATTTAATTGTGCTTAAAGCTAGTTCTAACCTGATCAATTAGAATCTAGATCTTAGGTTGCTAAATACGTCACGGAAGTGGGGTTTAGGAATCTGAACTAATTAAATTGGGCAATTAAACTTTGCGCAAACGGAAGTTTGGTTTAGGATAATTGTGAACATATCAAACTTGGGATTAATGCTAGTTTAATCTGTTAGTTCTCGCAAACGAAAGTTTGGTTTGCTGCACTTAGACTTAGAGAATTATCGCAAAGGAATTTGGTTAATTCTATATCTGTGTTTTGGGTTCTAGAACTGTGCTTAATTAGATCCTTGCTGAATGAACTGTCTGCTTGTCTGATTTCCTGAGAATACCCTAGGCTTGACGCTTTTAGTTTATTGCTTCCACAACCGTTAATCTCTGCTACTGATTTACTTTCTCGCACCGCTTTTAATTCAATTACATTGCTTTCTTTCTAGTATTAGTCTCTACTGTTCTGATCTATTGAGACCAAGTGTCCCTGTGGATTCGATAACCCTATATACTACTTTGACATTGATGTTCACTTGCAGTTTAGAATAGGGTAAAACTTAGAACCTATCAAGTTTTTGGCGCCGTTGCCGGGGACTCTTAGAGTCTTCGATAGGACCGAACTTAGGGTTTTTACTAGAAATTTTTCTTTTTGTTTTTGCTTTTTCGTTTTGTTTTTATATTTTGCTAACTTTTTCTCTGTTTCTTTCTGTCGCAGGTACGACTTTCGCCTTGCGTCGATCGTTGCATCCCTTGCGTCGATCGTCACTAGGCGATTCTGAGATTGAATCGATCGTTGCACTGATAGCATCGATCGTTGCTGGACGATTACAGACAGTTTATGCCAACGCAGAAAACTCGAAGTAATCCGAACTCGAGCTTGCTTAATCTCGGACTAGAGGAACTTGGACGTCTAGAAAGGACTATCAGAAGAGAAAAAAGAGAGAGAATGGTACGAGAACGTCTGATCTTGATACCAGATGCTGAAGGTACCCTGAGGGACCGAGATAACAACCCGTACCATGCTGCTGGGCATCGGGTTGATGCTGAAGGGAATGTCATCCCTGATCCTCCTGAGCAACAGCAACAGGAGCTGAACCAAAACCAGGGTCAAGGACAGGCCCAAGGTAGAGAGATGGTGGTTCATGAGAGGACACTAGCTGACTACAACAGACCTGATGAGTTTCATGCAAACCGAGCAGCTCTAGTGCTTCCTGCTTTTGAGAGGAATGATTTTGAGGTAAAGACCATCTACTACCAGCTGATGAGACAGATTGCTTTTCATGGTCTTCAAGCAGAGCAGCCTATGGATCACATTGACAAGTTTGAGGACATAGTCACTGGCATGAAGTATGAAGGAGTATGCCCGGACTATATGTTCCTTAAGCTATTTCCGCACAGTCTTGCTGGAGACGCTAGTGCATGGCTGAGACAACTGGCACCTGGTCAGTATACTACTTGGGCAGCCTTAAAGAGTGAGTTCCTGCGTCACTTTTATGATGATGCGCGCTCAGATCAGTCCAGACAGGACATACTCACTTTTTCCCAAGGAGCTGTGGAGCCCTTGAAGACTGCCTGGATGAGATTTAAGCAGTATCAGCGTGACTGTCCACACCATGGATTCACAGAAGTACAGCTGATTGGTATCTTCTTCAGAGGCATAGATCTCCCTTATCAGATTGCGCTGGATAATTCCAGTAATGCTAATTTCAACACCAGGACTCCTACACAAGCTAAGCAGTTGATTGAGAACCTGATTGGCAGCAACAGTTGCAAGACAATGGATGAAAGGAGGAAGAAATCTGGTGGAACTGTAGAGAATTCTGATATAGCTAATATAAGATCCAGATTGGACACAGTCTACAATCTCCTGACAAGTAAGAAAGCTGTCCACTTTGCCCAAGATGTAGAGGTGATTCAGACTGAGGAGGAAACTTAGGAAGAAGATGTGAATTTCATAAGAGGTTCTGGTTTCCAAGGTAATAGATTTAGTAATCAACAGGGGAACAGATTCTCCAATGGAGGACAGACTGGTGGTTTTCAGAAGACCTATGGACAAGGTACTCAGAGAACCTATGGATCTACATCCTATCAGACTCCTCCTGCACCTACAGCCCATGAGAGAAAAATAGAGGCTATGATGGAGCAACTGATTGAGAGTCAGACCAAGATTTCTGTGGACTGCAACAAGAAGTTGGACGCTGTCTATGAAGACCTCAATGGGAAATTTGAGTCTCTGAGCACTCACATGAAGCAGTTGGACACTCAGGTGAACCAGATGTCCAGCTCACTGAAGGGAAAAGGAGTGGCAGACACTCATGTTAAGGCCTGGTCTGTGTACATTAATGATGGATCTCACCTAGGTGAAAGATTTGAGCTAAGTACAGCTGAGTTGGTGACAGAACAAGAATTTTCAGATATTTGTGAAAAACTCTCGGGTGAAATCTGTTGCAGTGCGTCGATCGATGCAACATCTGAGACGATCGATGCACCCATCGGGATGGCAACGATCGACACACCCTTAGTGTCGGTCGTTGCAGGGCATGAACAGACAGAACTATCGGATGATAATGGCATAGATGCTGACTTGGAGCTTGATCGCCTATTCAATGGAGCCTCTGAGATTATCCAACAGGAGATCTACGAACAGATTTTTAGACAACACTCCTCAGTGTCTGAAGTAATTAGGCAAGAGATTGAAGAGCTTAAGAAGCTAGAGGAGATTGGTGAAGAATTGGAAGAAATTCCAACTTCTGATGATCCACCTTATCATCCTTGTGTGCAGAGGTACTTAAACAAGATGTTGCCTCTGGATGATGATCTGAAAGACTGGGTGATAATAATTCCTCAGCATATTAGTGATGTTCTGCTGACTAAGGTCCCGAAGAAGCTGCCTGATCCTGGAGTCTTTGTGCTGGATTGTTCTATCTTTGAGGATAGCTTTAGGCGTTCTCTGTGTGATTTAGGAGCTGCTGGAAGTTTAATGCCATACTCTGTGGCAGAGAAGCTGGGGATGCTGGATTTTACTCCTACTAGGACTTCTCTTGTCCTAGCTGATCAGTCCATACGAGTTCTTGAAGGACTCCTTATGGACATTCCGGTGAGAGTTGGAAACTACTTAGTTCCAACAGACTTCCTTGTGCTGAGATATGACTGTGATCCGGATGAAGCATTATTGCTTGGGAGACCCTTTTTGGCTACAGCAGGAGCGTTGATTGATGTTAGGAACAGCTTGATAGACCTCCATCTGGGAGATGAACCACTGCACTATGAGATGGATAAGCTGCGAAAGCCGCTGATAGATGGGCAGATATTCACCATAAGGGACGCAGATTTTGAGCAGCCGGACAATACTATGGTTATAGATCCTGGAGCACATTTTACTCCAATCTTTCTTGGACATGAGCATTCCGCAACAGCCTACTCACCACCTTGGATGAGGAGACTTGATTAGAGACAGAAAAAGTCTCTGTCAGGGCCTCCTGGTACCTGAAAATTCCCATCCGTCCGGTCAAGCTATTGACCTTAAACAAGCGCTGGGTGGGAGGCAACCCACCATTAGGTACTGGTGTTTTTCTACTTAATTTTTGGTGTTTTTGTTAGGATTTTACGTTTGTTTTTGTTTTTGGTGAGTTTATGTTTGCAGGTCTCGGATAAATCGCAGTGCAACGATCGACGCACTTCTGTGTCGATCGTCACAACACGAAAGGAATCGCATTGCAGCGATCGTTGCGGTCCTGAGCAACGATCGACCATACACGAAAATCACCAAGTAACGGTCGATGCACTTAGTGCAACGATCGATGCATGAGCGATAGAGGTAAACCCGACAGAACTCAACAGAACTTTAACAATTTTTCTTTCTTTTTACCGATCCTTCGCTGGACACTACTGGGGACAGTGTGTCTTAAGTGTGGGGGAGGTGCTACTGACTTTTGTTTTCTGTTTTCTTAAGAGTCAGTCCGTTTTTCAAAAAAAATTGTTTTATTGAGTCAAAATTGTTTAAGTAAGAAACTATGATTTTCTGAGAAGATTTACAAGACTTGCAGGAACTTAAGTAACCATTGGGATGAAGTTGCAGGATCTATCTATGACTATTAGAAAACCCCATCACAGATCAACCTACTGGGAACACCCACATCACTTCAGGTATCAGAGGATCCTTTTACTGACTTCAACCTTAATACTGACTTAGATTTCTCACCTAAGGGCTTGGTATACTTTGTGTCGGATTCCCTTGTTAGTTCTGACACAGCCTGTCAACCTATCCTATTTAGTTCCCTTCTCCCCTTCTATAAAGTAAAAAACAAAAAAATAATAAACTGAGGATGAGTTAGTAACTCCGAAGTGGTCATGAGAATGGTAGCAAACACTATTTTCTCTCATGTGATCCATGGAATGTGTCCAAAGTACACCCCATAACGGGAAGAACACTGATAAAAAAATAAAATGATACCCAGTGGGGAAAAATCAGTTGTTAAAGAAGGGAAAGAGAAGAAAGGGACTAGAGAAAGATAGTATGGTGGTCTAGAGCTGATAAGGTAAGAATCCATGTGCCCTTTGATCGATACTCCTTAGGTGAGACCGCACTTAAATACTTGCAGAAGTCAGTAGGGAGAATTTGAATGCTTGAATGTGATTGTGGAGTTTACCTAGGATAGTTGCTAAGTGTGGGGGAAGTACATGTTGGTCTTGATATCCTGTGATTGATTCTTTCAGTGGTTTACTAAGGGGAATCTGAGTATTGTAGCTTCTAGGAGGAAATGAGTTTCTGGAGAGTTTTCAAACCTCTTCACCATGTTTTAGTTCTATGTTTTGCTTGAGGGCAAGCAAAGGCTAAGTGTGGGGGAGTTGATATATCATGGTTTTTACTAGTTTTATGCCATGATATAGATGTGTTTTTAGTGTCTTTTGTGTTCTTCTAGAGTCTTTTACAGGTATAATCAGGTTTGGAGCTAAATTGGAGATAATGGAGCTTTTTGGAGATTTTTGGAGTGATTGGCCGAGAGACAGAGTTCACTGTCCGAAACAGAGAAAGGTGTCGATCGTTGCACACCTGCAACGGTCGATGCACCAGCGAGATGGGCCAAAACTCGGCGGTTTAGAAGAATCAAGATATTGCACTTTGATCCAGAAGTTCCTGATATTTACAAAGAAGCCCCTGGCCGAGATTATGCCTATATAATAGAGTTTTTAGTGTTTTAATTAGAGACGTTTTACAATACACTTTCATAATTAAGAGCAGAGGATTTTTAGAGCTTTTGGGGCTGATCTGAACCTATTACTTCATCTGTATTTGGAGAAGATTTCGAACCCCTTTTACTCTTATTCTTTTATGCAATTTATTCATCATATGATTATGTTTTCATTATCTATGTCTGAGTAGATTCCTTGTTAGGTTTAGGGTTTTCTCACATAGGATTTCATGACTTGCTAGACTTGTTCAATTTCAGTTAAGGATTCAAACTATATCTGTTCTTCAATTTAATTGTGCTTAAAGCTAGTTCTAACCTGATCAATTAGAATCTAGATCTTAGGTTGCTAAATACGTCACGGAAGTGGGGTTTAGGAATCTGAACTAATTAAATTGGGCAATTAAACTTTGCGCAAACGGAAGTTTGGTTTAGGATAATTGTGAACATATCAAACTTGGGATTAATGCTAGTTTAATCTGTTAGTTCTCGCAAACAAAAGTTTGGTTTGCTGCACTTAGACTTAGAGAATTATCGCAAAGGAATTTGGTTAATTCTATATCTGTGTTTTGAGTTCTAGAACTGTGCTTAATTAGATCCTTGCTGAATGAACTGTCTGCTTGTCTGATTTCCTGAGAATAACCTAGGCTTGACGCTTTTAGTTTATTGCTTCCACAACCGTTAATCTCTGCTACTGATTTATTTTCTCGCACCGCTTTTAATTCAATTACATTGCTTTCTTTCTAGTATTAGTCTCTACTGTTCTGATCTATTGAGACCAAGTGTCCCTGTGGATTCGATAACCCTATATACTACTTTGACATTGCTGTTCACTTGCAGTTTAGAATAGGGTAAAACTTAGAACCTATCAGTAGGCTCTAAGTTTTATTCCCTATACTAACTGCAAGTGCACAGCAATATCAATGTAGTATATAGGGTTATCGAATCCACAGGGACTCTGGTATTCAATAGATTCAGAACGAAAGAGATTAATACTAGGAAGAAAGCAAGTGGTGAATGGAATAAAATCAAGGCAAATAAAGTAAATCAGTAGCAGGAATTTGTTTTGAAAGCAATAAACTAAAAGCGCTAAGTCTAGGGAATTCTCAGGAAATCAGACAAGCAGACAAGTTAATAAGTCAGGATAAAATTAAACTCAGTTCTAGAACTCAAATCACGGAATTAGAATTAACCAAATCTCTTTGCGAAAATCCTCTAAGTCTAAGTGCAGTAATCCAAATCTCTTTGCAATTACTAACAGATTAAACCAGCATTAATTTCAAGTTCGATATGTTCACAATTAAACTAAGCCAAATCTCTTTGCGAATAATTTAATTGCTCAACCTAAATAGTTCAGATTCTAAACCACACTCTCGTGTCGTATTTAGCAACCTAAAGTCTAGATTCTAATTGATCAGGTTAGAACTAGCATTAAGCACAATTTAGTTTGAAGAACATTCTAATCATGTGAATCCTTAACTGAATTAAACAAGTCTAGCAAGTCATAAAATCCTTAATGAGAAACCCTAAACTTAACTATGAATCTACTCAGACATGATTAATGAAACATAAATCATAGAAATAATAGATTGCATATAAGAAATTATATAGATAAAGGGGTTCGAAATCTTCTCCAAATAGATGAAGTACAGGATTAGATCAGCCCCAAAAGCTCTAAAAATCTCTTAGCTCTAAGTATGAAAGCGTATCTAAAATAAAAGCCAAAACTCTAAATATATAGGCATAATCTCGGCTGGGGCTTTTGTGTAAATACTGGAACTATTTTGGGTTTCTCTGCAAATCTTCATAACTTTGTTAAACCGCCGCGTACGGCCCATCTCGCTAGTGTGTCGATCGACACCAAAGGTGTGTCGATCGATGCATGATCATCAAATTGGGCAGTGAGTTAAACTCTTGGCCAAAATGCTCCAAAAGTCCCAAAATACTCCAATTATCTCCAATTAGCTCCAAACCTGATTAAAACCTGTAAAAGACTCTAAAATAACACAAAAGACACTAAAAACACATCTATATCATGGCATAAAATGGGTAAAAACCCTGATATATCAACTCCCCCACACTTAGCCTTTGTTTGCCCTCAAGCAAAACAGAGAACTAAAATGTAGTGAAGAGGTTTGAAAACTCTTCAGAAACTCTTTTCATCCTAGAAGCAGCAACACTCAGATTCCCCTTAGTAAACCACATGAAAGAATCAACCTGCACACATCAAGACCAACATATACTTCCCCCACACTTAGCAACTGTCCTAAGTAAACTCCACAATCACATTCAAGCATTCAAATTCTCCCTACTGACTTCTGCAAGTATTTAAGTGCGGTCTCACCTAAGGAGTATCGATCAAAGGCACATGAATTCTTACCTTATCAGCTCTAGACCACCATACTATCTTTCTCTAGTCTCTTTCTTCTCTTTTCCCTTCCTTAGCAATCTGATTTTTCCCCTTTGGGTATCATTTTATTTTTCTTATCAGTGCTCTTCCCGTTAAGGGGTGTACTTTTGACACATTCCATGGATGCACAGGATATGAGAGTTTCAGCTACCATTCTCATGACCACTACGGAGTTACTAACTCATCCTCAGTTTATTATTATTATTTTTTTTTAATTTTTATGGAAGGGGAGAAGGGAACTAAATAGGACAGGTTTACAGGCTGTGTCAGAACTAACAAGGGAATCCGACACAAAGTATACCAAGCCCTTAGGTGAGAAAATCTAAGTCAGTATTAGGGTGAAGTCAGTAAAAGGATCCTCTGATACCTGAAGTGATGTGGGTGTTCTCAGTAGGTTGATCCGTGTCTGGGTTTTCTAAAAGTCAGAGATAATCTGCAGCTTCATCCCAATGGTTACTTAAGTTCCTGCAAGTGCTGCTAATCTTCTCAAAAAAATCATTGTTTCTTACTTAAACAAATTTTGACTCAATAAAACAAAAATTTTGAAAAATTTAACTGACTCTAAGAAAACAAAAGAAAGAAGTTAGTAGAACCTCCCCCACACTTAAGACACACTGTCCCCAGTAGTGTCAAGCGAAGGATTGGCAAAAAGAAAATAAAAATTTGTTTAAGGATGGTTAAGTTCTCTCGGGTTTTACCTCTGTCGCACTCAGGCATCGATCGTTGCACTAAGTGCATCGACCGTTGCTAGGCGATTTTTCGTTGTGGATCGATCGTTGCTCAGGACCGCAACGATCGCTGCAGTGCGATTTCTGTCGTGTTGTGACGATCGACACAATGGTGTGTCGATCGACGCACTGCGATTTAATCCGAGACCTGCAAACAAAAACTCACCAAAACCAGAAACAAGCGTAAAATCCTATAAAAACACTAAAATCAAAATGCAAAAACGAAAACAGTGGGTTGCCTCCCACTCAGCGCTTGTTTAAGGTCATTAGCTTGACCGGACGAACAAGATCTTTCAGGCACCAAGAGATCTTGACAGAGACTTTTTCTGTCTCTGTTCAAGTCTCCTCATCCAGGGTGGCGAGTAGGCTGTCGTAGAATGCTCGTGTCCATGAAAAGATGGAGTAAAATGCGCTCCAGGATCTATAATCACAGTGTCATCTGGCTGCTCATCATCTGCTTCCATGATGGTGAATGTCTGCCCATCTATCAGTGGTCTTCGCAGCTTGTCCATCTCATAACGCAGCGGTTCATCTCCCAGATGGAGGTCTATCAGGTTGTTCCTAACATCAATTACCGCTCCCGCTGTAGCCAAAAATGGTCTTCCAAGTAGTAACGCTTCATCCGGATCACAGTCATATTTCAGCACTAGGAAGTCCGTTGGAACTAAGTAGTTTCCAACTCTCACCGGGATGTCCTCAAGAAGTCCTTCCGGAACTCTTATAGACTGATCAGCTAGGACAAGAGAGGTCCTAGTAGGCTTAAAATCCAGCATTCCCAGCTTCTCTGCCACAAAGTATGGCATAAGACTTCCAGAAACTCCTAAATCACAAAGAGAGCGCCTAAAACTATCTTCGAAGATAGAATAGTTAAGCACAAAGACACCAGGGTCTGGCAGCTTCTTCGGGATCTTAGTCAACAGAACATCACTAATATGCTGAGGGACTATAATCACCCAATCTCTCAGCTCCTCATCTAAAGGCAGCATCTTGTTCAAGTACCTCTGCACACATGGGTGATAAGGTGGATCATCAGAAGATGGAATTTCTTCCAAGTCTTCACCAATCTCCTCTAGCTTCTTAAGCTCCTCAATCTCCTGCTTAATCACTTTAGATACTGAGGAGTGTTGTTTAATGGTTTGCGCATAGATTTCCTGTTGAGAAATCTCAGAGACTTCAGATAATAAGCTATCAAGGTTCAAATCTGCATCAATACCATTATCATTCGGCAAGTTTGTCTGTTCACGACCTGCATCGACCGACACTAGATGTGTGTCGATCGATGCAACACCGTATTTTTCACCCGAGAGATATTCTCCAAAATCCGAGATTTCTTCTTCTTTCACCAATTCAGCTGTACTTAGCTCAAATTTTTCACCTATGTGAGATCAATCATTAATGTACACAGACCAGGCCTTAATATGAGTGTCTGCTACTCCTTTTCCTTTCATAGAGCTGGAAATCTGATTTACCTGAGTATCCAACTGCTTCATGTGAGTGTTCATAGACTCGATCTTTCCATTGAGATCCTCGTAGATAGCATCCAACTTCTTGTTGCAGTCCACAGAGATCTTGGTCTGACTTTCCAGCAGCTGTTCCATCATTGTCTCCATCTTACTCTCATGAGCTGTAGGTGCAGGAGGAGTCTGATAAGATGAAGATCCATAGGTTCTCTGAGTACCTTGTCCAAAAGGCTTCTGAAAACTACTTGTCTGTCCAAAACAAGCTGAGCTCTGATTGCCTGCGAAGGCACTCTTCTGTCCTCCATTGAAGAATTTGTTTCCCTGCTGATTACCAAATCTGTTACCTTGGAAACCAGATCCTCCAATGTAATTCACATCTTCTTCCTGAGTGTCCTCCTCAGTCTGAATTACTTCTACATCTTGTGCAAAGTGGACAGCCTTCTTACCAGCCAGGAGATTGCAAATTGTGTCCAGCTTAGATCTAAATTCAGCCATCTCTGAATTTTCTACACTTCCACCAGATTTCTTCCTCCTATCATCCATAGTCTTGCAGCTGTTGCTGCTCACTAGGTTCTCAATCAACTGCTTAGCTTGTGCAGGAGTTCTGGTGTTGAAGTTTGCATTACTGGAGTTATCCAGCGCAGACTGATATGGTAGATCTATGCCTCTGAAGAAGATATCTAGCAATGTGACCTCAGTGAATCCATGGTGTGGACAGTCACGCTGGTATTTCCTAAATCTCATCCAAGCAGTCTTAAGTGGCTCAGTAGGACCTTGGGTAAATGTCAGAATGTCCTGTCTGGACTGATCGGAACGCGCATCATCATAGAAGTGACGCAGAAACTCACTCTTCAGGGCTGCCCAAGTAGTATACTGACCAGGTGCCAGTTTCTTCAGCCAGGCAGCAGCGTCTCCAGCGAGACTGTATGGAAAGAGCTTGAGGAACAGATAATCTTGGCAGACTCCATCATACTTCATGCCATTGATTAGGTCCTCAAATGTATCAATGTGATCCATAGGCTGCTCTGTAGGATGTGAAGGAATTTCTAGCAGTTCTAATCAGGATTAGCAACCCTAGTCTGAATTCCGAGCCTAGGATCTAAGGTTCAAGTAATTGAATCTATGGGATCTCAGATTTACCTGTTGATTTGCAGCGGAAGTATTAGCAGATAATCGAGATCACGAAGCGCCTCAAATGTTGCGCCTCTACTGGTATCCACACGCACACAAACTGGACCGCAGGGATGCTAGTGCCTTACAGAGATCTAATCTCCAGAGAGGTTTCTTTCTGTGTTCTGGTGGCTGTGAATTAGGTTAGGGACGAGTTTAGGTCGACCATATATCTTATATATGTCGGCTTAAACCACAACGGAATTAACCAACGATTAAACCGAATTAATCTGATTAATCCGCGAGTGCATCGATCGATGCACTCTCTGCAACAATCGATGCTGTCCCAGAACATTGATATCGAATGCACATCACATATGCATTCACTGGATCATTACATTAATGATCAACCCCGTCTTTAACACCCAGTTTGCTTAGGTGTGTGACCTTGTAGGATCATATAACACTAGCAATGAGTTCTCAACTCATTGATCATAAGTGGCTTCTAGCAAAGCATTATGATTTCCTAGTGATATGTGATTGTCTCATCTCGACTATACGACTTTCACTTAGAGCAAGTACAATAGATTTCAGGACATTCCCAACAATCTCCCACTTGTACTGAAATCATCTATTCCTTTAATCCCTTTGTAGCTATATCTCAATCTAGCATAAGGCAAGAACTGTGTCATCCTTATTAAGCCAGATCACGTTTATCGAATCCCGATTTGTACTGATAAAACAAACGACTGACAATCACCTCGTTTGAGCGCGGCCACGCATTTCCAGTATCAAATCTTTGATAGGCCCAGAGATATTTAACTCCTGTTATATAGGAGGTACAAATCCCATCTTGTTCCATCCATGTCTCTTTTATATTTCATGATACGCCTAATCAGTGTCTTTATGATCACCAGTTACGGCAGACGTTTGACAAAGTCAAGACGAACCAATCCATATAAGAGAGGACATGATGAACTCAGGTCTAAGGACTACTCTCTTTAGTCGTAATGAGAAACTCTTATGACACTCATATAACATCTTGTAGAGTTCTCATTAACGGGTCAAGTCCGATCATGTGTTCTCTAACACATATCTATGTGATTGACTTTAATACACTTATTAAATGACTCCATGAAACATAGTCATCAGTCACCTCACATACTAGTCTCACGTGGTTGTTAGTGTCCCATTTTAACAACCTCGACTAGGGACCATTTATAATTTATGTCATTTGTTTCTCATAGGGTTTCATGATCAAGTCACATACTTGATAACCTATAAAATGTCATAAATTACTTTGGGACAATTATTTAATAACACAATTAAATAATGCTGAAACAATTTCATTAAAATAACATAACCAAATTATGTTTTACGAACATCAAGTCATAACTAAAAACCAAATATAACTCCCACTGAAAACAAGATCATATCTTAAGAAATCTAATGCCTACAGCAGTAGTATGAAACTCATGCTTAGGCCTTGGGAGGGGCTTGGTCAGTGGATCAGCAACATTCTCATCCGTAGGGACTCTGCTGATCTTCACATCTCCTTTATTCACAATATCACGGATAAGGTGATATCTCCTTTCTATGTGTTTGGATTTCTGGTGTGATCTAGGTTCCTTTGCTTGCGAAATGGCTCCATTGTTGTCACAATACAAAGCCACTGGCTCAGAAATGCTAGGAATCACACCAAGTTCAGTGATGAACTTCTTGATCCAAACAGCCTCCTTTGCCGCTTCAGAAGCAGCGAGGTACTCAGCTTCAGTTGTGGAATCTGCTACAGTGTCCTGCTTGGAACTCTTCCAGCTGACTGCACCGCCATTCAGGCAGAAGATGTAACCAGATTACGATCGGAAATCATCTTTGTCTGTCTGAAAACTTGCGTCTGTGTAACCACTTACTACCAGCTCATCACTTCCTCCATACACCAAGAATTTATCTTTAGTATTTCTCAAATACTTCAGAATATTCTTGACTGTTGTCCAGTGACTTTCACCTGGATCCGATTGGTATCTACTCGTCATGCTTAAAGCACAAGCAACATCTGGACGAGTACAGAGCATGGCATACATGATGGATCCCAACGCCGAGGCATAGGGAATCCGACTCATGCGATCTCGCTCAGCAGGTGTCTCAGGACACTGCTTCTTGCTGAGACTTATGCCATAAGACATTTGTATGAAGCCCTTTTTGGAATCTTGCATTATGAACCTGTGTAAGACCTTATCGATATAAGTGTCTTGACACAGTCCAATCAACTTGTTTAATCTATCTCTATAGATTCTTATTCCAAGAATATACGCGGCTTCTCCCATGTCTTTCATTGAAAAACAACTTCCGAGCCAAGTCTTAACAGACTGTAACAACGGAATGTCATTTCCGAGAAGAAGTATGTCATCTACATACAACACGAGAAATGCAACTGCGCTCCCACTAGTCTTCTTGTAAACACATGGTTCTTCTTCGCTTCTGATGAAATCAAACTTTTTGACTGCTTCATCAAAACGAAGATTCTAACTCCGAGATGCTTGCTTCAATCCATAAATGGATCGATGAAGCTTGCATACTTTCCTAGCTGCATTTGGATCGATGAAACCTTCGGGTTGTGTCATGTACACATCCTCTTCCAGAATTCGATTAAGGAAAGCTGTTTTCACGTCCATCTGCCAGATCTCATAGTCATAATGAGCTGCTGTTGCTAGGAGAATCCGAATGGACTTAAGCATGGCGACAGGTGAATAGGTTTCTTCATAGTCAATACCATGAATTTTTTTGAAACCTTTTGCCACTAGCCTTGCTTTATATATCTGAATATTTCCATCCACATCAATTTTCTTCTTGAAAATCCATTTACACTCAATGGGTCTTGCACCATCAGGTAAATCAACCAAAGTCCATACTTGGTTCTGTGTCATGGATCCCATTTCGGATTCAGCGGCTTTCAGCCACTTTTCGGAGTCAGGGCTCATCATCGCTTCTTCAAAATTCGCTGGCTCGTCACTGTCAATGATCAACAAATCATGACAATTGGTTACGAGAAATCCATATCTCTCGGGTTCGTGACGGATCCTTTCGGATCGGCGAATTTCAGGCTCCACAGGCGCCGTCTCTACAACTCTTTGTAGATCCAGTTGTTGCTCTTCCTCTACGGGTTGAGCATTTTCCTGCGGTTCTTGAACTTCTTCGAGTTGTACTTTACTCCCACTGTTTCTCTTGGAAAGAAATTCTCTCTCAAGAAAAACGCAGTTCCGAGCAACAAACACTTTGTTCTCGGATTGGTTGTAAAAGTAGTATGCCTTGGTTTCCTTAGGATAACCAACGAAGTAGCACTTATCAGATTTGGGTTCGAGCTTATCTGTAATTAATCGCTTAACATAAGCTTCACAACCCCAAATCTTCAGGAAAGACAAACTTGGAACATTTCCAGTCCACATCTCATGTGGTGTCTTTGCAACTGATTTTGACGGAACCCTATTAAGTGTAAACGCAGACGTTTCTAGAGCGTATCCCCAAAAGGATAATGGAAGAGTTGAGAGACTCATCATTGATCGAACCATATCTAATGAAGTCTGATTCCTCCTCTCAGACACGCCATTCCATTGTGGTGTTCCAGGAGGAGTGAGTTGTGAAACAATTCCACAATCTCTCAAATGATCACTGAATTCTTGGCTTAAGTATTCTCCTCCACGATCTGATCGAAAAGCCTTAATACTTTTGCCAAGTTGATTATGTACTTCATTTTGGAATTCTTTGAACCTTTCAAAAGATTCCGACTTGTGTCTCATTAAATAGACATAGCCATACCTGCTGAAATCATCAGTGAAGGTAATGAAGTATCGAAAATTTCCTCTGGCACTTGTGCTCATTGGGCCGCACACATCTGTATGTATAAGGCCCAATAGGTCACTGGCCCTTTCATTTGATTTGTTGAAAGGGGCCTTAGTCATTTTGCCTAGTAAACAAGATTCACATTTCTCACATGATTCATAATCAAATGAGCCCAGAAGCCCATCACTATGAAGCTTTTGGATCTGTTTCTCGTTTATGTGGCCCAAACGACAATGCCAAAGAAAAGTCTGATTCGTGTCATTTGATTTGAATTTCTTGGTGTTAATGTTATAGATTGGTGCAGTTTGGTTTAAAACATAAAGCCCATTCTCTAAAGGGCTGCTACCATAAAATATATCATTGTAATCAAAAGAACAACATTTATTCTTAATTGAAAATTGATATCCTTCCACATCCAAAATAGGAATGGAAATAATATTTCTGCTTATAGCAGGTACATAGTAGCAATTATTAAGCTTTAAAACCAAACCAGAAGGTAAAGACAAGTTATATGTTCCTACGGCTAATGCAGCAACTCTTGCTCCATTCCCCACGCGTAGGTCCACTTGTCCCTTTTCCAACTTCCTACTGTTGCTTAGGCCCTGCATATTTGTACAAATATGAGCACCACAGCCGGTATCCAATACCCAAGAAGTAGAACCAGAAGTAGTAACATTTACTTCTATAACATAGATACCTGAAGATGAAGTCTCGAAGGTCTTCTTCTTCTTCTTCTTCTCTTCCAAGAATTTGTTGCAATTTCTCTTCCAATGCCCAGGCTCTTTATAGTAATGGCACTTATCAGTCTCAGATGGGCCCGGCTTGGGCTTCGGGGCTGGCGCAGGCGTGTCCTGGTTCTCAACCTGGACTGCCTTGCCCTTTCCCTTGCCTTTGCCAAGTTTCTTAAACTTCTTACCCCCTTGTACCATAAGTACATTAGGAGTGCCCTTCTTGATATTAGGCTCAGCTGTCTTGAGCATGCCATGCAGTTCAGTCAACGTCTTTGTCAAGTTGTTCATGTTATAGTTCATAACAAACTGATCATAACTTGACGGCAGTGACTGCAGAATGATGTCAGTAGCCAACTCTTGGCTAATGGGACAATCCAGTCTCCCCAGGTTATCAATATAACCCATCATCTTAATGACATGAGGACTGACCGGACTGTCCTTTGGTAGCTTGCATTCAATGAGAGATTTAACCGTCTGGTATCTCTCAGTTCGTGCTTGCTCCTGAAACATGCTTTTCAGGCTAGTAATCATCTCCACTGGCGACTCCACGTTCTCGTATTGCTTCTGCAAGTCCGAGTTCATGGTAGCCAACATGAGACAATTCACATCGACTACATCATTGGAATGCTTATCCCAAGCACTCCTTTCTGCATGTGCAGCATTGGATCTCGGTTTTTCAGGGAGAACAGTTTCCAGGACATAGTCCCTTTTCTCCTTCTTGAGAACAATTCTCAAGTTCCGATACCATTCGAGAAAATTCGATCCATTTAACTTGTCCTTCTCAAGGACGGATCGCAGGGAGAAAGAGTTATTATGAGTGTTAGTCATAGCTGAGAACAAAGAAAGGGAAAAGGTTTAGTTATGATGTTCAAGAGATGAGAAATCTTAACTTTTAAGAAAACTCGCATTATATTCAAACAATGTTTCCTCAGATGAATATAATGATCCAAGACCCATACTTCACTAAACTTAAGTGAGCCACTGGCTATCACCCAAATTTAGCTATCTAGGTAAGCAACAACTTTGCTAGTTATATCCAATATAACTCTTGGTTGTGGATCGACATCTTATGTCCAATCCACCTGATGTCTCTAAGCCCAAAACGATTTTGATGGCCCAGTCAAGTAAACCAATCTTTTCAGTCATGTAATTGTTGACGTCTTGCACTGCAAGTCTATCAACACGATTACCTCTGTCTTACTCATGAAATTGTGGACATCTTGCACTGCAAGTCTATCGCACAATTAAATGGGTCTTGACAGTTGACAAGATTGGAAAGACATCAAGTATCACTTGATATTTGATTGAGGAACGGAATCATACAAAACGTTCAGTTTTATTATGTTTTAATTCTTATAATTAATTGATTCATCTTGCTTTGGTTATGTGATTTCAGGTTCAATAACCTAATCAACAAACTTGATGTCGACCGACACTACTATAGTGTCGATCGATGCAGGATAACCAAAAGCAATCCGCGATAACCGATCAATCCAATTGATCCGGTTTTGAATACCGGTCAGCGTCGATCGATGCTACGTTAGCATCGGTCGATGCCAACCCAATCAAACCAATCGCAATTAAACCATTCACAGTGTTCGACCATCATTAACCAAGCTCGATAACCGGTCCAATCCAATTGAACCGATTCATCAATCTCGCGAGGTTTGTGTCGATCGATGCAACGCTTGTGTCGATCGACACTAGGCGAAAACTAAGGTTTATTCGGGTTTTCGCCCTGCATCGATCGATGCCGGATTGGCATCGATCGACACCATGCGAAAAACCCTAAATTTTATTCGGGTTTTCGCCCTGTGTCGATCGATGCTGGATTGGCAACGATCGACACTATGCGAAAAACCCTAAGACGTTTTTTTTCGAACAAACCCTAAACTAGGTTTTTCATGAAAACGAATTTTAGCAAGTTTGTATCAACCATACACAGATTCAGATTCAACCAATCTAATCAACATGCTACAGATTCAATGGAACCCTAAAGCTCTGATACCACTGAAGGAATTTCTAGCAGTTCTAATCAGGATTAGCAACCCTAGTCTGAATTACGAGCCTAGGATCTAAGGTTCAAGTAATTGAATCTATGGGATCTCAGATTTACCTGTTGATTTGCAGCGGATATTAGCAGATAATCGAGATCACGAAGCGCCTCAAATGCTGCGCCTCTACTGGTATCCACACGCACACAAACTGGACCGCAGGGATGCTAGTGCCTTACAGAGATCTAATCTCCAGAGAGGTTTCTTTCTGTGTTCTGGTGGCTGTGAATTAGGTTAGGGACGAGTTTAGGTCGACCATATATCTTATATATGTCGGCTTAAACCACAACGGAATTAACCAACGATTAAACCGAATTAATCTGATTAATCCGCGAGTGCATCGATCGATGCACTCTCTGCAACAATCGATGCTGTCCCAGAACATTGATATCGAATGCACATCACATATGCATTCACTGGATCATTACATTAATGATCAACCTCGTCTTTAACGCCCAGTTTTCTTAGGTGTGTGACCCTGTAGGATCATATAACACTAGCAATGAGTTCTCAACTCATTGATCATAAGTGGCTTCTAGCAAAGCATTATGATTTCCTAGTGATATGTGATTGTCTCATCTCGACTATACGACTTTCACTTAGAGCAAGTACAATAGATTTCAGGACATTCCCAACAGGATGACCATGGAATGCATTCTGTCTCATCAGCGAGTAGTAGATGGTCTTGATCTCAAAATCATCCCTCTCAAAACCAGGAAGAATTAGAGCTGACCGGTTTGCATGAAACTCGTCCGGTCTGTTGTAGTCAGCTAATGTTCTCTCATGGACAACCATCTCTCTACCCTGGGCCTGTCTTGGCGCTTGGTTCTGCTCCTGTTGCGGTGGCTCAGGAGGGTCAGGGATGACATTCCCTTCAGCATCAACCCTTTGCCAAGCAGCATTGTATGGGTTGTTATCTTGGTCCCTCAGAGTACCTTGAGCATCGCGTACTAGAATCAGCCTCTGTACTACCATTCTTTCTCTTCTTTCTCTTCTGTTAGTCCTCTCTAGACGTCCAAGTTCTTCAAGATCGAGATTGATTGGGTTCGAGTTCGGATTACTTCGAGTTTCACGCTTCTGCATAAAATGTCTGTAATCGTCAAGCAACGATCGATGCTAACAGTGCAACGATCGATTCAATCTCAAATCGCTTAGTGACGATCGACACAAGAGGTGCAACGATCGACGCAAGGCGAAATCGGTACCTGCGACAGAGAAAAAACAGAGAAGAAATCAGTAAAACAAAAATAAAATAAAAACGAAAATAAAAACAAAAATAAAAATTCCTAGTAAAAACCCTAAGTTCGGTCCTATCGAAGACTCTAAGAGTCCCCGGCAACGGCGCCAAAAACTTGGTAGGCTCTAAGTTTTATTCCCTATACTAACTGCAAGTGCACAGCAATATCAATGTAGTATATAGGGTTATCGAATCCACAGGGACTCTGGTATTCAATAGATTCAGAACGAAAGAGATTAATACTAGGAAGAAAGCAAGTGGTGAATGGAATAAAAGCAAGGCAAATAAAGTAAATCAGTAGCAGGAATTTGTTTTGAAAGCAATAAACTAAAAGCGCTAAGTCTAGGGAATTCTCAGGAAATGAGACAAGCAGACAAGTTAATCAGTCAGGATCAAATTAAACTCAGTTCTAGAACTCAAATCACGGAATTAGAATTAACCAAATCTCTTTGCGAAAATCCTCTAAGTCTAAGTGCAGTAATCCAAATCTCTTTGCAATTACTAACAAATTAAACCAGCATTAATTTCAAGTTCGATATGTTCACAATTAAACTAAGCCAAATCTCTTTGCGAATAATTTAATTGCTCAACCTAAATAGTTCATATTCTAAACCACACTCTCGTGTCGTATTTAGCAATCTAAAGTCTAGATTCTAATTGATCAGGTTAGAACTAGCATTAAGCACAATTTAGTTTGAAGAACATTCTAATCATGTGAATCCTTAAATGAATTAAAAAAGTCTAGCAAGTCATAAAATCCTTAATGAGAAACCCTAAACTTAACTATGAATCTACTCAGACATGATTAATGAAACATAAATCATAGAAATAATAGATTGCATATAAGAAATTAAATAGATAAAGGGGTTCGAAATCTTCTCCAAATAGATGAAGTACAGGATTAGATCAGCCCCAAAAGCTCTAAAAATCTCTTAGCTCTAAGTATGAAAGTGTATCTAAAATAAAAGCCAAAACTCTAAATATATAGGCATAATCTCGGCTGGGGCTTCTGTGTAAATACTGGAACTACTCTGGGCTTCTCTGCAAATCTTCATAACTTTGTTAAACCGCCGCGTACGGCCCATCTCGCTAGTGTGTCGATCGACACCAAAGGTGTGTCGATCGATGCATGATCATCAAATCGGGCAGTGAGTTAAACTCTCGGCCAAAATGCTCCAAAAGTCCCAAAATACTCCAATTATCTCCATTTAGCTCCAAACCTGATTAAAACCTGTAAAAGACTCTAAAATAACACAAAAGACACTAAAAACACATCTATATCATGGCATAAAATGGGTAAAAACCATGATATATCAGCTACCAAGATTACCTCTTCCCAATTATTACCAAATATGGATACTGAGCTAAAAGGAAACTAGGCTGCTCTTCCCTCCAACGGCTAGGACACTTGCACCAAAGAAGAAATATTTCAAATTCAAATCAATCAAGATGGTGATGTATCAGAATCTACAGTTCCCCGAAGGTCCTTTGTGTTTCTCGCCGGCCTTGGAAAGCTTTTCCTTATGTGCTTGAATCTCTCTGGCTCATAATATCTTCATAGTATCTTCAAAGCTACTAGCCTCTTAATCACATCTTCACTCTCAGTGTTGAATCTTTCCATCTAAATCTCTCCTGGAAGCATCTCACGAGCCTCCCTATTCTTGTAAGATCCTACCAGAAAGCTTCTCCTGCTCTCATCCCAGTTCACTCTTCATCTCAATGGACAGACGCTACTCCAGAGAAGAAAAAGGGAAAGGGCTTGCCCTCACCAACCTCCCTCCTCGAGCACCAAAAGTTGTGGTCCCTCGCTTTGACACGACTGATCTCATAAGGAGACACTCCTTTACCATCATTGGTAGAGTCACTAACATCAAACTTCAGAGAATATGGTCACTCATACCATTCTTCTCAGAACACTGGAAAACTTCATCCAGAGCCATAGGCGCAGATCTTGGCCAAGGAATGTTCCAATTTCAGTTTGCTAATGAGGAGGATGTTCAGTTATTTCTGGAAAACAAACCATACCACTTTGCCAAATGGATGGTCATACTTCAAAGATGGGAACCAACCATGGACTCAAGCTTTCCATCGCAGATCCCATTCTGGATAAGAGTTCAAGGTCTTCCTCTGCACTTATGGTCAGAAAACACCCTACGCAGCATTGGAGATAACTTTGGAAGGTTTGAATCCTGTGAAATCTCGGCCATTTCTGCAAAAATGAGAGTAGAAATTAATGGAATGTTGCCGTTTATCATGTCAACCTCTGTGGAATTCTCCACTGGTGAAGAAGCAACAGCCTTTCTAGTCTATGAAAAGCTGGAGAAGCATTGTAGAATCTGTTTCAGACTAGACCATGAAAAGGAGGACTGCTCTATACCTCCTGAGGGTCACACCAGAGTCAAGGAAGCCCCTCGTCGCTCCCCTTTGTCACCCAGCAGGCAAAACTACCAGAGAGATGACCTCAGGAACCATCTCACTAGGCGATATGACCATCGTTCCTACAGAGCAAGCAGAAATCAGGCCTCTCATGTCAACTTTCCACCACCAAAAAGAATCCATGAAAGCAGAAGAGATAATCACCTGGAGCTATCCAACAGAGGTGAAAATAAGCACCGTAGGAGCAATGAGCCATACCATCCTCACAGAAGCAGTGATTATCATTCTCATTCATCACCTTCCTCTAGAGCCCACTCTAGAGGTATGGTGAAAGACACTTTTCATCCTAACCTAGCTTGGAGGGTTAAGGAAAGATCTTTAAACAATACAAACTCTCAAGGCAACCCCTTGACTCCTCAAAGAGACATATCTGAATCCTATAATTCAGCTCCTCCAAATCCACCACCCCACATTGTTGAACAGGCCATGGGAGAGCTCAGAGATGTTATGATCCAATATGCGAGCTGTGCAGACCCCTCTGAAAGTGCTGCTCGTAAAGAAAGAGTGAGACAAGCTGAGGAAAAGGGCCAATTTGAGGAAATAGCTATGTTAATGGCCAGAAACTCTATTGCAAACCTCATTTATCCGGAAGATCATGCTCATCAAGAAAGAGTTCTTGTTGCCCTCCGCCTTGGACCTATTCCTGATCAAACTCCGGTGCTACCCCCTGCCTTTGTTCCCTTATCTACTAATTTGGCACCCAAAAGGAAACCAGGCAGGCCTCCCACAAAGAAGCTGACTCAACTGAGCCCAAAGCGTCTTCTGGGAGTTATCTCTAAGAAACGGAAAGCTACTCAATCCAAACCTTCACCTCGTAGGAAACTAAACATGGATGCTGGAAACAAAGGAGCAAGCTCTTCAAACACTGCATCTAAAACAGCTCAAAAGCAACCTACAACGAAGTTGATCCCGACAATTGTGAAGCAAACCTCGGATTTTCAGGATCCCTCTTCCCCTCTTCCTTAAGAGTGGTGAGCTGGAACTGCCAGGGGCTTGGGAATCCTCTGACAGTCCAGCGGCTTCGGGAGATTCGAAGAAGAATCATCCCAGATATAGTGTTCCTCTCTGAGACAAAAAACGCGGATTATGTTGTCTTAGAGAAGCTCAAATGGTTAGGCTACATGAAGCACAAGCTTATTTTCCCTCTTTCTCCTGCTTCTGGTGGCTTAGCCCTCTTCTGGAAATGTGATCTGGATCTCCAAATTTTAGAAACATCCGCAAATTTCATTGATGTTAAGATCTGTTTTCAGAACAAACATTTCTTTAGTACCTTCATTTATGCGGATACGGACAAGAAGAAGAGAAAGGAATGCTGGTCTTACCTTACAAACTTGGCCTTAATCCGCAATGTTCCCTGGTTTCTGACGGGTGATTTTAATGACATCCTCAATGATGCAGAAAAAGAAGGCGGAGTGCAACGGCCAGAAGGTTCTTATTCTGACTTTAGAACTTTCCTTTCAGAATGTGACCTCTATGATCTTCCCCACTCTGGTGATCCCCTCTCCTGGAGAGGCAGTCGTGGAGATCACTTTGTCAGATGCAGGCTTGACAGAGCTCTTGCAAATACCAATTGGTCTGAGCTTTTCCCAATGAGCAGATGTGAGTATCTCAAATTTTTGGGCTCTGATCATAAGCCTGTAATCTCCTACTTTGAACCTGATAAGAAGAAGAAAAAGAGTTTGTTCAGATTTGACAGAAGGTTGAAAGAGAACCCGGAAGTCAAGCAGATTATAGATGAAGTCTGGAATGCATATCCACTAGAGAGTGTTAAACAGTGCATATCCCATGTTAGATCTGCTATTGTCCATTGGTCTAAAAAGAAAGCTCAAAAGGCAAATGAATTGATTGATTCCCTGAAGACCAACCTGGATGACGCTATGACCTCTCCCCTGCCAAATCATCTGCTCATCTGCGACCTTAACAACAAACTGGCTGAAGCCTATAAAGCAGAAGAACTCTTCTGGCGATAAAGAAGCAGACTCCTATGGCTGCAAAACGGAGATAAGAACACTAGCTACTTTCATGCCATATCTAAAGAAAGGAAATGCTTCAACAAAATTTTTGTTATTGAAAATCAAGATGGTATTGCAGTCTTTAAGGAAAATCAAATAGCACAAGTCATTGTTGATTATTTCAACTCCTTGTTTACCTCGTCTGGCTCCCTCCAAGAGGAGATCATTAATAATGCCATATCTCCAAGGGTCTCTGAAGAAGATAATGAGCTTCTGATCTCACTCCCTTCCTCCCTGGAAATCAAGCAAGCAGCTTTTGCAATCCATCCTGATAAGGCACCTGGGCCAGATGGATTCTCAGCTTGCTTCTTCCAGGAGAACTGGTTTTCCATTGCTCCGGCCATAATTGATGAAATCCAAGAATTCTTCAGATCAGGGGTTCTTCCTACATCCATAAATGAAACACATGTCAGATTAATCCCCAAAGTCCACAATCCATGAAAGGTCAGTGACTACAGACCAATTGCTCTCTGTAATGTTTATTACAAGATCATTGCTAAAATCATGACCAGAAGATTAAAGAAGGTTCTCCCAAAGCTAGTTTCTGAAAATCAAACAGCTTATGTCCTTAAAAGAGCAATTCAATACAACGTTCTCATCACCCATGAGGTGTTACACTATCTCAAAAACTCCAAAGCCAAGAAGCATTGCTCTATGGCGGTTAAAACCGACATGAGCAAAGCCTACGACAGATTAGAATGGCACTTCATTCAGGCTGTACTTCAAAGGCTTGGTTTTCATGATACATGGATTAAATGGTATATGCAATGCATCACAACGGTTAGCTATTCATTTCTGATCAATGATCAAGCAAGGGGAAAGGTAATCCCAAAGAGAGGAATTCGTCAAGGAGACTCCTTATCGCCATACATGTTCATCCTCTGCAGTGAGGTCTTATCAGGTCTATGTCACAAGGCTCAAGCTGAAGGAGAACTTCAAGGAATCAGAGTGTCTAAAGCAGGTCCTCGTATCAATCACCTACTTTTTGCTGACGACACAATGTTCTTCTGCCGTACTGATTCCTGCAGCCTCAAGTCCCTAAAGTCCATCCTGCAACAATATGAAACTGCCTCAGGACAAGTCATAAATTGCCAAAAATCTTCAGTATCCTTCTCCAGGAAAACACCTCCTCATGTGAAAGAGCTAGTCAAACGTGAGCTTCAAATAGAAAGAGAGGGTGGGGTAGGTAAGTACTTAGGCTTACCAGAGCACTTTGGGAGAAGGAAACGAGACCTCTTTGCCTCCATTGTTGATAGAATCCGTCAGAAAGCCAGGAGCTGGTCCTCTAAATTTCTCTCCACGGCAGGCAAAATGACTCTCCTGAAAAGCGTTCTATCATCTATGCCTTCATTTGCCATGTCTTGTTTTATGCTCCCTGGTTCTCTCTGCAAACGGATACAATCGGAGCTCACTCGCTTCTGGTGGGATTCTACTCCTGGGAAACGCAAAACAGCCTGGATTGCTTGGAACAACCTAACAAAATCAAAAGCAAATGGTGGTTTAGGTTTCAGAGATATCCAAGCTTTCAATATTGCTATGTTAGCAAAAATTGGATGGAGACTACTAGAGAACCCCAATTCTCTCCTTGCCAGGATCCTGTTCAGCAAGTACTGTTTAACAGATGAGTTTCTCTCTGTCAATCCACACTTTAACAGCTCTCATGGTTGGAGAAGCATCCTCATGGGAAGAGACCTTCTAGCTGAGCATCTTGGGTGGGCAATAGGAGATGGCAAATCAGTCAGTGTCTGGTGCGACCACTGGCTCTCAACTTCACAACCAGTAGCTCCTATGGGCCCTCCAACAAGAGATTCAATTGACCTTAGGGTTGAGGACCTGTTCATGCCAAACTCAGCGGTCTGGAATATCCAGAAGATCCGGGAACTCCTGCCTCACTATGAGGACACCATTATGTGCATCAAGCCAAGCAAGAGTCACGCTAGTGATAAGATAATCTGGCTACCTCATTCATCTGGCTCCTATTCAACAAAATCAGGGTACTTTCTATTCTTCAAAAGATCCAACAAGAACAGATAAATGAGGATGATAATACCTTCCAATGGATCTCAAACATTTGGAAATTGAAAACGGCTCCCAAACTTAAGCTTTTCCTCTGGAAGGCCTCTTCTCAAGCATTACCAGTTGGAGCAATTCTTGCAGCAAGGACTATTCCTGTGGATCCTCTCTGTAAACGCTGCGGTGGATTGGAAACCATCCAACATCTGTTGTTCCAATGCAACTTTGCTTCTCAAGTCTGGAAACTTGCTCCGTTCTCCAAAGAAACCAATCTCTCAGCTTCTGAGTCCTTCTGCTCCACTTGGAGCAAGATCAAATCGCTTGATTGCCTTCCCCCGACCGGTTTAATTGACTCTCCTCTGGCACCTTGGATATGTTGGAATATCTGGAAAGCAAGAAACAACTTCGTGTTTACTGGGAAGATCGACGAACCGAGCTCTATCCTCTCTAAAGCTATAATCGAAGCTAAGGAATGGAGTTCTGCGCAATTAACCATGCCTTCAATCACCCCCAACTCACCGAATCCTCCCAACATTATCCCAGGTGAAGCTCTTATCTGTCGATCGGATGCGGCATGGTCTATGGAAGCGAAGTCAGCTGGTCTGTCATGGAATTACAGCTTTCAAAACCAATTCATCTCGGCCCACTCCTCTAGCCTTGCTCATGTATCGTCGCCTCTGATTGCCGAAAGCCTTGCTTTAAGGGCGGCGATGGAAAAGGCAGCAGAGCTAGGGATCCAGTCAATCTCCTTTGAATCGGATTCACTCAAGTTGATTAAAGCCATTGCTACAGGCTCATCGTATTCGGACCTCTATGGTGTCCTCTGCGACATACGATCTATGTTTCCTCTCTTTGATTTTGTTAGTTTCAATTTCATCTCTCGTTCTCTCAACTCTGATGCAGATGCTCTGGCAAAGCAGGCTTTACGCCATCTTGTAGCCCAAAACTCAGTGTCCCTTTAAGTCTAATAGAAAGTTCAGTGACAAAAAAAAAATGCAAGTCTCAGAAGTAAATATAATATATTGGATATCTGAATAATGAATTTGTTTGTTAATAGGCAAGTCTCATAAAAAATATAATATATTGGATATCTGAGTAATGAATTTATTTGTATTGAATAATATAACTTGGAAATACTTTGTCGTAATAGCCTCCGGAGTCTTCAGTGTTTGATAATCGGACAAGCTGCCCACGAGCTGATACGAAGATTTTGGAAGGATGCCGATAGGCATCTCTTTGTGATCCTCCGGTGCTTCTACATTAAACACAAATCCAGTAAGATTAGATATGAGATAGAACAATGGTTAATGTGATCGTATATATATTATTACCATATTGTGGTTTATGTTTGATCTAAGCTTGAAATTTCGTTGTCTTATAATATAGATGTAACTTGGCTAAGAGGACAGGAGCCTATTTCAGCAATTATGTACGATCAAACTGATAATGCAGACTTCAATAGTCTCCTCAACAGGTTGTATTCATATATTTGATTCATGTTTTTCGGTTTGATGTTTCCACAGATTTAAATTGTTTTAGTTTATTTAAGAAATATCTTGAGTAGTTATTAATATATTTTTTTTATTATGTAGCTTTCCAAATCCAGTGTCTGCTCAATATCCTGAAGAAATCGACCTCTCGCATTTTATCTATTAAATGATATATTTCGGTTTATTAAAACTTGTGTTTTTTGGGGTTAGAGGATTATTATGATCCTCTATATGTTTGTTTTAAAAACGTCTTGAATGTTTTTTTGTAATTGTAAGATGTCGATGTTAAACTTCCTATAACACATATTATGAACGAAGATTACGTTGTATTAGATATTTTTTGTGGTTATGGTTGTTACTTATTTTTCATCAAAAAATAAATGTGGTGTACCCTAAAAGAAGTCAACGTTTCTGATTCTTTCTACTGATGTTTATTTCGTAATAAACCATTTTGAAATTGTAATATATTTGAAAAACAGACCAAGTTAAATACAACCCAATTAAAATTCATTAAAAATTGTTACGAATATTCGTATGAATTTTGATATAGGAAACACGTTTGAATTCCAAACATATAATATCTCTAATGTAGAAGCCTTATATTCGTATTACAATAGATTGTATTTGAAGCATTCTGTTTTTTTTTTTACTTATACACATATAACACTACGATAATCTCTTAATTCCGTTTGCTCATAGAATATAATACCGATTTTTTATTGAATATCTTGACCAAATTTGAAACATATTTTCACTAATCAAGATATGCAAATCTCATACAATTCAAATCAGAGACTACTTACCGAAAGTAAAAATTATTTTATGGAATGATCAGTATATTCGGATAACAGAAGAGATATCCTTTCCATTAAAATTAATTAGAATATATTAATAATTTGTAAACAATTCCTAAACAGTGGTTTTTAGTGTATAATAATGTAGTTGATAGTAGTACACGAAATCATAACAAGAGATATGATCTGTAACCAAACCCTAATATCACAGTATTATATATTTCGAATCATACCATTATTATTTTGATGGGCATCTCGGATTGATAATGGAGGCTAAATGTAAATTTGATATATCTTTCAAACATTCGCTTTTTATATTTCCTATATTTTGATATTTTATAGATGACTTATTTTGTTTTCATTAATGAATCTAAATTTGTTTCAGATCCAGTTGACTCTATGGAAATTTTACCCATTTTCCTTCCTTCTCCACAATTTGTTTTCAAGGAAGATGACTGTTTTGAATATCAAGAAAAAGAAAATAGATTTACGGCATGGATGAAATGCAATCAAGTTCATATCAAAGCAAGACGTCTACTATATTCACAGATAACCACCAAATTTTTTTGGAATAAAAAAAATTGTCAATGGATACCCCGCATGAAAGGTAAACCGGGTTTGTGTGTTTTAGAAGTTTATGCAGAAGAAAGTGGAGAACTATATTATTTACGTCGTCTATTAGATGTAATAAGGGGACCATTTGGCTATTTGGATCTAAGGACGATTATTAATGTTGTTTATGACACATTTCGAGATGCATGGTTTGCCCATCAGAATATTGAAATTCTCTAATTTTTGTTTTCAATTATCTTAATCATCTATTTATGTTTCCTAATAATTGTTGTGTATCTATTTAGTAATAAAAAAATTCAAAATTATTACATCTAATTTCTGCAATTTCATTCAAACAATTATTATTAGAACTTCGCCTAAATAAAGAAGTCTTATTTGTTTAAAAGTATTGGTTCTTTACAATATAAGCTGTAATTTGGGCTAATTTATAAAATTACTATAAAATTAATTAAAGTCCAAATTAATTATGGCCCATTGTAATAAGAATGAAGTTGAAACGATCTCTGTCATTCTGAAGTTAGCAAAAAAAAACGGCAAAGTGCAGTTGGGATTGAAATAAACTTTTTCAATATTTGCGCTGCAATCTAGCGAGTGATAGTAAGAGATTTGTGGCTACTCAAGACTTGATCCAACAAGGTAAACCCTAATTTTTCATTAGAACGATGTTTAGAATTAGGGTTTGTCTTCTTAGAATTTCAGATTTTTATTGAGATAAATCGATGGTGCCGTCTTTCAATAAGTTATCTATTCTGCAACTTGAATATGGTTCCTTCAACTCATCTATTTTGATACATGCATGTAACTAATTTGGGTTTAGACTTACTTATTTAAACTTGCAAACAACAAATCGAAGGATGAAACACCCACTATTTTTCGTGTCTATGCTTCCACGCAAGTGCAGAAGGAGTCTGGTATGTAATCTTAGTATGACAATCTCATTAAGTGTTATTTTTAAGTTGATTTTATTTCTCGCAATAATTGTTAAAAGTTGTGTTGCTGATTATACCGAAAAAGTTCTTTAATAGCTTTATACTTGGAAAAACAGATGTTACAATTGGTGTACTCACATCTGATTTAAGGCGAGAAGAGTTCCCTATCAAACGAGTTGGTAATAGTATTACAGATGGTTGGAGACGGTTCTTCCGAGCTCATGCATTAGATGAGTTAGATCTTCTGATTTTCCAGTATCATGGAGGTGCTAATTTCCATATGGTACACCAGTTTGGATCAAACGCTTGTGAGATCACATATCAAAATACAGCAAAATTAATGGAGACTGGAGAAGGTATCACGAGTTATGTGTTTTTTTCACTTATTTTCCATAAAATTAATAATGATTTGTTATGTTTTGACTAATAATCGATATAATTTTTGAAATAAATACAGCACCTCCAAGGGAGACTGGAGAAGGTATCACAAGTAATTGTTTTTCTACTTATTTTTCAGAAAATTTCTGATGATTTCTAATGTTTTGAATAATAATCGAGTTGTTTTTTTGAAGCAAATACATCAAACACAATGGAGACTGGAGAAGGTAGCACGAGTAAGTGTTTTTCACTTAATTTATAGACAAAAAATGATGAATTTGTAATGTTTTGACTCATAATCGATATGATTTTGAAGGAGCTAATGAGAAGTTTGTTACCTTAAACGTCACGAGTGACAGCATAAAGCGAAGCAGAATCATAAGTTATTTCTTTGTATCAATGTTTTAAATATTGTTGCATGATTCATATGTGTTCATTTTTCAGTATCTGCCTAAGTTTTTTCTAGATGCAAACGACTTGTGGACGGTTGCTGGCAAAACCATTTTGATGGTCAATGGTGATGGACAGAAATGGAGTGTTGAGCTTGCATTCCATTCGGATACTAATAGGGGACGTATTCGTTTGGCTGGCGGATTAAGAGAATTCCTGACAGCAAATAATGTCAAGGCGAAGCAGAGAATTACGTTTCAGCTTTTCTGGCAAAATGCTACTACTCCAATCATGATGCTCTCCTCCACCATTTCTTAATCTCTCTAACTCTTCCAATTTTGGAATCCTGATTTAAGCTAAGCTAAAACCTATGTTTAATGTTTTGCTCAGATTTTTATGTTTGTAAGAAATTTTATATATTTATTTTGTTTCGAATTATGTTACATGTTAAATCCTTAAAATACTATTGAATTTAAAGAATCTATTTTGTATAATTCTGTTACAATTATAATATTATATGAACAACATAATGTAACTACCACCAAAAATGAATATAAAAAGTTGTAAATTAAAAATTATTCAACATTTTTTCCTTATTAGGAAAATTATAATTATTAAAAAGCTATAATAGAAACATATAAGACTACCACAATGAATTAATATATGAATTTTTCAAATAAAGAAAAAATAATGAACCTTATCGATAATCATAAAAAATATATCTTTAAGTTGTTCTTTGGTATTTAGGTTTATGAATTTTGTTACATGATCAATTTATGTTTAGTTATTTTTTAATCTAAGCTTTCATTTGGGCTAATTTGTTACAAAAAGAACATTATATATAATGTATATTATTAAAGCCCAAAATTTAGAACGGCCCATTGTAAGTTCTTATTTGTTAAAACGATTCCAATTTCTTTTACTCTTTCTAATCAACACTCAAATATGTAAAATCCCCAGTCCATCGACGAAATATCTTCAGTTAAATCTTGGTGGTTGAGGAAATATATTGAGGATTTTGTTCGAGATTCTTGGTTAATCAACAACTTATTCAAAAGGTAACTCTTAATTTTTCAATGGAATGATATTTAAAATTAGGGTTTATATTCTAAGAATTTACCGATTTTAACTGAGATAAACCAATTGTGAAAGACCAATGAACAATAACTCATCGAAATTCTGCAACACAAATCAAGTTTGAATTTAAGTATATGTTAGGGTTTATGTTGTGTCTTCAAGAGTCGATGAGCTATTTTTTAAGATTCGGTTTTATTCATTTTGTTTTGGTAAATGCATGTAATGATTTTGATTGATGAATTGACATATTAGCTTCTCTAAAAAACCGGAAGATGACTAACCGGCGATTTTTCAAGCATATGGTTCCAAACAATTGTAGAAAGAGTATGGTATGTTTTCTTTTATATTTCTTTCATTAAGTTTATTTTTTATAGAATATTTTATTTTGACAATCATTGTTCAACATTTTTTAGTCCAGACAATCCCGGGAAAACTCTATAAGACCTTTATACTTGGAAAAATGGATGTTACAGTCGGTAAACTCACATCTGATGCTAGGCACGAAGAGTTCCCTATCAAACGAGTTGGTGATAGGCTTATAGATGGATGGAAACGGTTCTTTAAGGCACATGCATCAGAAGATGGTGATGTCTTAATCTTTGAGTATCGTGGAGGAAGTGATTTCCATATGGTACAACAGTACAAAATCGACTGTTGTGCTATCACATATGAAAATACCCGTGAGATGGACAATGGAGAAGTTAGCACAAGTAAGTGTTTTTGGTTTATTTTCTATACACTCTTATTACCTTTTTAATATTTCGAATAACATGATTATTATTTTGTTAGGAACTCAGGAGAAGTTTGTGACCTTAAACGTTACAGGTGACAGCATCAAACGAAGCAGAATTGTACGTTATTCGTTTTTTATTTTGTTTTTACATATTGTTAGTTGATCCATTTATTTTGATTATAACATGCAGTATCTTCCAAAGTATTTTGTGGATGCAAACAATTTAGATGATGTTGCAGGGAGCACCATATTGATGGTCAATGATGCAGGAGAGAAATGGTATGTTTAGCTTGCATTCCATTCTGATAGTGACAGACGATGTATACGTTTGGGTTTCGGCTTAAGAGAGTTTTTGTTGTCAAACAATGCCAAAGCCAACCAAACAATCGTTCTTCAATTTTTCTGGGAAAGTTCCATTGCTCCTATTCTCAAACTCACCTACAAAAAATGACTGAATTGGTCTAATTCACGATTCATGCTATGTTGTAATTCCTTTTGATTTTTGTCAAAACATATGTTTAGTAGCAAGTACTAATATTACTATTGAATTCTATATTTGTATTTTGTATTGTTGTTTGAATTATTTTCCAAGTTTGTTTTAATTGTCAAGATTTATGAAACCAGAAATCGCTTATTAATATAATTTATTGGACAAAACAAATTACCTTCTTGACAAATCCAACCACACTATTACCTTAAATATAAAGTTATAAATTTTATTCTTTTAAAACCCATATTGACTACCTACCATATGTACAACAATATTGATACACAAAAGTAAACAAAATATATTGGCTTCGATTAGAATATTTGAGATATTAACTAAATATACTGTCCGTTTAAAGATATTTGAGAATATAAGTTCTAATATATTCCTACAGTTTATTGTTAGTAGGGTTTCGTTTTGTGTTTATCTTTTAAGCAGATAGTTTCGATGTGTTCTTCAAGGTTCGTTGATGTGTCTTCCATGAATCCAAACATCAGTGAGTGGAGAATTCGTGTTAAGATATTGAGGAGATATGTTATCAATTGGGGAGCTAACCGAACGATCGGTTTAATATTGGTCAATGAGCAGGTTTTTCTTATATAACTTTTATAGATTTTTATTCTTATAGTTACTTTGTTTTTGTTGTACTAAACTCCAAAGAAAATGTTACAGGGAACTAAAATACATGGTATTGTAAATTGCGATCTTTATATAGACCAATCTTTGGATGTCTTGGTTGAAGGGGTTTCTATAATTGTTTCTGATTTTTGCCTAATTCTGGCTGGTGGAGATTTTAAACCGACGTCTCATCGATTCGAAATAAAGTGGAAGTGGACAACATATGTTGAGAAGATTCTTTCAATAAGCACATGCAGTTTCTATGATTTTGTTGATTTTCATCATATAAAATCAGGGTGTAATGATGGTATTCATTCTGTAGGTGTGTACGATAACTGTTTTTTTGTCGTTTGTATTTTTTAATTGAGCAAGCTTATTTGTTATCTTACTGTGCATTCATACATATTTAATTGGGTGAGTGGATCATTTGATTGCTTGGTGTCGCGATCCCATAACCTTTCATCTTGTGGATGCTAGGTTAGTCTGTTCTGATATCAAAAAAATTGTATAATTATTTGTGTTATAAATATGTAATTAAATGTTACCTAATAGGAAGTGTCGTTTGCTATGTGAGCTCGGTGGCGCCAAGGCTAAGGAGTTCCAAAAATCTTACGAGGATAATGATGACTACGTTATTGTTTGCATCTTGAGGTTTGCTAAACTTATTTTTAGAAACGGTATGTTTGGGGTACTTGAATTATCTACGAACTGTATTAGTTGTTATAGTTTATATTATTCACTTATTGGTAAAAATATTATTTTGATAGGTGAATGGATTGCAACATCTGCTGGTGATTGTGTTCAGATTATTATGGACGGTGCAATACGTGAAATTGTAGAGTTTAAAAAAATTGGCCATCACGGAAGATAACGGATTATGATGTCTCATTCGTCTCAGTATTATGTTTTGCAGAATTTAGCACCATCTTAACATACTGTTGTATTAGTACTATGAAAACAAAAACATACTATTTTAGGATTATGTTTACACAATTTTTAATGAATTTTTAAATATATAAAGAAAATATAAATCCGCGCTCCTGTAGCGCGGATCAAAATCTAGTTTTTGTATTAATTGGAAAATGTTTTTGAACTCTTATCTATACTATTAAAGCAGAAGTACAAAAAAATTAATGTACAGAGATTTTGATTTATTTACATCAGAATGCCACTGCTTTTCAACTATAAAATTCGCTAGCCATTAAGGGCTTTATAGTATTTTGCCTTTTATGTTAAAAAAACCAATTTAACGTAGACAAATCAGAATAAAATTTCTCGTTAACCAATATATAACCATAACCAAACAGAACTAAAACACTGTTTAATAACCTGTTTTTATGTGATTAAGATCTGGTTCTATTATTGACAAAACTAACACATAATGTTCAGATAAACATCCGGTTCTATTATTGTTAAAACATCCAATAGTATAGATCCTTCCACACCTATACAAAATTTTAAAAGTGGTTAGCGTTGCATAAACCACAGATATACAAATACTTTGTAATTCTTCTAAACCGTAATATGTTTACAATGATCCGATTTCAATAAATATTTTTAAGGCTAACAAATCTACCATATTTCATAAAATATATACACTATTAATGTATGAAGACACTTTAAGAAATGTAGATTCATAAATGGTTGTAACAATAAATATTTTCTACCAACAAACAATTCAAATCAACTTATCTAATTTGACATTAAGAATTTAAAAACGTAACAATAATATCCTAACTTTACCAAGTAAATTCGATTTGAATATGTTAATAGATATTCAGTATATTTTCATACCAACAAACAATACTACTCCTATAAAAACTGGCAATTAATACTCGCCTAAACTGAATTAGTTATCCTTATCCCACCAGACTTTTTAATATATTAAAACTCAGAGATGTATCGAGACAGAAAATCACTTCTATACATTATTAACAAAGGAAACAATATTTCGAGTCATCCGAATATTGGAGGCATATTCTCGGAGATTTAATCTATACAATATATTCGAGAGTTACAATATACGAGTATTCAGTTTCTGGTCCACTTAATCACGCAAATATACTAAAACCCTACATCTCTATGCCCTATAAATAAGCTTATAAGGCATCCCTTATTATCATTCAACCATCACACAAAACAAAACTTACGAAAACATATGTCGATAGTTAAGAATCAAAAGAATGGTTTTACTGACCTTGCAAATCTAAAACCTTTAAAGACTGGCTGGCGAATTCGTGTGAAGGTGATTCACTCTTGGAAGCAATACACTGCTCAGTCTGGAGAGACATTGGAAATGGTATTAGCAGATGTTTCAGTAAGTATTTGTCACAATATCTATCTATATATAATCGTTTACTAGATCTATACTAAAAAGACAAATCGGCTTATCGTGTATTGTGTTCTGACTTTTTATTTTTATTTTTAACAAAATTTTACAGGCTAAGATTCATGCATCTTGCAAGAAAATGTATGTTGCTTCTGTTGAAAAACATGTTCCTATTGGCGAATGGAGGGTCATAGAGAATTTCTCTTTGTCTCATGCATATGGCCAATATAAGACAACTAATCATCAGTATAAGCTAGGGTTCCAGAGCAATACTTCTATTACTCCGACCCAATTTAGGTCGGATGATAGTTTCCTTTCCATTACAGATTTTCAAACTATTTTCAGTGGTGCACTGAAAACCTGTTTTCTAATTGGTAATTTTCTATCTATACTATTGTTTTATAATTCATTTTTGCCTTTTATATTATACGGATGGATATCAAACATTAAACTCTTTTTAGATGTTATTGGTCAAGTTGTTGATGTTGGAGAGATTCAAACTCTTCAATGTAATGGCAAAAAAAGGGGAAAAATTGGAGTTTATGCTTCGTAACTCTCAGTAAGATACTCCAACACTATAGTATAACAATTTATCAATTATATTTGTTTAACATGATTTTTTCAATTTAAAATAGGGATCAACGTCAATCAACATCTACAGAGGTAATTATCATTTCGTTTCTACCTATCAATTCTCAGGGCAGGTGAAAGTATTTTTGGCACTAAAAATGTATAGTAATGATATAAAATTTTGTTGCCGGTTTATTTCAAACGATTTATTTTCAATTCTTTAAGGAAGGGGAGTTTTGATTTGGCGCTAAAAATTCTTTATCAATTCGTTTTACCTATCATTATTTTTAAAATTCTTTAGGCAGGGGGAAGTACTTTTGGCGCTAAAAATGTATAGAAGTGATTATAAATGTTTTGCTGGTTTATTTCAAACGAGACTTTTTGAAGATAGTTTTAAATATTGAGTTTAGAATGTTCATTTCAAATTTTTTATTATGTTTAAAATAGCTGGTAATAGTTATTTTCAAATTATCTTTTTCAAATTGCGAAGCAGAACAAGAATATGCTTCAGATATAAAGCATTGAGATATAGAAGCTTTTCTTAGTTAATTTGAAAAGTAAGCTAACTCATGTTAAGCACATTTTCAAATAAAACATTTGGAATATTAAAATGGAAAATCTGATTGATGATGGCAAGAAGAAATATTAAGAGAATGCCTAACAACTTTGGTTGATTTCACGTTTTATTTATTGGTTTTCATCATTAGACATTTGGTATTTTTGCTTCTGTTGCTGGTTTTATAAGATTTAGAATATTTGTTTCCGGTTTTTAAAAATAAAGATAATAAGAAGTTTCATTTCTCTACTGCATTTACTACCTTACGCATTTTTATCAATCCAACAATCGACATGTTTCTATAAATCTCAATCTATAACAAAGGATGTGAAAATTACTAACCTTGATCATTTTAATTTGACAAGGTGCTTGAGTCAATCCCCCACGAAGTATCCTCATTGATTTACCATCAACAGTCTTCTTAGTACCTGAATCACACAAACAAGACAAAGGGCAATTATAATATCAGTTCAAGAGGAAACAAACATTCAACAATCAGTGCAATGAAAATGAAGTTTGTATATACCAGTGATAGAGTGGGCAGTGGTAATGAGTCCATAAACATTTCCAAACCTGTCGTTGATAACCTGCATAAACAGATTGGAAGTTTCAATACAAGTGATGCACGAGTCATTGTGAAATTGACAAGTAAGAAACAAATATTAGAAACAAATTGACAAGTAAGAAATAATTTGTCATAGGTAGAGACATGGTCCATTTTCTCTTACAATCCCGCCACTGGATACAAGAAAGAGCAAAACATGATCAGTGCCTTGGGGAATATTGTTGAACTCATTAGTATTCTGGACTTCACCTTAAATAGCTAGAGATTTGTGGTCTACATGCTTACATTTTTTTTTGATCCACAAGAATCTGAACTTCGTGAATGACATTTTTAATTGCCGATGCCTCTTTCTCATTTGAATCAGACAATGCTAAGTGAGAGGTATATTCTGGTGACCATGTCTGTCAAAGAATAAGAACAAAAAGGAAGTTATATCTATACTTAGCTAACACCAACAGCCTAATCTTTATAATGAGATATTAAACCAGAATATTTCATGAATAGCTAATATGCAAAGATAGTGACTCTAACGATCTACAAAGAGTGATCAGCACTCAAAACAATTAGAATCGATTTATGCATGATAATGGTGTAGATATCTGTAGATACAAACAAGTATGCAAAACAGAGGTGTCAAAAGAATAGGAACAAATGGGTTTCTACCAGATCGATAAGTTGTCCTGAATATGGTAGTTGATTCTGAAAAGTTAGAGTAAGTTGTGTTTGATTCTTTAGAGGACTACTGCAATCAGTATCCATAATAATTCAGTCTAGAATCTAATCATATAAGAAAACCATAAAGTACAAGGGGAAAATACTTAGATAATTAACCACCATAACATTATGATCAGGAGCATAAAACTTGAGTAATCAAAGGAAGAAAACTAAGTTATAGCTTTATAACCGATATTCCACAAAAAGTTTTATAACCTTTGTACTCCACAGGTTGTTATAGCTTTGTAATCCGATATTCAACATAAAGTTTTATAATTCCATATATTTAAGGTTTTATAACTCCAATTAAGAAGTTAGGTCTATGCTTATCTAAGACCAGACTTAAATTTAGAATCCGATATTCAACAGAAAAATGTCAATGAATATATATCTAAAAACAGTTAAAGTTTATTTTGTTTTAGATATCTATGATGTTGTTTGATGAATTTTATCATTTGTTATTTAGTAATCATCAAAAAATATTTCATGGATATATATCTAAAGATATACACAAATATATTAGCTCAGGACCTTCAGAATCTATCTATTCATGTCTAAGAAATATTTTTTTGTAGAAAAAAAATTGAAGCAAATCGGAAAAAAACTTACAAATTTACAAGAGGAGGCATCAGATTCAGGATTCATTTTCACCGATTACGTATAAGGCACCTACAAAAATCATCAACATAGCATGAGTACAAGTATGAAAGATCCGTAAATGGAAGATTGAGACAGTAATTTGCGAGTCGAACACAGTAAACCGTTATCACCTGACTACAAAATGCAAGATCCGTCAGAAATTGTAAGATCTAATTAAAGTAGTGTGATCGAGATGAAGTATAGAAGCTTACATGGCCCATGTGTAAATCGGAATTGTAGACTGAAACACGGATGAAATCTTGAAATGATTGATCCGATTAAGCTGGATTAAACACGGGAGAGACAGTTGCCCTAATCTCTTTTTTTTTTTAATTACAGATATTTTTTTTTGTCTGTCTCTCTTTTTCTTTTTCTTTTTTATTTCTTTTTGTTGTATGTACTATTAAGTTAAGTGGGCCTATTTTACAAATGTGTTTGGGCTTTATTAAATCTTTAATTAATTTCATTTGTAAATCTTTTACAAATTTCATTTGGGCTTCTTTTATGAAAATATAATACTTATATATATTAATATAGTTTTACATTAAAAAATCAATACTAATTATATTATTTCCATTAAATGCACTTATATATTCAATATAATATCATGATTTTTAAAAATAAAAAATAATATATAACCCTAACACGATTATACTTTATTTCAAAAACTAATAATAATAAATATGAAAACACTATTTCCATTTATTGTAATATACAAAAAGTAAAAATTATAAATACTATAAAAATGACATGAAGAGTATATATATTCAGACAACATATATATTTAAATAGATAATATTATGAAATTGAAATAACCAAAAAAATTAAAAAGTTCAAACAAAAATATCCCGCGCTCAACGCGGATCAAAGTCTAAATAGAATCACAACTTGCCAAAAAAAGATAGAATCACAATTGTATCCTATGAAAACTAAATACTTCATTTTAGAAAACAAAAATATAAAAAATTTGCGAAAGATAATTCATATAAGAAAACTGATAAATTAATCTATACTCAAAAATTAATTTGCGAAAGATAAATTAATCACAATTGTTAATATTCATAAACTCATATTCAAAACTGATAAATTAATATGACATAATTGTGAGAATAGCAGACAGTTGATTATCAAAAGATGTTCACATACATACACATATATATATATATATATATATATATATATATATATATATATATAAGTATAATAAATCATATTTAAAACTTGGAACAAAATTTTTTATTTTATAAAAAAAGAATAGATAATAGAATAATAAATTGTATTATTTAATCCATCTTACAAACAATATTAATAAACTTGACCAGTAAATGCATACCCCTTCTTCCATGATCCGTCCACAAAATATCATTGGCCTTGGAATACTAAACCACGAATACGTTTAAGAACAATTTGTAATTTTGGGGCTTTCGGTAGTTTGAGAAACCACCAATTTTGAACGCTAAGTGGTGTCATTTCATTCAAACCAATTCATTCATGACTTACCAATATTATAGAAGACAATTATTATGTCAGATTGGGCCAAACTAATTCATGTTTCCAGTTAACATAAAGTCTATTTATGATTTGAAATTTGAACTTATTTAATATATTCAATGTAACAAAATATATGCTAATACGTGTATTAATTGTTGTCGAAATAGCATTAGTATTAGTTAGAGTTTGGAATTAGGTTCACAATCCGTGGGTCATGCGTCAATATAAATTTTGCAAGGTTTTACAGGTCGTATAAATAGAAAACCATTAAAAACGGATATTGCGGGAGAGTGTATGTCTATTTTTATTGAAGCGGTTGTTGAAAAATGAAAAACATAAATTATTATTTTTTAAAAAATAATTAAATTATGAATATGTACAAAACCTAATATAGTATCTAATAGTAATTAATAGATTTTTATTTAAAACATAAGTAAAACAGTATTTTGAATATTTAAAAATATTTACGGATCCCAGAAATAATCCGTAAACTTAGATGGATCTTGTGCGAGTATAATCTTTTTACTTATGCGGGTTATGTGGAACGAATTCTGTTGATCAAAAATATTTGTGGATCGTAGCGGGACGGGTTGACCTGTTCTCCAGCTATAACATTTGTAGTTTAAATTTTTTTGATATGAGTTCATATGTTCAATTTTTTCAAATGTAACTAACTAATTATATTTGTTTTAAATTTAATAAATCATATAATCATAAAATTTGAGGTTTTAGTTGTAAACTAATAATTATAAATACAACATTTTAGATAAAATAATAGTTTACACTTCCTAACTAGGGCTGGGCAAATACCGAACCGAACAAAACGAACCGAAATCGAACAAAAAAATGGGGTTTTGGTTGGTATCCGATTTCAAGTAAATAACAATTATAATTTTCAAGCCATAAACTGATAATTTAGAAACTAAAATCAGTTTGAAAAATAAAAGTTGTTATTTACAAGTAAATTAAAATTCATTTTTACAATAAAGTATAAAACTAATAAAGATAAATTTTATAAGTTTTTATAAAAAATTGTAAGTCTAAAAAAATATTCCTCGGAGAAAAAAATAAAAATATACATAACAAATTACTTATATTTAGATTAATAATATATATTCACCACCATAATACACATACACTTTATAAATTATACTAACTATTGCATAAAAATAAAAATGCTCAAATGTTTAACAAACAACAATACAATATGTATTTTAAAAATAAGATAGATTACTTTTACAAATATAAATATACATGCTATTAAAAAAAATCGTATGTCCGTAGCGTGGATTATTATTATTTAATATATATATATATATATATATATATATATATATATATATATATATATATATATATATATATATAGGTCCAACATATCTCAAACATCTAAGCTTAATATTAATAATATGTTATAAAAACATATTATCATTTAAAAATATAGTATTTATACACACGCAAAAATATCAATAAACATCAAAACAAAATTATACCCGCCGATCGGTGGGTCAAAATCTAGTTAACTTTTAAAATAGTTGATTATTATGTTATTTTAATGAAATTAATTTTGTACTATATTAACCTTATTTGATATTAAATTTTTCCTTTATCTTTGAACTAAATAGTTTTTAGTATTGAAGACTTTGTAAACTTCTTACAAGCGCTCACAGAATACAATCTTGGAATACGACGAGTTTTGTGACAAAAACTTGGCGTGTGTTCTTCAAAAAAGTTGCAGAACCGAGCAATCTTAAGAACAATCTTAAGATCTCTCTCAAAGACCTAAAATAGATTCCACCACTGTTTTCTTTGGTCATACGGTTCCACGTCTAGTCCAAGATTGATCTCTGAGGTCTTTAACCGAGAAAAGGGCGGTAGAAAATAACATAAAAACACGACATCATATTATTTATCCAGGTCTAGATGTTCACTGATGAAGAAAAGATACAGTAGAAGAAGCAGATAGCTAACAAAGGAGCGACAATTACAGAGACATTTGGAACACGAGATCTTACAGTCTCACAAGTGTAATTTCATTACAAGAATTTGTCAATGCTAGACGTGAGTGTGGATTTGGGCACTGCACCTATGATTGCATCCTTCTTCTCCCCATTGACAAAGATCATGATCGTTGGGATGCTTCTGACATTGTACTTGCTTGGGGTTGAAGGAGAGTCATCAGTGTTTAGTTTGTAGAATTTGACCTTCCCGGTGTATTGTTGTGCTAGCTCATTCACGAGCGGGTCAATCATTTTGCAAGGTCCACACCATGGTGCCCAAAAGTCAACAAGTACAGGCCCGTCTGCCTTGAGAACTAGAGACTCCCATGTCGAGTCGTTGACTATTGAAACTACTGTGATCAATAAACAATATAGTAACTTATCTTTTAGAATCATGAATGAAAGCAAATTAAATTAGTCACGATAGAAGGATAACGCTTCATAAGCTAACCAGAGAGAGAGCTGAAAACCATTCATCCATCTTTGGTCACATGGGTATGTTGCATTAAGCCTATATCTATACAATCTCAATCTAGAAATGAAAATTCTCTAAATATAATTTTGACTGCACACACATGTTCAGAGAAATCGTGAATGAAGCACACAATAGAATGAAGTTTGTGTGTCCAAGTGAATGATAATGCTTCATGTTCTTCAATGGTGTCAATGTAGCAGATATCCCTGATAATCTCAACTAAACACATTATCATGTGCTGGTATAGTTGCTATAAACAAGACATGTTTTCTCTAATTCACTGAATCCCCATTGCTCTCTCATAAGCCAAATAATTATACACTTTCTTTTCTCAAATGTGCGTGGATCCATTCAAGATAACATAATTTTTTGGTTATAAATTATGCAAGACAATATACATTTCCCTAGTAAATATCCACTGAATAAGGAGATCCTAAAACGCAACTATCTTCAATTTTCACACGCAAACGGCACGACTTAACAGAAACCCTAATTATCAGCAGGAATTTTCTCAAACGTATTCTCTCCTAAAGAAACTCTTCTTCCAGATTCAGCAGGAGCTAATTACAGATTTTTTAGAAGATAACAAATGGCTAAATGCATACAAATTCGAGAATTCTAGTACTAATTTCCCACACACCAACCAATCAATCACCACGAAATCAGTTCTTAAAACACTATCACAATCAATCAAACAAAATCGAACATGAAGAATTCTAAGAAGAGAGCGAGAACATACTATCCGTAGTAGTTTCCTGAGCTTCACAGACGACGCCTCTTCTTAATCGAGAAACCCTAGGATGAATCGAGGTCAACGAAGCCGGCGACTGAGAAAGACGGATTCTCAATCCTCCTGATTCCGGTAACACGGCGAACATCCGCCGAGCAGAGAGTGAAGCCGATGGTGAGGAAGCGATCTTCGTCTCTAAACGGAGAGAAACCGGAGGACGAGAGGTACAAGTGAAAGCAGACATGGCTAAAGAGAGAGAGAAGCACGAGAGTGTGAAATAATATCTAGATAAGAAAAACAAAATAAAAATAGATAACGAAACTATGGAAGAGAGAATCTGGAGCAGATTTTTTTTGTATATAATAACAAATAAATGCTTCTTTATAACTCATTTTTTAATTCTCTAACTGAAAAACAAATGATAACTACATTGCACGGAAATTATTTATTCTTTCGAAAATAATTAAAAAGAAAATCGTAAGTAAAGAAAAGATATTTTGATTCGTTGAGATTGCTTTGTAGATATAGCAGAAAAACGCTTTCATTTCCTGATATTTCCGAAAGCTCTCTGTGGACTAACAATATTTATAAGCCCAGAAAGCTGTGATAATCTACTTTACTAGGCCTTGTATGAAACATAAGCCCGTCTTCATATGACGACTCGACAAACCGTGATGAAAGAAAGACACATCTAGAGAGTGGAACCTCTAGAGAGAGGTTTGTCCTCTCGAGTTTAGCTTCGTCATCTCCTCTTCTTCTTTCATATAGATCATTCAGAAGAGGATCTCGACGATATTTTCTCTTGGCATCTCAGGGTTTGTGGATTATACTCTTTGTTTTGTTAGTTTTGACCGATTGGAATCGTCTCTTCGTTTCCTCGTTCGGTCTTGGAATAAGCTCGGGTCCTCTATCAATTCCCGACGGTTCTCTTCCGCTCTTCTGGATCTTTCCGATCGCCGTTCCTCGTCCTTCATCCCGTCAGCTTCTCCCGTCTTTGATTTGGAAATCAATGGCCGATTCATTACTATGAAATCGGTCGGCGGTGGAGCTTCTTCGGCATGACGTATTCCGGCGAGATTTTAAGGTTGGTTCTCTTCTTCTCCGGCTCTTCCCAAGCGGTCTTCTCTCGGTGAACTGGTTAGTTCGGCACCTTGAGCCTCTCTTGGAATCGGAGTTGCGGTATCTCGGCGTTTCCGGTGCCTCCCAGCTAACGGCCGTCGGCGATGACGTGGTGGTTTGCATGCTGCTTTGATCTGCCGCGTGCCACGTGTCCCTGGTTGATCTGATCCCCAACGGATGTGATTTGGGCTTCTAAGCCCTTTTCTCTGTTTTAGTTCTTTTCTCTCGGCCCAGTTGTATTAACTTTTGCCTTTCATGGGCTTTTCTAAATGAATAACACAGTTTAGCGTTAAAAAAAAAAAAAAAGACACATCCAGGCATGGCGAAAATAAAAACATGTTACTCTCGTTTTTCCTGCAAAATTACAAATATCATTGAAGAAATGAACTTTAGAATTAGATCTTTCATTTTTATTACACTGTTAAACCTATAAAATTGGTTTCATAGTAAAAAGGTAAAAAATTTATAGAAGCAAATTGACTATAGTTTGATAACAAAAAAAAAATATATATATATATATATAGATAAATTTTCAAAAATGACAAAAGTCAATAACAAACTTGATGAAAAATAAAAAGCAGAATCTGAAGACACAAAGATGAAACAAAAATTCCGCAAAATGTATTAGAAGTTGCTTATCGAAAAAGTGATATTCCTCCAAAGAACTTAGAGAAAACCAAAGTTGGCCGATTCTCGACAACACAGTGACGGTCAACTTGCAAAATTGGATTCAAAACTAAAAGCAAGACTACATTATCTATCAGTTTTTAATAGGATTTACTCACGCTACCAAGATCACCCATTGATGTCGGCTAGACTAGAACGAGATCCATCACCTCTCTCCGCAACCTCAACACTTCCTCCTAGAGGCAGAGCTAACGAAAGAACTAAAAAATAGGCCACAAATTGCTAAATTTACCAAACCGAGAAATATTAACCAAAGACAAACCAAGTTTAAATCAGAATCCTAACCTTAGCTAAACCCAGGGCCGGCCCTGAGATTTTGGAGGCCATAAACATTTTAGTATAAAGCTTACTAAAAAAATTTCTTTTGTAATTTTGGGGCATAAAACCTATTTATATTAGCTTAGAAAATTTTGGGGGCCGAAGCCAATGTTTCACCCGACCTATGCTCATGGCCGGCCCTGGCTAAACCAATTGGATTGAGAGAGGCAAAAGGACCCGATTAACTACACGCCAGAGGAGGATACAAAGCTATTGCCTTCACCCACGACTGAGACTCGATAGATCCAGACCACACGACTCAACGCTCCAGCTGAAGAAGATACACCAGAAGTAGGAAACCGCCGAGAATAAGACGCGGCGGAAAATCCACCCAGCAACAAAGATGATAGCAAAGACGAAAGCGCTACCCCACTTTCGACCATTGCAGACTACTCCGGGAGAAACGGCACATAAGTTGGTCGAGACGAAAGAAGGAACGTGAATCCAAGAGAACCTCAAAGAAGACCTGGAAGCCGTAAATTGATGGCAAACTACCAACCGTCCTCTAACTGGAGCAGCCGCAATTATTGAAGCCCAAAGAGAAGCCCAACTTCATGATCCATTAGAAGTCTCAATAGTCATGTAACTAGGGTTTTAGATTCATTTATATATGGTGTAATCTGCGTTAGTGTAATATACCTTCGGCTGCGAGTATAGCCCACTCTACTTATCATTTATGAATCTATAAACTTTACTGTTCTTGCAGACAATCTTACAAACTTTTCACGTTTATGTTATGTTCTTCAATAAAGCTCTCATGAGCTATTTTCATTTCATAAATAAATCTCACATGAGCATCAGTCTTTTATTCTCAAATCTGATAACATGATATCAGAGCTTCAGTCGGTTCATGGGTTTGCTCTCCTACAGCTTCTACTCATCTTGCCATCATCTCATGTATTAGTTTCCAACCCATTTCCAGAAAACGTTGATCCAAATAAACCAACCTGTTTTGGAGGATTCTCAACATGTTTGATATGAGGAAGAGGATGACATACATCTGACAGAAGATTCAGAGATGTCAACCCAAATATATCAACAGTTTTGGTGGATTCCCGATATGTTTGGTTTGAAGACGAGAACGACGTTCTGGCCCAGATTAAAGATTAAAGGTATTTAAAGGTATGTCTGGGTTGTTTAACAAGCTTGGATAAGATGCTAGAAGATGGTTGCAAGGATCTGAGATTCCAATAATGTTTATGTTCTGTGCACACAAGCTGCTCGATGAAATGCCAAACAAACTTGGCTCTTTTGCTTGCTTCACCTGATGCCAAGTTTGCGGGAGAGTATTGAAGCCCAAAGAGAAGCCCAACTTCATGATCCATTAGAAGTCTCAATAGTCATGTAACTAGGGTTTTAGATTCATTTATATATGGTGTAATCTGCGTTGGTGTAATGTACCTTCGGCTGCGAGTATAGCAGCCACTCTACTTATCATTTATGAATCTATAAACTTTACTGTTCTTGCAGACAATCTTACAAGCTTTTCACGTTTATGTTATGTTCTTCAATAAAGCTCTCATGAGCTATTTTCATTTCATAAATAAAGCTCATATGAGCATCAGTCTTTTATTCTCAAATCTGATAACAGCAATCAACTGCAGGAGATCTTCACCACCATCCCTATGCCACGAGAAACCCAGGCCTCCGTCAGATCTCATCCACAAAGGCTTAGAACCAACACACAAAACATGAGCAAACCACTTTGGAAAAAGAGACTGGATATGATGACATAAGCGGAACCTTCCCTAGATGCTGGCCGTGGCCGACGCCGGAGAGACAACAAGACATGAGCGATAAGAAAATCCTTGACGGTGTTGTTGGAAGAGAAAACAAATTGACGCGTGATACGCGTGAAAACTTGGTTATAAAAAAAATGTTTCTCCTCACTTAACATGTTACTGTCTTAGTGCTATACTTTTCTATTGATTAATCAAATAAGATTCCCGCTCTATCGTTATTGATAAAAATCATATATAAACAAAATCTATTACATAAAGCTGAGCAAGATGATACTTTCGATATCAAACCTTGAATCTGCAATTGTGTTTGTTAGTGAACTCCATACTGTTAACAATCTCAAATCAAGACAGAATTGAGTTTTATTGAAATAGAAAACTGAAGTAGCTCTTTATGAGCTTTATTGTGCATAAAAGTAAAGAAAGAAAAAGACTTTGAGTTGTATTCAAGAACTAAATATATTGATTGTGTTCATACAAAGGATTGAAAGAGGCTGCAACGATGGCAGCCTTGGTTGATTACAAGAGATAGAAACAAGCTCATATATATATATCAACTTCTTGGAAATAAACCCTAGATGTATAGGCTTCGAATGGGCTTCTGTTGGGCTGAACATAATGTTGGGCTTGTGTTGGCTAATATTCCTCCGCAAACTTAGCGTAGGGTGCGGAGCTAAGTTTGAAAGCATAAATCCAGTGGTTTATGAAAGGAGGAGAGCTTGAAGCAAGGTCTTTTGAAGTAGTCAATTGCTTCACTTCACCACAAAAATCAGTCTTTAGTGTGAGATCTATTCAGGTCTATCTTTGTAGCCTATTTATCTCATTAAGAGTCCGGGTCTTTTTGTTGGATAGTTCAGTTGATCCTGATTCAATTCTCATATTGATATCAACCTAAACATGCATCAGATCTAGGTGTTCTTATTTAGAATCATAACATGATCTCACCTTTTACCTGTTTGTTGCAGCGGAAGGAAGAGAACAGGTCAGAGATCAGATAGATGCACCGAGGGATGAATCCTCCAGAGGTTCACACACGCTTCACAAGGAAATGGCTGCTAGACCACGAGGAAGAGAGGCGCAGAGAGAGGAGAGAAATCGCGGCTGGGGTTCGGGTTAAGGGAGAAAAGACTTGGCTTTTAGTCATTAAAAGCCTTCTCTTTTCCCTTATGGGCTTTTGGGCCCAATCTGATTAAATCCCATTTAATCAGACCCATTATTCATTCTCTCTTAGTACGACAAATGCCTAGCACTTTTGTCGTACTTCTGCTAAGCCGTTCCATCACATTTTCCTGTTAGCTTAGGCGTGTGACCCATATGGGATCATATAATAAAAGCAATAAGTCCAAGACTTATAGATCATGAGCGGACTCTAGCAAGCCATCATGATCCCCAGTATTATATGACTTATGTCTGATCTCGACATACTCTTACTTTCTAGAGACAGTACCGAGATTACTGGACACAATTCCAACAATCTCCCACTTGTACTGGAATCTCTGTATTCATAATCCTTTTGTCACAATATCTCGATTAGTCATAAGGCAAGATTGGTGTCATCCTTATAAAGCCTAATCTTGTTCATCGGACTCTGATTTGATACTGACAATCCAAACGACTCGGGAAAGTCCGTTTGAGCATGGCCATGCGTTTTCCAGTATTCAAATCTCCGATTGGCCTAGAGATATTCACTCCATTTATATATTGGAGGGACAAATCCCATCTTGTTCCATCACTGTGAACTACTCATTTCATGATGTACCCAAACAAGGTCCTTATAGCTATCACAGAATGATAGCGTTAGACAATGATCAAAGTACATCAGTCCATGTGCAGTCACATGCATGTGAACTCAGGTCTAAGGACTATACTCTATAGTCGTAGTAAGAATCTCTTATGACACAGATATAAATATCCTGAAGAGTTCTTATAAGCGGGTCTTGTCCGGTCGTATGTTCCCAACATACACCTATGTACTGACTTTGATGCCGAGCATCTATGACACACTGAGACTTTGTCATAAGTCACGTACCAATCCAGTCTCACACGGTTGTTGGTGTTCCAGTTTCAACAACCTTCGACTAGGGACATGATGATATAAAACATTTATCAAATATAGGATCTCATGATCAAGCTAAATGACTTCGATGACTCAAGATCAAATCATTTACTTCGATGACCTATAAAATGGTTCATATCATTTTGGAACGATTATTTCATCACAGTTAAAATAATCTTGAAATAATAATTTCATTAAAACATAAAATAATGTTTTACAAGAACATATCCAATAACTAAATAAAGCCCTTTAATAACTCCCACTGAAATTAAGACTACATCTTAATTTCACTTATCCTACAGCAACAGTCCGCGACTCGTGCTTAGGCCTAAGGAGTGGCTTCGTTAATAGATTAGCAACGTTCTCATTTGTTGAAACTTGCTGATCTACTTAACATCTCTGTCATTTATCTTAAGGTGTTTGGACCTCTGATGTGCAGCTAGTCTCATCTATGCTGGGAATCACATCAAGTTCATTGACGAACTCTTCTTTCCAAACAACCTCTTTCGCCGCTTTCCAAGCTGCGAAATGTTCAGTTTATGTCATGGAGTCAGCAACAGTGCCTTGCACCGCCAGACAGACACAAGATATCACCGGACTGTGACCGGAAATCATCTTTGTCTGTTGGAAACTTGCCTTTCAGACTCTGCTGACTTGTAGCACATCACTTTCTCCGTAAATCAAGAACTTATCCTTAGTATTCCTCAAATACTTTAGGACATACTTTAGGAAACTTGATTCTTTGCTGGATTTGACTGGTCTCTTACTTGTCTTGCTTAGCATTAAAGCAACATCGAACAAGTACGTTTCATGGCATACATGATAGATCCAATTGCCGACGCATATGGAATCTCATACATGCATTTAAGCTCAGCAGTTATCGTAGGATACTGTATCTTGCTTAACTTAATGCCATGTGACATTGGCATAAAACCCTTCTTGGATTGCTCAAAACGTGTAGGACTTTGTCCTACCAGCTCTTTTGGATCTCTATCTTTAGATCCAAAATCCAAGAACTACGTGGCTTTACCCATGTCAATCATTAAACCAACTCCCAAGCTAGTCCTCAACCGACTACAGCGTTGGGACGTTATATCCGAGAATCAGTATGTCATCGACATACACTTTGAGAAATGCAATATCGCTCCCACTAATCTATTAGTAAACACACAGTTCCGCTTCGTTCCTGTTCAAGTCAAAACCTTGACTACTTCAACAGAACGAAGATTCCAACTCCGATATGTTTGCTTCCATCCATGAATGGATCGATGAAGCTAACTTACATAAAATGTAATTTTTCGGAGTCCGGGCTCACTTTCGCTTCTTTGAATTTTGCAGATTCATCGCTTTCAATGATCATCAGATCAAAGTTATTTTCAATGATTATCAGTTTCAACTAATGACGAGAAATCACTCTCGGATTAGTAACTGATTCATATCTGCGAACTTCAGGCTCCACAGGTGTAGATTCTACAGAAATCTGTAAATCCTTCCGCTGCTCTCCCTCAATAGGTTAAGCAGCCTCCTGTATTTCTCGAATTTCTTCGAGTTGTACTTTTACTCCCACTGTTCTTCTTTGGAAAGTAACTTCCCTTCTTAGAAAACAGAATGGTCGTAAAAATACTTTTTACTCCCACTGTTCTTCTTGGAAAGTTATTTTCCAAGAAAAACAGAATGGTCGTAAAAGTACCGAGCCTTGGTTTCCCTAAGAAAACTTCGAGTTATGCTTTTACTCCCACTGTTCTTCTTGGAAAATAACTTCCCTTCTTAGAAAACAGATTGGACGTAAAAGTAACAAGCCTTAGTTTCTCTAGGACAACCAGCGAAGTAGCACAACTACAAATACTCAGTAAAGACAAATTTGGATCGATTCCAATCCACATTAACGTGGTGTCTTTCAACCGATATTTGTGGAACTATTTCAGCGTAAACTTAGATATTTTAGAGCGTTATTCTTGAATATTATCATGGAAGATTCGTGTGACTCATCTTTAATCATTTCTAATAAGATCTGATTCTTTCTCACAGAAACACCTTCAGGTTTTCAGGAGAAATGAGCTGTGAAACGATTTCACACTCATTAAGATGATCACACAATCAATGACTTAAGTATTCTCACTCGTGATCTAATCCAGAGTCTTAATACTTATGTCATTCAAATTCTATACTTCATTCTGGAACTCTTTCGACCATGTCAAAGAATTCCGACTTGTGTCTCATCAAATGAACACAGTCACACTCACTGAAATCAGTAGAAACAATGAAGTATAGGAGATTTTCTCTGGCATTACTGCTCATTGGGCCACATACATGAGTATGTTTCAGGTCCAATAAGCCTTTGGGCTTTTCTCTAGCTCGGCTAAGATAGGCCCTTTACCCTTTTGGTCTAGTAAACAGAATTCAAGTCTCATAAGATATTTTATCAAATGAGCCCAAACGTCCATGACTATGGGATTTCTGAATCCGACTTACTCTATGTGACCAAGGCTTTATGCCAAGAAAAATCAGGTTTAATTCATCAGATTTAAACCAATTCGGTATTTATGTTACATTTAGGCACTCTTTGGTTTAAGATATAAAACCCATTCCATGAATAGGGTGCTACAATTAATATTTCATTAAGATCAAAAGAACAAAACTTGTCTTTTATCAAAATGAAAAACATTCAAATTCTTACAAGAAAATGAAAGACAACTCTGCTTAAAGCAGGTACATTGTAGCAATTACTTAATACAAAACCAAGCCTCAAAGGGATCTATAAGTGAAAAACCCTACGACTGAGGCAGCATCCCAAGCTCCTTCCAGACATGTAGTTTCACTTGCCCTTCCTTCAACGTTCTACTGTTGCTTAAGCTCTGCATATTATCACAAATATCAGTGCCACAACCAGTATCCAATACCTTTAAGGTAGAACTTGAAGTAATAACATGAATACCTGAGGAAGTAGTCGCATACATCGACTTTAACTCCTCATTATCTTCCATGAATTTAATGCAATCTCTCTTCCAATGCCCTATCTCCTTACAGTAGCAGCATTTACCAACGTAAGAGGTATCTGACTCGGGCTCAGAAGACACACGCTTGCCATGATTCAAAATCTGGACAACTTTGTCTTCACCCTTGTCAGCATTAGGTTTAGTAAACCTACCCTTCTCATTCATGAGATTGTACAGGGTACTCTTCACGTTTGGCTCAACTGTCTTGAGCATATCATGCAGTTCAGTCAGCGTCTTCGTTAAGCCTTTCTTGATATAGTTCCTTACGAACTTATCATAGCTTGACGGCAGTGACTGCAGAATGATCTCAGTTGCCAATTCCTGGCTAACTGGATAATCCAGTTTCCTCAGGTTATCAATGTAACCCATCATTTTACTGACATGAGGACTTACTGGATGATCATTTGGTAGCTTGCAGCTAGTGAGAGATTTAACCAACTGGTATCTCTCCACTCTTATCTGCTCCTGAAATTTCAATTTCAGGCTGCTGATCATCTCTATTGGCGACTCCATGTTCTCATATTGCTTCTGCAAGTCTGAGTCCATGGTAGCCAATATCAGACCACGCACATCTACCGCATCATTATAATGCTTATTCCAAGCATCATATACTGCATGAGAAGCATTGGATCCGATCCTCACGGGGAGAGCTCTCTCAAGAACATAGTCCTTTCTCTCCTGTCTGAGAACTAGTCTCAGGTTCCGCGACCAAGTCAAGAAATTTGATCCGTTCAGCTTGTCCATCCCAAGGATAGACCGGATCGAGAAAGTATTTTGATTGTTTGTGCTAGTCATAACTGAAATATATAAATAAAAAGGTTATTAGTTATTATGTTCAAAATGACTAATCTCGTATTAAAGAATAATATGATTAATCACGCATTATATTCAATAACCTAAGTTACCCTCAATAGAATATAATGATTCCAAGATCCACATATAACTATGATTAAAGTGGGCCACTGGCCGTCACCCAACTTTAGCTTATATCGGTAAGCCCTATATCGGCTAATTATATCCGTGATATAACTCTTGGTTGTGAATCTGGGCCCGAGGCCCAATCCACTCTGATGTCTCAAGGCCCGGGACTCCCGATGGCCTAGTCAAGAAAACCGGACTATACAGTCATGTAATCATTAATGTCTGGGACTCCCAATGACATTTATGAATCACAAACCGTCTTACCCACGCAAAAAACAGACATCCTCACACTGTAAGGCCATGAATGCAATTGAATGGGCTTTGACAGCTGACATAGCCTGGACAAGACATCCAACGCTTGATATTTTTGAGGTTCGTAGGTTTATTAAAATTCATTCCCAAAATAGAAGATTACTATTTCGGGAAACTTTCTATTTATGGAAACCTACTATTTTTGGAAACTTTCTAAAATTGGAAACTTTCTAAAACCGGAAACTTTCTAACTTTAGAAATTTCTTTAAAATCCAAAACCCGCAAATTCAGAAAATTCTACTTTAAGAAACTTTCTAATTTCAAAATTTCGGAAACTTTAATTTAAAAACGACTTTATAATTTTATAAAATAGATTTTAAATTAATCTGAAGAAAGACTCAATTAACTGGCCCAATTGTTTTAACTTCTTGGCCCGAGGCCCAAGAATTGGTCCATGTCCAAGACATGACCCAATTGTCCAATTAATTGACATAACCGGTCTGGTTCATTAAAACTGGTCTAACCAAGTTTTAATTACTACGATGACCACAATTGTCAACCGGTTATTTACTAAACCGGAATCTCTCAATTTATTTGGTCCAACCAAATCAAATTAGAAATTCCCGGTTTAGGCACTAAATCCAATATTTCTTTCGACATTGGATTTCTTATCCCGGTTTAACCAGATTTAATAAAATTATTAAAATCTGTTTATTAAACCAGAACGAAGATTTTAATCAAGTTTTTAAACCGAACCAGCCAACCGAAATCGAACCGGCCCATCACACCCAAAACCCTAACCGGCCAGCCGTAAGCCTTACGCAAAAAGCGATAGCCGCAGGCCAGCCGGGACGGTTTGGGCTGCATGATCGGGACGTACGCTCGGCAGCTCGGGACGATCGTGGGACGTATGGCGGGACGATCGTGACGCGGGTGAGAGCTGGACAACGCACGGCTCTCGGTCACGCTCGGGACGGCATGACGCAACGCGATCCATATGATCGATCCGCGATCGACGTATGCGATCGGCTCGTCATGCATACCGCGATCGTCTCGTCCAACTTACAGCCGAGATAATCAACCGGCCAAGCCGGTCGATCTCTTCCTTGGCCGATCGACAAAAACCCGAGTCATATAGCTCGGTTTTGTGATCCAATCAATTTGTTTAGAGTTCAATTCTGATTCTTAACTGTTTTATCTTATCAGTAATTGATTCAAAAACAATTCTAAACAGATTAAACAACCTAAACAATGAATCTAAAACAAGAAACCTAAGAACCAATGGCTCTGATACCACTGTTGGATAGTTCAGTTGATCCTGATTCAATTCTCATATTGATATCAACCTAAACATGCATCAGATCTAGGTGTTCTTATTTAGAATCATAACATGATCTCACCTTTTACCTGTTTGTTGCAGCGGAAGGAAGAGAACAGGTCAGAGATCAGATAGATGCACCGAGGGATGAATCCTCCAGAGGTTCACACACGCTTCACAAGGAAATGGCTGCTAGACCACGAGGAAGAGAGGCGCAGAGAGAGGAGAGAAATCGCGGCTGGGGTTCGGGTTAAGGGAGAAAAGACTTGGCTTTTAGTCATTAAAAGCCTTCTCTTTTCCCTTATGGGCTTTTGGGCCCAATCTGATTAAATCCCATTTAATCAGACCCATTATTCATTCTCTCTTAGTACGACAAATGCCTAGCACTTTTGTCGTACTTCTGCTAAGCCGTTCCATCACATTTTCCTGTTAGCTTAGGCGTGTGACCCATATGGGATCATATAATAAAAGCAATAAGTCCAAGACTTATAGATCATGAGCGGACTCTAGCAAGCCATCATGATCCCCAGTATTATATGACTTATGTCTGATCTCGACATACTCTTACTTTCTAGAGACAGTACCGAGATTACTGGACACAATTCCAACACTTTTGCCTCAGTTTAACTCCCCTAAGCTGTCTCATAATGAAGATGGGTCACCTTCCACATCTAATGACACACTCCAAACTCTCAGCTTCTTCAGAATGCCACCAAAAATCTGCTTCTACTCAACTGTTTGATTCCTATACAATCTAATAATTCTGCCTTTCTCTTGGACATTTTGTCAAACACTTTGTGTGCCTTGAGTAAACACAGAAACTTAAGCAATACACCATTTATCAAACCCAAACGCAGTCTATTCATTCAACTCTAAGATTCCATACCTATGTATCTAGACCAGCCAACCAATATTCTTCCCAACTACCCTTGAAGAAAGTTTAGAAATTACCGTGAAGAGGACTATCGAGATTACATACCAATATATTCATCACATTAACACAATGCATCTCAACATCAACTCCTTCACGACCACCAATCAACGCATTTAAAGTTTGAGCTGCTAATTCCATTGTTGGAGATTTGATTATACAACCCAATCCATCTTCAAGACTCCATCTCTCCATGTGTAGCTTTTCCAGTGCAGTCAATAGATCTGACGGAGATGATTATCCTTTGACCCAAGCGAATCTGACGGAGACACGAACAAAAAAAACGACCTCACATGTCTCGCCCCATCGTGAGCCTCTGTCGCCAGTTTCGCTCCATATAATCCAAATCAGAGGTCTTTCAATGACCTTTGACAGTTCTCAGTATCTTTACCCTCTTGCATCTCATAGATTTCACCATCCTAGCGCTCGTAGTCACACAATAAGCCCCTTTCAAAATAAAACCTAGAAATCTCTTCTTCCTTTTTTTTTTGTTAAGAAGCGGAGCAGATTCTCATGGAGTCTTCAATCTGAAGTCTCTCACTTAACATGAGGATTTGTGAATAAACACTAGACAAAACTGAGGATAAAAATGGCTACTTTGTTGTAAAAACAGGGACTTTAGCGTTGGGAAGATAAATTGCTCATGATAAAGAGCTTTATTTAGAGAGAAATATAAAGGAAAATGAGAGAGCTTTAAGATGTCTTCAAGATCAAAATGATTTTTGATTATACATTAAAGAGATGAGGAAGAGGCTGCCGTAAGCAGCCAAAGTTGATCTTACAAATTGCCATTACAAGTATTTATAAGATTTCTAGAAACCCTAGGTATATGAGCATTGGGCTTGATACAATATTGGGCCTTTGGTCTCTAATACTCCCCCGCAAACTTTGCATCGGGTGAAATCAAGGTGCGAAGTTTGAAACGCAGATGGAGGTGGCTTGGTCAAGAGAAAGAGTGCATCACAAACTTGGAAATGTAGACATAATCCTCTATTTGCTGTAGAGATAAAAATCCAGATGTTCTTCAGAACCATATGAAAACCCTAGGTCTATACTTGGAGATCTAGCATTGCTCCCTCAGAGGTATCTTTGTACTTGGAGAGTCTGTTTGCATAGTCCCTCAAAAGTATTTAAGACCTTTCTTTCTCATAAGAGTCTTTGTTTCTCTGTATCATCACTCAGCAAACAAGTATATGCCCATGTTCTCTATGCTTCCCATAAAAAAAAAAATGTTGAATGCTTTCTGCCTCCTTTTGTTTACCATACCAAATCAGCCGAAACTTGCAGCATAAACTCAGCTTCAAATCCAAGACTAGCCTATTCATTCAGCTACCATATTTCCAGCCTATATCTCTAAACCATCCATAACAGAAACTTGATTTCTAATCCCAACACAGCTATATCAGATCAAGTGTGTGGGGAACTTGGGCCAATTCTAACAGTTTCAGAATTCCACAAGTTCTAAGCCTAGGATCTGAGTTTGAGTAATTGAATCCTTACCGATGGATCTCGTGTTAACCTGGAGATTTGCAGCGGAATGATGAACAGGTAATTGAGATCTCCAGCGCTTTAGATGATGCGCCTCTACTGCAGTCCACACGCACACAAGCTGGAATCCGCCGGGATGCTTGTGCCGGGAATCGGATCTCCTGGGAAACTGTGTGTGTTTAGAGAGGTGTCTGCTGAATTCCACGATTAGAGTTCCAGGTCGTTCATATAAACCTATATATATAGACCTGGAATGACTAAAACCGATCATTGGACTAAAACCCAAAATGTTTAAGCCATAAACCGAAACATCAGTTTCGGGACCAGCCTTGTGTCGATCGACACACCCAATGGTGTCGATCGACACACCTCTTAAAACTCGATTTCAATGTGTATCCAATACACATTGACCAGACCATATGCCAATGATCAATCCCATACAAAGTGTATCCAGCTTGCTTAGGTGTGTGACCCTGTAGGTTCACATAATACTAGCAATGAGTTACAACTCATTTGTCATAAGTTGTAACTCACCTCTTAAAACTCGACACACCTCTTAAAACTCGATTTCAATGTGTATCCAATACACATTGACCAGACCATATGCCAATGATCAATCCCATACAAAGTGTATCCAGCTTGCTTAGGTGTGTGACCCTGTAGGTTCACATAATACTAGCAATGAGTTACAACTCATTTGTCATAAGCGGCTTCTAGCAAAACATTATGACCACCTAGTATCACATGAATTGTCCGATCTTGACAATACAACTATCATGCAGAGTAAGTACAATATGATTTCAGGACATAATCCCAACAATCTCCCACTTGTACTGCAATCATCTATTCCCATAATCCCTTTATCGCTATATCTCGATATGGCATAAGGCAAGAAACTGTGTCATCCTTATTATAGCCAACATCATGTTCATCGAACTCCTGATTTATACTGATAAAACAAACGACTGACAATCACCTCGTTTAAGCACGGCCATGCATTTTCTCAGTATCAAATCTTCGATGGGCCCTGAGATATTTATCTCCTGTTATATAGGAGGGACAAATCCCTTCTTGTTCCATCCCTGTTTCTACACACACTTCATGATACGCCTAAGCAATGCCTTTATAGCCGCCAGTTACGGAACGACTTTTGACAAGGTCAAAGCGCACCAATTCACATGCTAGAAAGCATGATGAACTCAGGTCTGAGGACTATACTCTATAGTCATAATGAGAACTTCTCATGACACTGATATAACTATCCTGTAGAGTTCTCATTAGCGGGTCATGTCCGATCATATGTTCACCAACATATATCTATGTGACTGACGTTGATACTCATATCAATGACTCCATGAAACTTAGTCATACGTCACCTCACATACTAGTCTTAACGGTTGTTAGTGTCCCACTTTAACAACCTACGACCAGGGACAAACATAATTTTATGTCGTCTTTCACTCATAGGGTTTCATGATCAAGTCCTCAACTTGATGACCTATAAAATGAACATAAAATACTTTGGGACCATTATTTAATTATCCAATAATCAAATAATGTTGATGTCAGTTTTTCATAAACATGACCATAGCATGTCTATGTGAGCATCATAACTATCATAACTCCCACTAGAATCAAGACCACGTCTTCAGATATCTAGTACCTACAGAAACGGTATGAAACTCGTGCTTAGGTTGTGAGAGAGGCTGCGGTGTTCTTGCTTGGAAACATTCCAAAAAACCACACCGTTATTCATTAATAAGCACTATTCTACGGTCCCCTGCTTGGAGCCCTTCCAACAGATAGCACCGCTACATAGACAAAGAGACATAACCAGGTGGGAACCGGGAGTCCTCTTTGTCCGTCAAACTACTCTTAACATATTCGTCACTTCCTCAGTTGAACAAGAACTTATCCTTAGTGTTTCTCAAACACTTGGGGATATTCCTTACAACTGTCCAGTGACTTTTACCGGAACATATTGGTATCTTCTCGTCATGCTATATGCGTAAGCTGCATCTAGACGAGCGCAAAACATGGCATTTATGATGGATTCTATTGCAGAAGCATAAGGAATCACACTCATAGATACTAGCTCAGCCAATGTCCAAGACACTTCTTCTTGCTAAGATTATTGCCACAAGACCTTTGGTGTGAAGCCATTCCTGGAATCATGCATATTGGAACTGTCCAATACCTTATCAACATAAGGATTCTGACATGATCCAATTAGCCTACCCCAATCCATTTCAATAGATCCTTATTGAAGGAATTTCTAGCAGTTCTAATCCCAATTAGCAACCCTAGGTATAATTCCAAGCCTAGGATCCAGGGTCTAGGTATATTGAATCTACATCAGATCTCGAATTACCTGGGGTTTAGCAGCGGAATATTATCAAGTATTCGAGATTCTCAAGAGCCTCAAGTGCTGCGCCTCTACTGGTATCCACACGCACACAAACTGGAATCCGCCGGGATGCTAGTATCGGGAGATCGGATCTCTCTGGGATACATTTTTTCTGAGAGGTGGCTGTGATTAGGCTTTTAAACTTATTCTCCAGGTCGTGCTTATATCATGTATATATAGACCTGGGAAAACCTAATTAATCACCGGACCGAACTGAGATCAATTAAGTCATTAAATCGAAACCAATGTTTCGATCTGCGCCTTGCATCGATCGACACAACACTTGTGTCGATCGACACACTCTCAAAACTCGTATATTAATGTGCATCAAATACACATTAACTTGATCATTACTTTAATGATTATTCCCACATGAATTACATCCAGTTCGCTTAGGTGTGTGACCTTGTAGGTTCATATAATACTAGTAATGAGTTCACAACTCATATATCACAAGAGGTTTCTAGCAAAATATTATGACCATCTAGTATTGTATGAATGTCTAATCTCGACAATACAACTATCTCTAGAGTGCTTACAAGTGTGATTTCAGGACATTCCCAACAATCTCCCACTTGTACTGGAATCATTTATTCCCATAATCCCTTCGTCTCTATATCTCGATTTGGCATAAGGCAAGATCTGTGTCATTCTTATTAAGCCAAAATCATGTTCATCGAACTCCGATTTATACTGACAAGACAAACGACTGACAATCACCTCGTTTGAGTGTGGCCACACATTTCTCATCATTCAAATCTTCGATGGGCCCTGAGATATTTATCTCCTGTTATATAGGAGGGACAAATCCCATCTTGTTCCATCCCTGTTCCTTCACACGCTTCATGATACGCCCAATCAATGTCTTTACAATCACCAGTTACGGCTGACGTTTGACAAAGTCAAAGCGGACCAATTCACATGTAAGAAAACATGATGAACTCAGGTCTAAGGACTATACTCTATAGTCGTAATGAAAACTCTCATGACACTTATATATAACTATCCCGTAGAGTTCTCATTAGTGGGTCATGTCCGATCCTGTGTTCTCCAACACATATCTATGAGATTGACTTTAATACTCTTATTAATGACTCCATGAAACTTAGTCATCAGTCACCTCACATACTAGTCTCACGCGGTTGTTAATGTCCTACTTTAACAACCTTGACCAGGGACCAACTTAATTTATGTCATTTATCACTTATAGGGTTTCATGATCAAGTCACATACTTGATGACCTATAAAATGTCATAAATTACTTTGGGACTATTATTTAATAGCATAATTAAATAATACTAATGTCAGAGTTCATTAACATAATCATATTATGTTTACATGAACATCATATCATAACTAAAACTAACAACAACAACTCCCACTAAAATTAAGATCACATCTTAAGACATCTAATGCATGTAGTAGTTGTCTGAACCTCATTCGCTCTTGCTCAGCGTGTGTCGAAGGACACTGCGTCTTGCTAAGAGTAATGCCAATTGTCATTGGCATGAAGCCCTTCTTGGAATCATGCATATTGGACATGTGCAAGACCTTATCAATATAAGCATCTTGACACAATCCAATTAGTTTGTCCAATCTATCTCTATATATTCTTATTCCAAGAATGTTTACGGTTTCTCCCACATTTTGCATCGAAAAACAACTTTCGAGTCAAGTCTTAACAGACTGTAACAATGGAATTTCATTTCCGAGAAGCAGTATGTTATCAACATACAATACTAGAAATGCAACTGCGCTCCCACTAGTCTTCTTGTAAACACACAGTTCCTTTTCGTTCCTGATGAAGTCAAACATTTTGACCGCTTCATCAAAACGAAGACTCCAACTCCGAGATGCTTGCTTCAATCCATAAACGGATCGATGAAGCTTGCATATCTTCCTAGCAGTATTAGGATTAATGAAACCTTTAGGTTATGTCATGTAGACATCCTTTTCAGAATTCTATTTTCGGAGTCAGGGCTCATCATTGCTTCTTCAAAATTCTCAGGCCCGTCACTTTCAATGATCAACAGATCATGGCAATTGGTTACGAGAAATTCACATTTCTCGGGTTCGTGACGGATCCTTTCGGATCTGCGAGTTTCAGGTTTGTGTAAAAGTCGCGCATATATCTCATATATAGACTTTTACCACGACCTAATTAACCAAGATTTAAACCGTAGTCAATTAAGTCATAAACCAAAATCAATATTTTGGTTCGCGATCTGTGTCGATCGATACACCTTTGTGTCGATCGACACTTCCTCAGAAACTCGCCATTTGAATGTATATCAAATATACATTCACCTGGTCCTTTGCAAACTCCAGGCACCACAAGTGCAGGTTCTACAACTCTTTGTAGATCCAACTGCTGTTCTTCCTCATCAGGTTGAGCAGCCTCCTGTGATTTTCGAATTTCTTCGAGTTGTACTTTTACTCCCACTGTTCTTCCTGGAAAGAAAGTCTTTCTCAAGAAAACATATTTCCGAGCAACAAACATTTTGTTCTCGGACCGGTTGTAAAAGTAACATGCCTTGGTCTCCTTAGATAACCAATGAAGTAGCACTTCTTGGATTTGGGTGTGAGCTTATCAGAGATTAAACGTTTTATGTAAGCCTCACAACCCCAAATCTTCATGAAAGACAAATTAGGAACATTTTCGGTCCACATCTCATGTGGTGTCTTTGCAATTAATTTTATGGAACCCTATTTAGTGTAAACGCAGACATTTCTAGAGCGTATTCCCAGAAGGATATTGGAAGATCTGAGTGACTCATCATTGATCGAACCATATCTAATAAAGTCCGATTCAGGAGGAGTGAGTTGTGAAACAATTTCACAATCTCTCGGATGATCACTGAATTCTTAGCTTAAGTATCCACTTCCACGATCTTATCGTAGAGCTTTAATACTTTTGCCAAGTTGATTTTGTACTTCATTCTGGAACTCTTTGAACCTTTCAAAGATCCTGATTTATGTCTCATTAAATAGTCATAACCATACCTACTGAAAATATCAGTAAAGGTAATGAAGCACTGAAAGTTTTCTCTAGCACTTTTGCTCATCGGGCCATACACATCCATATGTATAAAGCCCAATAAGTCTCTGGCCCTTTCATTTTGTTCGTTCGCGACCTGTGTCGACCGACGCACCTTTTGTGTCGATCGACACTACCTTTTGTTGAAAAGGGCCTCAGTCATTTTGCCTAATAAACAAGATTCGCATTTCTCATATGATTCATAATCAAATGAGCCCAAAAGCCCATCACTATGGATCTTCTGAATCTGTTTCTCATTTATGTTGCCCAAACGACAATGCCAGAGAAAAAGTTTGATTCGTATCATTTGACTTGAATCTCTTGGTACTAATATTATAGATAGGCACTTTTTGTTTTAGAACATAAAGTCCATTCTCTAATGGACCGCTACCATAAAATATATCATTGTAATCAAATGAATAACACTTATTCTTAATTTGAAAACTGATATCCTTCTATATCCAAACAAGGAATAGAAATAGTATTTCTGCTTATAGCAGGTACATAGTAGCAGTTTTTAAGTTCAAAACTAAGCCAGAATGCAAAACAAATGAAATGTTCCTACGGCTAATGCAGCAACTCTTGCTCTATTTCCCACGCGCAGGTCCACTTGTCCTATCTCCAAAATCCTACTTTTGCTTAGGCCCTGCATATTTTCACAAAATATGAGCACTACAGCCGGTATCCAATACCCAATAAGTAGAACCATAAGAAGTAACATTTACTTCTATAACATAAATGCCTGAAGAAGAAGTCTCGTACGTCTTCTTCATCTTCTCATAATCTTCCAGGAATTTATTGCAGTTTTTTTTCAAATGCCCATGACCATTACAATAATGGCACTTAACATCTTTAGAAGGACCAGGTTTAATCTTAGGAGCATGGCCAGACTCGCTTGGATTCACAATCGAGCTCATCTTGCCATCACCTTTGTTCTTACCAAGTTTCTTAAACTTATTACCCTTTTGTACCATAAGGACATTTGGGGTGTCCTTCTTGATGTTAGGTTCAGCAGTCTTGAGCATCTCATGCAACTCAGTCAAAGTCTTTGTCAAGTTGTTCATGTTATAGTTCATAACAAACTGATCATAGCTTGACGGCAGTGACTGCAGAATGATGTCAGTAGCTAACTCTTGGCTAATAGGACAATCCAGTTTCCCCAGGTTATCAATATAACCCATCATCTTGATGACATGAGGACTAACTGGTTCGCCATTTGGTAGCTTGCACTCAATCAAAGACTTAACCGTATGGTATCTCTGAGTTCGTGCCTGCTCCTGAAACATACTTTTCAGGCCATTGGTCATCTCTATTGGCGACTCCACGTACTCATATTGCTTTTGCAAGTCCGAGTTCATGGTAGCCAACATGAGACAACACACATCGACCACATCATTAGAATGCTTATCCCAAGCATCCTTATCTGACTGCCAGGCATTGGCTCGGTAATTCTTGGGGAGAACTTTCTCAAGGACATAGTCCTTCTTCTCCTGTTTGAGAACAATTCTCAAGTTCCGATACCATTCAAGAAAGTTGGATCCATTTAACTTGTCCTTCTCAAGGACGGATCGCAGGGAGAAATTGTTATGATGGTTTGAGCTAGACATAGCTGAAAACAAAAGAGGTTTAGTTATGATGTTCAAGAAATGAGAAATTTTAACTATTAAGAAAACTCGCATTATATTCAAACAATGTTTCCTCAAATGAATATAATGATCCAAGACACATACTTCACTAAACTTGAGTGAGCCACTGGCTATCACCCAAATTTTAGCTATCTAGGTAAGCAACAACTTTGCTAGTTATATCCAATATAACTCTTGGTTGTGGATTGACATCTCATGTCCAATCCACCTGATGTCTCTAGGCCCAAAACGATTTTGATAGCCCATTCAAGTAAACCAATATTTTGATTCATGTAATTGTTGATGTCTTGCACTGCAAGTCCATCAACACGATTACTTCCTGTCTAACTCATGTAATTGTGGACATCTTGCACTGCAAGTCTATCGCACAATGAAACAAGTCTTGACAGTTGACAAGATTGGAAAGACATCTAAATATACTTGATATTTAGTTGAGGAACGGAACTTTTAATCCAATATACATATCATATATGTATCTTAGAAGGATTGTAATTTATTAAAACAACTAATTTTCGTATGTTTTAATTGTTCTAAGAATTTGGGTTAAGTTTGGTTCGGTTCTGTGATGTCAGGTTCAATAACCGAAATCACCAGAGACTGTGTCGACCGATGCTACTTTAGTGTCGATCGATACACTTCTACCAAAACCAATTTGTGATAACCGATCAATCCAATTGATCCGGTTTTGACAACCGGTCAGTGTCAATCGACGCTACATTAGCGTCGGTCGATACCAACCAAATCCAACCAATCGCAATAAACCGTTCTTAGCGTTTAACCATTATCAACCAAGCTCGATAACATGTCCAATCCAATTGAACCGATTCATCAATTTCGCGAGGTTTGTGTCGACCGACACAACTCTTGTGTCGATCGTCACTAGGCGAAACCTAAGTTTTATTCGGGTTTTCGCCCTGTGTCGATCGACGCCGGATTGGCATCGATCGACACCATGCGAAAAACCTTAAAACGTTTTCGAACAAAAACCCTAGCCGAGATTATTTGATCAAAACTCAATTTTAGCATGCATATCAAATATACAGTGATCCAGATTCAACTAATCTAATCAACATGCTACAAGATTCAATAGAATAAACCCTAAGGCTCTGATACCACTGAAGGAATTTCTAGCAGTTCTAATCCCAATTAGCAACCCTAGGTATAATTCCAAGCCTAGGATCCAGGGTCTAGGTATATTGAATCTACATCAGATCTCGAATTACCTGGGGTTTAGCAGCGGAATATTATCAAGTATTCGAGATTCTCAAGCGCCTCAAGTGCTGTGCCTCTACTGGTATCCACACGCACACAAACTGGAATCCGCCGGGATGCTAGTGCCGGGAGATCGGATCTCTCTGGGATACGTTTTTTTCTGAGAGGTGGCTGCGATTAGGCTTTTAAACTTATTCTCCAGGTCGTGCTTATATCATGTATATATAGACCTGGGAAAACCTAATTAATCACCGGACCGAACCGAGATCAATTAAGTCATTAAATCAAAACCAATGTTTCGATCTGCGCCTTGCATCGATCAACACAACACTTGTGTCGATCGACACACTCTCAAAACTCGTATATTAATGTGCATCAAATACACATTAACTTGATCATTACTTTAATGATTATTCCCACATGAAGTACATCCAGTTCGCTTAGGTGTGTTACCTTGTAGGTTCATATAATACTAGTAATGAGTTCACAACTCACATATCATAAGTGGTTTCTAGCAAAACATTATGACCATCTAGTATTGTATGAATGTCTAATCTCGACAATACAACTATCTCTAGAGTGCTTACAAGTGTGATTTCAGGACATTCCCAACACTTATTCCAAGAACTCACATTGCTTCTCCCATGTCTATCATTTAAAATGACTTCCGACCCAAGTCCTGATAAGACTTAAGCGACAGAACGTCGTTTATGAGATTAAGTGTGAGAAATGCAATTACGCTCCCACTAGACTACTTTTAAACGCACGGTTCCTATTCGTTCCTGATCAAGTCAAAACTTTTGACCGTTTTAACAGAACGTCGATTCCAACTCCAAGATGTTTGCTTCAACCCAGAAATGGATTGGTGAAACTAACATGCATACCCAGCAAATTTTCGGAGTTGGGGCTCACCATCGCTCCTTCAATCTCGCATGCTCGTCACTTTTCAATGATCATCAGATCACGGCAATCGGTCACGAGAAATCACTCTCGGGTTAGTGACGGATCCATTCGGATCTGCGAACTTCAGGCTCCACAGGTGTAGGTCCTACAGCACTTTGTAGATCCAACCGCTGCTCTCCCTCAACAGGTTGAGCAGCCTCCTGTGTTTCTCGAATTTCTTCGAGCTGTACTTCAACTCCCACTGTTTTTCTTGGAAAGAAACTTTCTATCTAGAAAAACAGAGTTCCGAACAACAAAACTTTGTTCTCGGATTGGTTGCAAAAGTAATAAGCCTCGGTTTCCCTAGGACAACCAGCGAAGTAGCACTTATCAGATTTGGGTTCAAGGTTGTCTGTTATCAACTGCTTTACATAAACCTTGCAATCCCAATTAATCAGGAAAACATACCTGGAAAACTCCCAGTCCACATCCAATGTGGTATCTTTCAGCTGATTCTGATAGAAACCTATTTGGCGTATGTACATACATTTCTAGAGCGTATTCCTAAAAGGATAATGGAAGATTCATGTGACTCATCATTAATCGGAGCATATCCAATAGGGTCCGATTCATTCTCAGAAACACCATCAGGTTTTCCAGGAGAAATGAGCTGTGAGACGACTTCACACTCACTTAGATGATCACTCAATTCTTGACTCAAGTATTCTCCTCCGCGATTTAATCGAGGATCTTTAATACTTCTGTCATATCGGTTATATACTTCATTCTGGAACTCCTTTGACCATTTCAAAGGATTCCGACTCGTGTCTCATCAAATGAACACAACCATACTTACTGAAGTCATCAATAAAGGTAATGAAGTACTGAAGTTTTCCTCTGGCACTAATGCTCACCGGGCCACATACATCAGTATGAGCAAGGCCCGATAAGCCTCAGGCCCTTTTCTTTAGCTCTGCTAAAGAAGCCTTAGTCATTTGGACCAGTAAGCAGACTTCATATCTCATATGATTTATAATCAAATGAGCCCAAAAGCCCATAACTATGGATCTTCTGAATTCGCTTCACTCCATGTGGTTTAAACGACTATGCTAAGGAAAAATCGAGTTCGAGTCTTCAGACTTAAACCGTTTGGTATTTATGTTATATGTACAAGCATACATTGGTTTAAGATATAAAACCCATTATCAAAAGGGGTGCTACCATATAATATTTCATTAAGATCAAAAGAGCAAAACTTTTCTTTTATCAGAATGAAAAACATCCAAATTCTTACAAGAAAATGAAGGACATCTCTGCATAAAACAGGTAAATAGTAGCAATTACTTAATTCAGAAACCAAGCTTGAAAGGCTCCTACAAGTGGAGAATCTCTACGGCTCATGCATCAACCATTGCTCCATACCAGACACGCAGTTCCACTTGTCCTTTCTTCAACGTTCTACTGTTGTTTAGGCCCTGCATATTTCAAAAAATATCAGTACCACAACTAGTATCCAATACATACGTAGAACTTGAAGTAATAACACAATACCTGAAGAAGAAGTACCGTACATCTCCTTCATCTCTTGTGAATCTTCCAAGAATTTAATGCAATCTCTCTTCCAATGCCCAAACTCATCACAATAGCAGCACTTACCAACATCAGATGGGCCGGACTTGGGCTTATAAGATGACACAGGCTTATCCTGATTCCAAATCTGGACAGCCCTGCCTCTACCCTTGTCAACACAAGATTTCTCAAACCTTTTACCCTTTATGATGTTTTGCTCAGCTGTCTTGAGCATGCCATGCAGCTCAGTCAACGTCTTCGTCAAGTCATTCTTGATATAGCTTTTCCTAAACTTATCATAACTTGACGGCAGTGACTGCAGAATGATTTCAGTAGCCAACTCTAGGCTAACAGGACAATCCAGTTTCCCCAGGTTATCAATGTAACCCATCATTTTAATGACATGAGGACTCACTGGAGCATCCTCTGGTAGCTTACACCCAATGAGAGACTTAACCATCTGGTATCTCTCAACTCGTGCATGATCCTGAAACTTCAGTTTCAGGCTGGTGATCATCTCTATTGGCGACTCCATGTTCTCGTATTGACTCTTTAAGTCCGAGTTCATGGTAGCCAACATCAGACCACACACATCTACCACATCAATATAATGCTTATTCCAAGCATCATATACTGCATGTGAGGCATTGGTCCCAAGCCTTTCGGGGAGAGCTTTCTCAAGGACATAGTCCTTACTCTCTTGCTTGAGAATAAATCTCAAATTACGATACCAATCCAGGAAATTTGATCCATTTAACTTGTCCTTCTCAAGGACGGATCGCAACGAGAAAGTAGTTTTAGACATAGGCTGAAAACTAAGAAAAGAAAAGTTTTAGTTATGAAGTTCAGGAAATGAGAAATCTTATCTAATAAGAAAACTCGCATTATATTCAAACTATGTTTCCTCTATGAATATAATGATACAAGGTCCATACTTCACCAAAATCTGAGTGGACGACTCGCCATCACCCAAACTTCAGTTATCTAGGTAAGCAAATCATTGCTAATTGTACCCAGTACAACTCTTGGTCGCAGATAAGACAATCCATGTCTCATCCACTCTGATGTCTCTGGGCCCAGAACTTCTGATAGCCCAGTCAAGTAAACAAATCTCTTTAGTCTTGTGATCATTAACAGTCGCACTGCAAGTCTATCAATGATCACCTGCCTTACTCATGTAATTGTAGATACCAAGGACTCAAAGACTATCCAACAACGAAATGAGTCTTGACAGTAGACAAGATTGGGCAAGACATCAAGGTCACTTGATATTTAGTTGAGGAAACGGAACTTTAAAAGGTTAGTAAATCAATCTCTTAGGTCATGTAATTGTTTATGTCAAGCACTGCAAGACCATCAACACAACTACCTGCATTACTCATGTAATTGTGGACACCAAGCTCTTGGCAAGACCATCACAACAACGAAATGAGTCTTGACAGTTGACCATATTGAAAACTAATCTTTGATCTAATACACATCCAATGTGTATTCAATGGGTTTAGAACATGTTTAACTTTTAATTTTAATTGAGTTTTAATTGTTCTAACAAAAGTGGGTTAGGTCATTTGGTTCGGTTTCTCAATCATTTGGTTCAATAACCATACGATTACGGTTCGCATCCAACCTTAACAAAACCCGATAACCGGTCAATCCAATTGAACCGATTCAATCAGTTTTAACTAATCGCGATAACCGGTCCAATCCAATTGAATCGACTTATCCAATCAAATCGATCTTATCCAATCAAATCGGTTTATACTAATTGAGATAACCAGTCCAATCCAATTGAACCAATTCATCCAATTTAAACCGATCTGATCTACCTTAACCAAGCACGATAACCAGTTCAATCCAATTGAACCGATCAACCAATCGCAAGGCCTGTGTTGACCGACACTTATCCTGTGTCGATCGACACAGTAGGGTATCATGAAATTTAACCATACGAGATAACCGGTTCAATCCAATTGAACCGATCTATCCTTTCGCACAGCCTGTGTCGATCGATGCACCCAGTGCGTCGATCGACACAGTGTGATCTCTAAGATCGATACCCAAATTTTAATAAGCGTATTCGCGGTGCATCGACCGACACAAACTTAGTGTCGATCGACACTGTGCGAAAACCCTAAAGTTTTATGATCGTTTTCGCGGTGTGTCGACCGACACAAACTTGTGTCGATCGACACTGTGCGAAAACACAGGTTCTTCGTTTTCGATAAGAAACAAAATCCGAGATTATTTTCATCAAAACGAAAACTAGCAAGCATTAACCTCTTCAAATAAATCATTATTCGAATTACATGCTTTCAGATTCAATGATTAAAACCCTAAAGCTTTGATACCACTGTGGGGAACTTGGGCCAATTCTAACAGTTTCAGAATTCCAAAAGTTCTAAGCCTAGGATCTGAGTTTGAGTAATTGAATCCTTACCGATGGATCTCGTGTTTACCTGGAGATTTGCAGCGGAATGATGAACATGTAATTGAGATCTCCAGCGCCTCAGATGTTGCGCCTCTACTGCAGTCCACACGCACACAAGCTGGAATCCGCCGGGATGCTAGTGCCGGGAATCGGATCTCCTGGGAAACTGTGTGTGTTTAGAGAGGTGGCTTCTGAATTCCACGATTAGAGTTCCAGGTCGTTCATATAAACCTATATATATAGACCTGGAATGACTAAAACCGATCATTGGACTAAAACCCAAAACGTTTAAGCCATAAACCGAAACATCAGTTTCGGGACCAGCCTTGTGTCGATCGACACACCCAATGGTGTCGATCGACACACCTCTTAAAACTCGATTTCAATGTGTATCCAATACACATTGACCAGCCCATATGCCAATGATCAATCCCATACAAAGTGTATCCAGCTTGCTTAGGTGTGTGACCCTGTAGGTTCACATAATACTAGCGATGAGTTACAACGCATTGGTCATAAGCGGCTTCTAGCAAAACATCATGACCACCTAGTATCACATGAATTGTCCGATCTCGACAATACAACTATCATGCAGAGTAAGTACAATATGATTTCAGGACATAATCCCAACAAAGTGCACCATATATTTTTCGACTAAGCACCCAAAGACCAGCATCTAACCAACCGAATCCTCTATTCTCATTTTGATTTGATTCAGAACATACCAGAAGATATTGTGGAAGAGACAGACATGAACTTGAGCATCTTCAGCCTTTCTGCCTTTGTCGTTGAAGAAGAAATCAAGATTTATACTTTTGTTTCATCCCTTGTATTTGGGCCTTTTTAATTTTAGCCCAATATTATGTTGCATCAGCTTGAGCCCATTACCCTCTTTCTTCCTTCTTCGAATGAGATCTAGTTTCTTCCGCTGCCGTCTGTCTCAGACGAGTATCATGCCATCTAAAACTAAAAGATTTTCCGTCCAGAAGCTTGTTGCATCCAAAGTGAAGATGTGAAGTAGTCTTCGTTATGAAAGCAACTCGAGCTCCTTTTTGTTTCTTCTTCAGAAACGTGTATGGAGTTGGTATTGCAAACGACGTTCATAAACGGAGGCTAAAGGCCAGTAGCTTTTGAGATGATAAAACCCATGAATCCCGTAGATCGCCGTGAGCTCTGATACCATGTTAACAATCTCAAATCAAGACAGAATTGAGTTTTATTGAAATAGAAAACTGAAGTAGCTCTTTATGAGCTTTATTGTGCATAAAAGTAAAGAAAGGAAAAGACTTTGGGTTGTATTCAAGAACTAAATATATTGATTGTGTTCATACAAAGGATTGAAAGAGGCTGCAACGATGGCAGCCTTGGTTGATTACAAGAGATAGAAACAAGCTCATATATATATCAACTTCTTAGAAATAAACCCTAGATGTATAGGCTTCGAATGGGCTTCTGTTGGGCTTAATATAATGTTGGGCTTGTGTTGGCTAATACATACATGTAAAGCAAACTATCATTTACATGCCAAAAGATAGCACGGAGTCATCGTTTTCTCATTGTAGACATAACCAACCTAACTCTTTTAAAAACAAAAACCTCAAAATAAATATGTGGTCTTAACTAGGCTTGGCTATAAAAACCGGAACCAAAAAAATTGGAATCGAAGAACCGATAATCGGAACTGAAAATTTTCATATGGTTCCACTTATGTTATCCACTGGATCATGAGTTAAGAAATCACGGGTATCAGGTAGAAACCGGAACTGAACCGAAACTAGTAACCTGAGAACCGAACTTATATAAGGCCTAGTAAAAAAATTAACATGGTTTCAACACCAACATAACAAATCATATAAAAATATTGTTAGATCCATTTAATTTATGTTTATGTTATGAAATTGACAATAATTCATGGAGTTTTATTTTTATTTTGATTACTGACTTCTTGAATCAACAGAAATTTTGCGAATTTCTTGTTGATTTCGGATATTTTTTATTGATTTCGGATATTTTTTTGTTAATTTCGGGTAAAATAGTTATTTTGGTTCTAAAATACCATGAACCGTTTAAGAACTAAAATTTTCGAGTATTTTACGGTTCGTAAAATTATAGAAACGAACTGGAACCGACAAAACGGAACTGAAACGAACCGAACCAAAAATTGTAAAATATCCATTAGATCATAAATCTATGGAACCAAAATACCCGAAACCGAATGATTCTTATCTGGAACCGAACCAAATACTTAAATGTCCAGGGCTAGTCTTAACACATCTTAACTTTCTTTCTTTTTTTGCTTTAATTATCAATTGGCGGGTATTCTTGGTTATCAGCATAAATGTAAATATACATCTTCTGTATTAAGTTTTATGAGTTTTTAAATAAAAAGAATTAGCAATAAATGGATTGTTTTATATATTTTATATTTCAGTTTTAGATGTGAAACATTATGTTCTAGTACGTCTTTTTAAAATAATAATCTTTTGCCAATAATTTCAGAATATTTAGGTAGGAATCGATGACTAAATTTTGGATTGGATCGATAATGCGTCGGATTAGGTAGCATAGATCGCGTTTTTATAACATATTAAATTTATGAGTTTCTAATTCAAAACCAATTGAGAATAAATACGCTTGCTCATGATTTTCACATATTTGTATCATCTCATTTGTGGACGTTTTGACAGCTAAATTTTTGGTAGTTGGCAGACATGTAATGGTTTACATAAAGAATTAGTGAAAACACGCATATCCTTTTTATTAGACATGTGATATTTCATGGGTTTTTTAAGTTTCAAAACTATAGTTCACATAGGCGCTTTGTTTCATGATAAAACTTTCATCCACAGTTTTTTAGAATGGTCAAATAAAACATGTATGGTAGGCAGATCGAATCATGAGTGTGGTATACTTATGTCCCGTCTCTTTACCATTATACCAAGAGCATTTGGGTTCGATCCAAAAATCCAAGTTTCTACAAATAATTAAAACCAGTTTCTACAATTGGGTTCCATTTCTAAACGTAGGGGAACATTCTATTTCCTTCTTTCTTTTATCATATGAAAGCAGTTTAAATAGGTCACCCACTCCAAGAACACAAGTATCTTTCCATTAACAAGTCAGTACATCAGAACTCTATTTTGTTGCTTTTAAAGGCAATGCTGTTAGACCGATAGTTGGGACTTGGGACGAACCAAGATTCATATTAAATGTGAAAATCATTTTATTTTGAAGAAAAAAAGAAACGGCTTTTTGTTTCTTGCTTGTAATTTATCAATATACTGTTGACCAAAAGATCGATATAAATATTATTGGTTTTATATAAAATGTCAACTTAAAATACAAGCCCACCAGACAAAAACACCGAAGTTAGGACAACAGCTCACTGAACCTATTTATTTTAATTAATCAATTTACAGATACTTTTTACGGCTTCACGTGTCATAAAGGGAAATATAGTCGTACGATGACGGTGAATATAGTTGAAAAATCTCAACTAACAACACATTCCACTACTCAAACTAATATAAATATATGTATTGTTTATTACCCAATAATATTTCATGAGCTCATGTGTTTGTGTTTGTCTCTTCATGAGCTATATTTCTTCTTACATTTTTCTCTGCTCCATACAAAAATAAAATAAAAAACTAGATTGTCTTAATTGATCGATCGATGGTGAAGTTGACAAAGAGAATAGGAGGGCTTGTGCTGCGGTTAGCGGCGTTTGGAGCGGCTCTTGCCGCTTTGATCGTTATGGTCACTAGCCGCGAGAGAGCTTCCTTCTTCGCCGTCTCTCTTGAAGCTAAGTACACTGATATGGCCGCGTTTAAGTATGTACAACATTTCTTTCTTATTTTGTATTTCTCTGAGTGTGTTAAATGCGAATACAAATAAATTATTGATCTTATGAGTTATGTGAATATTCAATAATTGGATATAATATGTGTTTGTAGGTATTTTGTGATCGCAAACGCTGTCGTGAGTGTTTATAGCTTTCTTGTTCTGTTTCTTCCAAAGGAGAGTTTGCTGTGGAAGTTCGCCGTCGTCTTGGATCTGGTAATAATTGATATTTCCTATAATTCTCTGCATCGCATTTACATCAACAACATTAAATAGTTTTGTTTTTAAGGTGACGTTGTTTTTTGTGGTAGAATCCTCACTGCAAAGGTGATGTTGTTAATATCTAGTTGGTTTGTGGTATATATTAGCAATATATTGAAAATTTATCGCCTATGAACAACATTATTTATTTGCAACAGAGTAAAAAAAAAATAGTAAGTTCTCAAAAAGAAAAAATTAGTAAGTTCTCAAAAAAAAAAAAAGCAGTATTTCTGTGGCGAAAGTTTCCAAATTACTTTGCCACTTTTAAATAGTGGTTTTGTCGTTTTGTTAAGTTTTTTTCTTGTCAATGTTGTTTTGTTAAGTTTTGATCCATTCAAATGATGTAATTCATAAATTGAAGATTATTATACACTTGTTACCCATATTGGCTTGTTTAACTAGTTCAAAAAAAAACTAGTTCAATTTGTGGTTAATTGCCACCTGAGTTTTAAGTCGAGCGTTGTGTTTACTGATTGATGGTGTCGTTTGAGACAATATTAATAAAAACATATACTGTATTTTATTTTTATAAATTAGTAACTCTTTTATAACACCAAAATAAAGATTATTATATTAAATTAACAACATATTAATTTATCAAAAATTAATTTTATTTTTGATTTTATTTAGATATTAATTTATAGAGGTTATATCGTAATAGTTTCAAAATTTTCGGTTTTGGAAATAAGATGTTCAAAATATTGGTAAGAATAGTTCATGAGAGGAAATATTTTGCTGTTTGTTGCAAATTTAACACAAAAGGACAGTATATGTTGTAGATTAATGGTCTAAATCCAAATTTTCTAATTTGATGTTGGTTTGTGTTTAGAGAAATAATAGATGAACTGTTGGGTGGAAATTTATTTTTGAAAAACACTTGAATATATACCAAATCAGTATTTGTATCTTAAGAACACAATTTCTCATCGTTTGTTAGGTGAAGAGTAGGTAGATCAACATATAAGACATTTTTACTTGGTATACTAACTTTTATCATTGACCGGTGAATGTAATGAAGGTGATGACAATGCTACTAACGTCAAGCTTATCAGCGGCATTAGCGGTGGCGCAAGTTGGAAAGAAAGGAAATGCAAACGCAGGTTGGCTTCCAATTTGCGGCCAAGTTCCTAAGTTTTGCGATCAGGTCACCGGAGCTCTAATCGCCGGCTTCGTCGCACTCGTCCTTTACGTCTTCTTACTCTTATACTCTCTTCATTCCGTCGTTGACCCTTTTCTTCTTCAAAAATCTTGAATCTAACCTTTTCTTTTCTTTTTATATCGGTTAATATAAGTCTTAAAGATCTATCTAAGATGTAGTTTCTGTATTGCGTTTATAAAAGTTTTATTTTTATGTGTCGAGATTTTTATAGTGTTGCATTTTAATGGATTATTTAACATTATAGCTAGACCGTCTTTAGGATCGACATTATAATAAGTAACTTTTAGACTCAACCAATTCTGATAAACGGTTAAACTCATAATCTAATTTTTTCATTCCTTCATACGTAAAAACTCAAACATGTGCAATAACTTCAGCTAACGTGCTTCTCTTAGCTATGGAAACAAGAATTCGTTGGATCAAAACATAACTGTTTGATTCATTTCAATTTTTAGCTAGTTATTTCTCTCATTGTTACAAAAATTGATGTAAGATTTGGAATCACTCCAAACTCTTTTTTTTTGGAGTGTTGATGTTATCTAAGGAACCATAATACTCGGAAAAACAATAGGTATTTATACACATTAAACTAAGAAATAGATCATACTTCAATCAAATTAATTATACTTAACATTCCACAACACAATCACTTATTCATAGTTTACACATTTCACAACATAATCACTTATTCATACTTTACACCTTTCACATTATTAACTTAAAATTTCACCTTTTTACTTAATTTTTTTACTTCTTTACTTCATTTTTCATATTTTTAATTATTTGCTTAAGGTGGAGCCAACCCGTTTGACGCGTTTTGGGTATGGACATCCCCGTCATCGGTCCTTTATGGCCTATTGGACTGCAATAGGCTAACATACGCGATCGTCCGCAGTCCAATAAAACAAATTCTACAATGGGCTAACAGACGCGATCATCCACAGAACTGACGTCACAACATGGACTACAACGGGCTTACATATGCGATCGTCCGTAGTCCAACAAACAAAGTTCTGCAATGGGCTAACATACGCGATCGTCCGCAGAACTATCATTAATTGTTACCATATTTTACCATCATTAACTTTTATCATACTTTACTATTATTAACTTTTACCATAACTTACTATCATTAACTTTTACGATAATTTTTCTACTTAGCATCATACACGTAATCAAACAATTCATATTTCAAGATTTAGCATGCATAAACACATATTGTTAAACAATATTGAATTACTTAGATACCACCTGCAACTTAGCATTTTCAAGTTGACAAAAATAGAGGTTGAGGAAATCGCGTTCGAAATTTGTGTTTGGCAAAAAATAGTGTTTCAGACGGTTTAGTAAAAATGGATTTTCTCTCAACTTGTAGAGCAGATTTCATGAGCATCATACCTCCGAATGATGATCCACAACTTGTTATAGATTCCATGAAATGAGAGATATCCATGCGTATATAGATCGTCTCCTAACTCCTTTAGACGCGACCGTAATCAGTCCTACAAGGTCACTACCCGGAACTGGAATTAGAGTAATTCTGCAAAACTGTTTTAAAACAGTTTCGACCACTCTTATTCAAACGACTATAACTCGTGAACTATACCTCCCAACGAAGCCATACATGTGTCTATGGAAAGATGGGAGACAGAGATTTCCAATGATACCAGGATCGTAATCTGGGTCGTCCGGAGCTATCGTCAATATGTAATTAAAGTTGACGCATCAGAATTCATACCAGTCTCACGAAAACGGCGATAACTTTCTGCACATACCTCCTATCAACCCAAACTCTACGGCTATAGAGATCTAAGATTCATAGCTTTCCAGCGATATAAGGTAAGTTTCCTGATTCCTTATATTGCACCGTACAATCCACTCTGAAGTTAGATCAATGATTATGGGATTAAATTTTTGGTTTGAGAAATGATGATTTTTCTCAATATTCAAAGAAGGATTGTGAGCAGAATATACCTCGGAATTGAGATGAGAAAGATGCTACAAAAACTAGGGAACGAGATCTTTCCAGAGGTATAAGGGTCACGATCTTGATCTGCCTGAGTCTCCTTCTAATTGGACTCCAAGATGATAACTCGGAGTTGTCTTTAGGTGGAGCTCAAAAAGTCACTTAACTCTTTGAGATGGATAATAGGCAATTTTTTCTGGATCAAGAAATGATGAGTTATCCTTCCTTCTCCCTCCATGATGCTAAATAGTGGAATATATGATTCAATTCATTTATTTTGCTTTAATTATGTCTAAGTGGGAATTATTGTGGGACACTTTTTCCAAAGCTTTCTTTTCTTCTTTTCTTATTCTAATTCATTTTGAAATTATTGTGTTCATACTGTCCACTTAGTAAGGGCCATGATACCTTTGCATCACCAATTGATTTTGTAATTAAGTTCTCACATGTTGCTGCGTGATCCTTGAATATTAATCGGTTTCTTGTTGTCCATAGATTCTAACTGATTCAAGGAGTCAAAAGAACATAAGATATACATGAAGGAGGGAGAGATACACGAGATCTTATTCTTGTCCAAGCGGTGCAAAAAAAATCATACTCCGCAAATTCTACCATCTTTGAGAATGGTAATTTTTTCCACACTTCTTAAGCAAATGCAAATTGGAATAAAACGTGTGGGATAGTTTCTAAACCTCCACATCTTTTAAAGGAGGGATCAATGTGGATTTGTCTTGATACAAGCTGAGAACCAACATGAAGAGTATTAACGGAAGCTTTCCACATAAAAAGTTTGAGGTGATGTTTTGATCACCCAAACATATGATGTCCATTTGAAAGTATAGTAGTTTGTGTGCTTTGTTCTTTATGATTCAGATTTTCAATAGCTGAATAGTACCATGTCTTAGTTCTGCAAGAACCTGAGGCATGCGTCTTTAGCCAAATCCTCTTATCATTCACATGACTTGTGGGTTTGATACATAGGATATCTGAGGCATATAAAAGTTTTTTGGACCATTTAGGGGTTCCAGATTTTAGCATTAAGGTGAAGAGATCAAATACCTTTGAGAGGCATGAATCTCTTGTGGCCAGTCCTATGGGTAGGATTGTATTTCTTGTTGACATCCATGCATCATACCAAATTCTTATTGATTCACTATTTCCAACAGCCCAACCCAGATTTTAGCAATTAAATCACTGCCAATTAGGATCCCTCGCCTTTCATAAGATTCAGCTGAGTGGGCATTGCAGTTTAAGAAGCTCTCATCTTTGCAAAATTTACTACTTATGACTCTTGCCAATAAACAGTTTGAATTTTCCATTATTTACCATCTTAGTTTTGAAAGCATTGCATCATTAAAGTATTGAATGTCTTTAAGTCCCAGTCCACCATCTGCTTTTTATTTAGTTAGTTTATCCCAAGAAATTCATGCTATTTTTCTCTTATCAGCATTAGCGTCTCACCATAATTGTGTTAAAACTGACTGATTTCTTTTGCATAATAATTCTATGGAACTTAAAATAGGACATTGCATAAGAGGGAATGGTGAATAAGACCCTTTTCAACATTGTGAGCTTGCCCACAACAAACATACAATTTTAGGACCAGCTCAGCGCCTTCTACTTGATCCGATCAACAATGAAAGAGAATAAATCCTTATTTCTCCTGTCAAAGTGCTTATGTAGTCCGAGGTATTTACCAATTCCACATTCTTTATCAAGGTGAAGTAGATTTTTGACTTTTGATATGAGCTCGGACGGTGCCTTCTTAGCGAAGATGATGGCTGATTTTTGACAATTAATAAATTGCCATGTTACTTGCTCATATTACTTCAAGATTTTCTTGAGAGATTCAATCTTCGTGTTTGTTCGATAAAAAGACATGGTGTCATCAATAAAAAGTAACTGATTAACCTTGGGGCTAGAAGTAGAAACTCGGGTACCCTGGAGACTGCTATTTTTCAACGCGCGATTACAAAGTCCAGACATAACTTTACCACATATAATAAACATGTAAGATGATAGGGAGTCTCTTTGTCCGATTCCACGGTATGAGTAGACTTTTCCTTTACGGGTTCCATTTATTAGAAAGGAATAAAATACTGTAGTCATACATTGCATAATTTTGACCCATTTTCATGAAATCTCATTCTTTGTATGATTACTTTGATAAAAATCCATTCTATTATGCCGTAGGTTTTTCTTATGTCAGTTTTAACTGTTACATAGCAATGTATTTTGACTGAAAAAGATTTATATTTGAGATAGTGTAATACCTCATGTATGATAAGAATATTGTCTGAATTGGTCTTTTTTTGGTAGACATGCAGATTGATTATTTGAAATGTAATATATTATAAAAACCCAAAAAACTTCCCGATCATAATATTCAAAATCCAAATAAACTAAACTATAAATTAAGAATGAATTAAAATTAATATACTAAATCAGCCAACCTCAAACTAAACCAAACCAAACTATCTAAAAATTGAACTAAACTAATCAAAATTTATTTAAATTAATATTTTAATTATAGATATATAATATTAAAAATCTATAATATTTATTAAATTAGTAAAAATTACTTCAAATTATAAACTAAGTATGAATCAAAATTTATATATTAAATAAACCAATCTCAAGCTAAACCAAACCAAATTATTTTAAAATGGAACTAGACTAATCAAAATTTATTAAAAATTAACATTTTAATTTTTTTGTCAACATAACCTTTAAATATTAAATCAAATTAACATTTTAATTATATATATATATATATTATATATAAAAAGTTTATAATATTTGTTAAATTAGTAAAACATTCTTATTCAGATTCAAGATATGAATGATTTCACATTCCGATACATCAACATATTTTTTTAAGTTTATGATGAGTTGCTTTTCCTCTTACTTAAACGATAAGGATTTTTATTTTTAACTAAAGAAAAGATTGACAAAAAATGATAAGGAAAGGAAATTAATAAGCTTTTAAAACTTAAAATGTATCTCCATAAAATCAATATTATTTACCAAGTAAGTCATATAACTTGACAACAAAAAGGAAAACAATTGACAAAAGAAGTATTTTATTTTTCCAATTTGGCTACTAATCTGGAAAGTTTCTGATAGTCAAAAATTGTTTATGCACATAATTTCTAATAACTATAACACACTTTATTTGATCATTAGTATTTAACCTTTTTTATGGTAAATGATTCATGTGGGATCTTTCAGAATTTGAATTATATTACAAAGAAAAAATTTTCAAAGGCAAGAAAAAAAAAGGAGAGAACACGCGGAAAGGAAACCAAATCGTATCGCTCGCAGTCTTCAGCTTAAAAAGAGACATCGCTAAGGTTTCAATTTCTCCATTGTTTGATTCAGTCAAGCTTTTTCTCCGAAAAATCTCCAAGATCCACCACATGCTACTATGAGCCTCCGCCACCGCACCGTCCCGTCGCAAACCGGACGGCCGTTGGCGGCGGATGCTGCCAGAATCGAAGAGGAGTCCTACAATATTATCCCTGTGAACAACCTTCTCGCCGACCATCCTTCTCTCCGTTATCCCGAGGTTCGTGCCGCCGCCGCCGCTCTTAAGACAGTCGGAGACCTTCGCCGTCCGCCTTACGTCCAATGGCGTTCTCACTACGATCTCCTCGACTGGCTCGCCTTGTTCTTCGGTTTCCAGAAGGATAATGTTCGCAACCAGCGCGAGCATATGGTGCTCCACCTCGCAAATGCTCAGATGCGTCTCACGCCACCGCCGGATAACATAGACTCCCTCGATTCCGCTGTTGTCCGTCGGTTTCGCCGGAAACTCCTCGGTAACTACTCCAGCTGGTGCTCGTATTTGGGTAAGAAATCAAACATCTGGATCTCAGATCGGAACCCTGATTCCAGACGGGAGCTTCTCTATGTTGGGCTTTACCTTCTCATATGGGGCGAGGCGGCGAACCTTCGGTTCATGCCTGAATGCATCTGTTACATCTTCCATAATATGGCCTCGGAGCTCAACAAAATCCTAGAGGATTGCCTCGATGAGAACACCGGTCAACCGTATTTGCCTTCTCTCTCAGGCGAAAACGCGTTCCTAAACAACGTCGTAAAACCCATTTACGATACAATCAAAGCTGAGATTGATGAGAGCAAGAACGGGACAGAGCCGCATTGCAAGTGGAGGAACTACGACGACATCAACGAGTACTTCTGGACGGATAGATGCTTTAGCAAATTGAAATGGCCGCTCGATTTGGGAAGCAATTTCTTCAAAAGTAGAGGCAAAAGCGTTGGGAAAACCGGCTTCGTGGAGCGCAGGACGTTCTTCTACCTCTACCGGAGCTTTGATAGGCTTTGGGTGATGCTTGCTTTGTTCCTTCAAGCCGCCATTATAGTTGCTTGGGAGGAAAAGCCGGATAGTGGGTCAGTGACAGGGCAGCTGTGGAAGGCCTTGAAGTCAACAGATGTTCAGGTGAGACTTTTGACCGTGTTCTTGACCTGGAGTGGTATGCGACTACTGCAGGCTGTTCTGGACGCTGCTTCACAACAGCCCCTCATTTCCAGAGAGACCAAACGGCTCTTTTTCAGAATGCTGATGAAGGTTGTAGCTGCAGCAGTTTGGATCGTAGCTTTTAGTGTCCTCTACACGAACATCTGGAAGCAGAAGAGGCAAGACAGGGGGTGGTCCAAAGCCGCAACAACCAAGATCTACCAGTTCCTTTATGCTGTGGGGGTCTTCTTGGTGCCTGAAATTCTGGCTTTGACCCTGTTTATAATCCCATGGATAAGAAACTTTCTGGAAGAGACCAATTGGAAAATATTCTTTGCTTTAACTTGGTGGTTCCAGGGCAAAAGCTTTGTGGGTCGAGGTTTGAGAGAGGGTTTGGTGGACAACATCAAGTACTCGACTTTCTGGATCTTTGTCCTGGCAACAAAGTTCACATTCAGCTACTTCCTGCAGGTTAAACCAATGATTAAACCCTCAAAGCTGCTATGGAACTTTAAGGAGGTAGAATATGAGTGGCATCAGTTTTTTGGTGACAGTAATAGGTTTTCTGTCGTATTATTATGGTTGCCAGTTGTGTTGATATACCTGATGGATATCCAAATTTGGTATGCAATCTATTCTTCGATTGTTGGTGCTGTTGTTGGGCTGTTTGATCATCTGGGGGAGATCAGGGACATGGGACAGCTTAGGCTGAGGTTTCAATTCTTTGCTAGCGCTATTCAGTTCAACCTAATGCCTGAGGAACAACTCCTGAATGCTAGAGGCTTTGGTAACAAGCTTAAGGACGGCATTCATAGGTCAGTCTATTACTGATATTCCTATCTAATTTACTGTAGAGAGCTTGTCTTTTCAGTACAAGCTATGGACTTTTAGTTTTGTTAAAGAAGGTTCTTTGCATTTAACTTAATTTTTCAACATTGTAATAACCTTGAGTTTGTGTACTTTGTGCAGATTGAAGCTAAGGTATGGATTTGGGCGGCCATTAAAGAAACTCGAGTCTAATCAGGTTGAGGCCAACAAGTTTGCGTTGATCTGGAATGAAATTATCTTAGCTTTCAGAGAAGAGGATATAGTTTCTGATCGAGAAGTAGAGCTACTGGAGCTGCCAAAGAATTCCTGGAATGTGACAGTTATCCGCTGGCCGTGTTTCCTGTTGTGCAATGAGCTTTTACTTGCACTGAGCCAGGCGAAAGAGCTGATTGACGCTCCTGATAAATGGCTGTGGCACAAGATATGCAAGAATGAGTACAGGCGTTGTGCTGTGGTTGAGGCATATGACAGCATCAGATATCTACTGCTCTCAATAATCAAAATTGACACTGAAGAACATTCCATAATTACAATTTTCTTTCAAATGATTGGTGTTTCGATTCAGTCAGATCAGTTCACCAAGACCTTTAAAGTGGGTCTTCTGCCAAAGATTTACGAAACACTACAAAAGTTGGTTGGGCTGTTGAATGATGAGAAAGCGGATATTGGGCGGGTGGTGAATGTTCTTCAGTCTCTTTATGAGATTGCGACTCGACAATTCTTTATAGAAAAGAAGACAACTGAACAGTTATCTGCTGAGGGGTTGACTCCTTGTGATCCAGCCTCAAAGTTATTGTTTCAGAATGCTGTTAGACTTCCTGATGCAAGTAATGAAGATTTCTTCCGGCAGGTTAGGCGGTTATACACAATTCTCACTTCTAGGGACTCTATGCACAGCATCCCTGTGAATTTAGAGGCGAGACGGCGGATTGCCTTCTTCAGCAATTCTCTCTTCATGAACTTGCCTCATGCACCTCAGGTTGAGAAAATGATGGCGTTCAGTGTTCTGACGCCATACTACAGCGAGGAAGTTGTCTACAGCAAAGAACAGCTCAGAAATGAGACTGAGGATGGGATTTCAACCCTGTATTACCTGCAGACGATTTACGCTGACGAATGGAAAAACTTTAAGGAACGGATGCATAGGGAAGGAATAAAGACAGATGGTGAATTGTGGACAACTAAGCTGAGGGACCTCAGGCTTTGGGCTTCTTACAGAGGTCAGACTTTAGCACGGACAGTTCGGGGAATGATGTACTACCACCGGGCTCTTAAGATGCTCGCTTTTCTTGACTCTGCGTCTGAAATGGATATTAAGGAGGATGCTCAGGAGCTTGGTTCAGTGAGGAGTTTGCAGGGAAATCTGGATGGTCGAGTGGATGGGGTCGACTCTGTAAATGACAGATCTTCCGTGAGTATGCTGTTTAAGGGCCATGAGTATGGGACTGCGTTGATGAAATTCACATATGTTGTGGCGTGCCAGATCTATGGGTCTCAAAAAGCAAAGAAGGAGCCTCAGGCAGAGGAAATTCTGTATCTGATGAAGCAAAACGAAGCTCTTCGTATTGCATATGTGGATGAGGTGACTGCGAGCAGGGGAGAGACTGATTATTACTCCGTTCTTGTGAAATACGATCACCAGTTGGAAAAGGAAGTGGAGATATTCCGTGTGAAGCTACCTGGTCCGGTGAAGCTGGGCGAGGGAAAGCCGGAGAACCAGAATCATGCAATGATCTTTACCCGTGGTGATGCTGTTCAGACCATCGATATGAACCAGGATAGTTATTTTGAGGAGGCTCTCAAGATGAGAAATTTGCTCCAGGAGTTTAGACATTATCATGGGATCAGAAAACCAACTATTCTTGGTGTCCGGGAACATATCTTCACGGGCTCTGTCTCGTCGCTGGCGTGGTTCATGTCTGCTCAGGAGACAAGTTTTGTCACTCTTGGTCAGCGTGTTCTTGCCAACCCGCTGAAGGTCAGAATGCATTATGGCCACCCTGATGTATTTGACAGATTCTGGTTCTTGAGTCGAGGTGGCATCAGCAAGGCTTCCAGAGTCATAAATATCAGTGAGGACATCTTCGCCGGGTTTAATTGCACATTGCGGGGCGGTAACGTCACCCACCACGAGTATGTTCAGGTTGGGAAGGTTCATTAATTGGATAATTCTAACTAATTTATTCTGCGACAGCAATCCTATAATTCTACCTTTTTGTTATAATAACTTAACGTTCCTTAGTTCTGAAATTCAATGAAATTTGCATAACCCTTGTTTTTGTGCTTATATTCAGGTTGGTAAGGGCCGGGATGTTGGATTGAATCAAATATCAATGTTTGAGGCTAAGGTAGCCAGTGGGAATGGAGAGCAGGTTCTTAGCCGAGATGTGTACCGGCTCGGTCATAGGCTCGATTTCTTCAGAATGTTATCATTTTTCTACACAACAGTCGGGTTTTTCTTCAACACGATGATGGTCATTCTTACTGTTTACGCTTTCCTCTGGGGCCGGGTTTATCTTGCTCTGAGCGGTGTTGAGAAGTCCGCTCTAGCAGATAGTACAGACACCAACGCAGCGCTTGGGGTGATATTGAACCAGCAGTTCATCGTTCAGCTTGGTCTGTTCACAGCCCTGCCAATGATTGTTGAATGGTCTCTCGAGGAGGGTTTCCTTCTCGCGATATGGAATTTCATTCGAATGCAGATTCAGCTTTCATCGGTGTTTTACACATTTTCAATGGGGACCAGAGCTCACTATTTTGGCCGAACCATTCTCCATGGTGGAGCAAAGTACAGAGCTACCGGACGTGGATTTGTTGTGGAGCACAAGAGTTTCGCTGAGAACTATCGACTATATGCACGCAGTCACTTTGTGAAGGCCATCGAGCTTGGGGTGATCCTCATAGTCTATGCTGCACACAGTCCGATCGCCAAAGACTCATTGGTCTATATAGCCATGACTATTACCAGCTGGTTCCTCGTGATTTCATGGATATTGGCCCCTTTTGTGTTCAACCCGTCAGGATTCGATTGGCTTAAGACGGTCTATGACTTTGAAGATTTCATGAACTGGATCTGGTACCAAGGCAGAATCTCAACGAAATCCGAACAAAGCTGGGAAATATGGTGGTATGAGGAACAGGAACACCTGAGAACCGCCGGGAAGCCAGGAAGAATTGTGGAGATTATCTTGGACCTTAGGTTTTTCTTCTTCCAGTACGGGATTGTATACCAGCTCAAAATCGCAAACGGATCCACCAGCATTTTGGTCTACTTGTTCTCATGGATTTTCATCTTTGCGGTATTTGTGGTTTTCCTAGTAATCCAATACGCCCGTGACAAGTACTCTGCAAAAAATCACATACGGTACAGGCTTGTCCAATTCCTCCTGATCGTGCTTGGTGTAATGGTGATTGTTGCTCTGCTACAGTTCACGCATTTCAGCTTCGTTGATATCTTCACGAGTCTTCTTGCATTCATCCCAACCGGGTGGGGAATCCTGCTGATCGCACAGGCTTCAAGGCCGTTGCTGAAGAAATTCGGGCTTTTATGGAACGCTGTTGTCTCTGTTGCTCGCTTATATGATATATTGTTCGGGATACTCATCATGGTACCAGTAGCGTTCATGTCGTGGATGCCTGGGTTTCAATCAATGCAAACAAGGATCTTATTCAATGAAGCCTTTAGCAGAGGACTTCGGATCATGCAGATTGTCACTGGGAAGAAATCAAAAGGCGATGCCTAAGTTGAGGTAAAGCTCTCCTCTTTACTCAAACATCTTTTATGTTGTGTTTGTTTGAATCCTGAGTTCCAACACCAATGCAAGCTTTTTAAAAAAACTTGTGTAGGTGTTGAAGTATATGGTAATTTGAAGTTGTGCATTGGTATTACGGCGATGGAATCAGTTGGAGGTTAGATTTCCAGAGACAAATCCAATTTTACAAGTTGTGTGAAGTAGAAGTCATATACTCATGATTCGTCTTCTTCTTAAAACAGGTTTTTTGGAGAGAGCTTGCTTGGTTAAGGAATTTGGAAGTGGGTTATTCGGTTAGATGATCGGTTAGCGGGGATATATATTTATATTGTGAGTACTTGGTTAGAATGTGTTGAACTATTGTGGAGTAGGCTTTTGTGTATTGTTTCTTCTCTTTCTCTCATTGTAGAGCTTTAGAACATTTTAGTATAATTAATTTTCACACCTTATCTTCTTCTTCGTCCAGTTTTCAGATGCTTATCCATATCCACTTTCTCTGTATATCTGTTTGCAGTAATTGTATTTATTCTTCTATCAGATTTATTTGGACCACAATACCACTCTATTCTGTTTTGACCATTCTACTTGGATCAGTGTGAACTGGAATAAAAAAACAGAAAAGTTCCAAATTGAGAAAGCTTTATTGCATTTAAAAGCCACGTGGCAAGAAGTCATCGAGGGACCCAACGTGTTTGTCGGCAAGATCCATCAATCATTTTGCGACTGATCTAACTGGAAAAATTCGAATTTTTTATTCTTAAAAAAATAAACGACTTCTGGGCCATTACCATCTTCTTCGTCTTCTTTCTCCACTCCTTCTTATCATTAAATTAAATTCGTTGTCAATAATAACTCAGAGAAAGCTACTTGGTCTTATCTTCGATTTCGATCTAGAATTTGTTTGGTTTCGCCGGAGAGAGGAGCCAAAAAGAAAGAAAAATGGAAGATCCTCTGATTGGTAGAGAAAGTCGTGGTGGTGGTACGGATCGGATCGTCCGTCGATCAGAAGCTATCACGCATGGAACCACGTTTCAGAAAGCTGCTGCTCTTGTCGATCTGGTTCTCTATCTTTTCACGCCCTAATCTTCTTCTTATTCTGTGTGTTAATTTTAATTTATCTGTTGATAGAATCAGTCTGAGAAGTCAAATCGTGTATTCTGAATCATTGCTTCCTCTAATCCTTTGTTCGAAAAATGATCTGTTTCCATCTGATTAGTCAAATTTTTTCTGTACATATTCTTTACCAAATTAGCATTGTCTTGTCTTAGAGAGAATGTTCTTTGTCCTTTTGCTGATTTTGGAAACCTTTTACTTCTGTGACAAAAAAGATTATGTGGATTGAATGTGTGGTTGTTTGTAGGCTGAAGATGGTATTGGTCTTCCTGAGCAAATACTTGATCAGTCGAGCTTCGGAGAGTCTGCAAAGTACTACTTCATCTTCACACGATTGGATCTCATCTGGTCACTCAACTACTTCGCTCTGATTTTGCTTAACTTCTTTGAGGTCAGGACTTATTCAGCTATGTCTTTTGATATATACTAACCTTGACACCTTGCAAAAAAAAAAAAATCGAAACTGGATAAAAATGTAACACTCTTTTGCTTGCCTGTCGTTTGTAGCAACCATTGTGGTGTGAAAAAAATCCTACACCGTCTTGCAAAGACAGAGATTACTATTACCTGGGGGAGTTACCCTACTTGACCAATGCAGAATCCATTATCTATGAGGCAAGTACTGAACTTAAGTCTTGTTGGTCACACGAGATAGATATGAATCCCCTTGAAAGTTCAAGATTTGAGATCCGTTATATATTCTGTGAAGACTATTTGATCTCGTTTACGTAGTTGTTAATATTAACATGCTCATCTTATCTTGTACTGCCCAGGATCCTTTCACACTGTGTTGAGAGTCTTATATTTTGTGTTGTCCAAATAGGTAGTCACTCTGGTTATACTACTTGTACATACTTTTTTTCCAATCTCCTATGAAGGGTCCCGTATCTTTTGGACAACTCGCCTGAACGTAGTGAAGGTATTCTGTAAAAGCCTCTTTACTCTCACTTGTTTCCAGTTATTTCTTGAAATTGAGCAGAGCTCAAGATATTGATTTTCCTGTTTTTAACACAATAATTGTCTTCTTCTTGATTCCAGGTTGCTTGCGTGGTAGTTTTGTTTGTTGATGTGCTGGTTGACTTTCTATACCTGTCGCCGCTGGCTTTTGATTTTCTTCCTTTTAGAATCGCCCCATATGTGAGAGTTATCATATTCATCCTTAGCATAAGGTATCACTACATTTATGCTTCTTTTCTATCAACTCGTTTCATTGCATCATGGCAACGTATGATAAAAGTTCACGTGTGTTTATTTCTTCTTCTTGTTCTCCTACAGAATCATTTAATCCAGCTCTAATCAATCCATAAAAATTGTGTTTCCTTAAATTTCTGTACAGGGAACTTCGAGACAGCCTCATCCTTCTGTCTGGAATGCTTGGCACATATTTGAATATTTTGGTCAGTGGCCTTCCTAATCACGTTTGAATTTCAGATTGGTGACAAACTCGTATTGATTATCATTCTATGCTTAACTCCTTGAATATTTCCACAGGCTCTATGGATGTTGTTCCTTCTATTTGCCAGTTGGATTGCTTTTGTTATGTTTGAGGACACACAGCAAGGCCTCACGGTCTTCACTTCTTACGGTGCAACACTTTATCAGATGTTTATTTTGTTCACAACATCCAACAATCCTGATGTCTGGATTCGTGCATACAAGTAAGTATATGGTGAAAAGTCCATTTATGTCTCACTTTACTTGTATTGAGTTGCATCCCAGTGATTTGGGCGACTACTTTTTTATGTTTTACAAGGTCTTCTCGCTGGTCTTCGATGTTCTTCGTTCTCTACGTGCTAATTGGCGTCTACTTCGTCACGAACTTGATTCTTGCCGTTGTTTATGACAGTTTCAAAGAACAGGTTGATTGAAAGTTGATGTTTGTATATATTGTTCTTATGTCAAAATTAAAAACGAAAGCACTAACATATTTCCACACTGTGCGTCATAAATGTTCTGTGTGTAGCTCGCAAAGCAAGTATCTGGAATGGATCAAATGAAAAGAAGAATGTTGGAGAAAGCCTTTGGTCTTATAGACACAGACGTAAGTTCATCCACGCACAATGATTAAATCTTTCCTAGAGATCTACACAACATAGCTGAGCATAGATGTTTTCTTTGTTCTCTATATCATGTTCTCAACAGAAAACCGGGGAGATAGATAAGGAGCAATGCATTAAGCTCTTTGAACAATTAACTAATTACAGGTATGTTTCCATGTATTGAAAGAACCATATGCAGCATTTATCTACTTGTTCATGGTCTCTTCCTTCAAATTTTGTTAACTTGTGAGACCTGATGTGTGTTCCTTTTCTGTATATTCAGGACGTTGCCGAAGATTTCAAAAGAAGAATTCGGATTGATATTTGATGAGCTTGATGATACTCGTGACTTTAAGGTAGAAATCATCTTTTTTTTTTGGACACCGGTAGAAATCATCTAAGGAACTCTTTGGTGGCACAAATGATCAGGAGATAATCTTAAAGGTTACTAGTCACATAAAATTTTCATTCTTAACAGTTGCTTTTCCTTTTTGTTCCCTGTTGAGCAGATAAACAAGGATGAGTTTGCTGACCTCTGCCAAGCCATTGCTCTAAGATTCCAAAAGGAGGAAGTTGTGAGTCTGCATATACGTTATTTCCCTCTTCTTTTGGAATTAACTTACCTCCGCCATATGTTTACATTAGCCATCCTGTGTGTTTTATTGCAGCCATCTCTCTTCGAAAACTTCCCGCAAATTTACCATTCAGCGTTATCACAGCAACTGAGAGCCTTTGTCCGAAGCCCAAACTTTGGCTACGCTATTTCTTTCATCCTCGTTCTGAATTTCATTGCAGTCGTTGTTGAAACAACGGTATGTCTTGTCACCATAAAGTCTATCTCTGATGTCAAAAAAAAAAAGTCTATCTCTTTGACATGTAGCTTCTAAGTTTTTCACAAGCGAAGATTTTTGTATGTAGCTTGATATTGAAGAAAGCTCGGCTCAGAAGCCCTGGCAGGTTGCCGAGTTTGTCTTTGGTAAGAACTTGACTAGGTTTCATTTACCTTCTTTCCACTCATATCCCTTTTTCATGAGTTAATGCTTTCACAGGATGGATATATGTGTTGGAGATGGCTCTGAAGATCTACTCGTATGGATTCGAGAATTATTGGAGAGATGGTCAAAACCGGTTTGATTTTGTAGTCACATGGGTCATAGGTACACCTTTTGAAGCAGCAGTTTCATTTTTCTTTTTGCCAAATGAGTGATTGATGGCTATGCTATAATTGATAATCTTTGTATCCACAGTTATTGGGGAAACAGCTACATTCATAACTCCAGACGAGAACACTTTCTTCTCAAACGGAGAATGGTGAGGAATAACTATGGCATGTTTGTACAATGGTTTTCTTCTGTACAAAATCCTTACTCTGTTTCTCTTCTGTCGATAATAGGATCCGATACCTTCTCCTTGCAAGAATGTTAAGACTGATAAGGCTTCTTATGCACGTCCAGCGATACCGAGCATTTATTGCCACGTTTATAACTCTTATTCCAAGTTTGATGCCATATTTAGGCACCATTTTTTGCGTGCTGTGTATCTACTGCTCCATTGGCGTACAGGTAAATCCTACGACTAATTGTTTTTTTTTTCATGAGAACTGCATGCGCAATGTCGAAGTATTGGTCCTTCTCTTAGTTTGTGTATTTACTAATCTGTATCCAGTTCTCTCTGATTGTTTGAGGCACCTGTTCTATTCCTTTACAGAAATAAAACTCTATTCGTTTGGTTTGTTCATAGGTCTTTGGTGGGCTTGTGAATGCTGGGAACAAACAACTCTTCAAAACCGAGATGGCTGAGGATGAGTATCCTTTTTTGGCTTATGACAACCTTTTTATGCACTCAACACCAGTCTTTACTTGGTACATCTGTTATGTTCATGTGGTTGCTAGCGAGTCTTTATTGTTAGGAAAAAACTTTTTTCCGATATAGGATTGTTTCTTGACTAGAGAAACTCAGCTATCTACTGTTCAACTTCAATGATTATCCTAATGGAATGGTCACTCTCTTCAATCTGCTAGTTATGGGGAACTGGCAAGTCTGGATGGAGGTAAATTCAATTCTTAGACTCATAATAGTTTCCAACAAGAAACATTGATAGATGTGATTATAAACTTCCTTCCTTATTGCTAATCACTATGTTGCTATTGTTTAAGCTACTCTTAATGGTGTTTTCTTCAGAGCTATAAAGATTTGACGGGGACGTGGTGGAGCATTACGTACTTCGTCAGTTTCTACATCATCACTGTTTTACTTCTGTTGAATTTGGTGAGTTTTACAGACATCAAATTGGTCGTGATAGTTGTAAGAAAACCCAGCTCTGCTTGACTAATTATGCTGTTTTGTTTCAGATTGTTGCTTTTGTCTTGGAAGCGTTCTTTACTGAGCTGGATCTTGAGGAAGAAGAAAAATGTCAAGGACAGGTTGGTAGTTACTCTTATATTTTCGTCTATCGGTTTGCCATGAAGTTACTTCACAGACATGAACAGATGATATGGGGATTGCGAAGTTGTAAACCTTTGATTCTTGTGATCTCCTTACTTGGTATTGCTCGAAATGTGGGCTTAACTGAATGTTTTCTTAACCTAATTAATATGGTTGCAGGATTCTCAAGAAAGAAGAAACCGGCGTCGATCTGCTGGGTAAGTGGAGATCAAATTTTGATTTTCTTTTTTAATTTAATTAAAAAAATCTGAAGCTTTTTTTTACTTCGTTTGTTCATGTGAATTTGTTAAAAAGGTCGAAGTCTCGGAGTCAAAGAGTTGATACACTTCTTCATCACATGTTGGGTGATGAACTCAGCAAACCAGAGTGTTCTACCGCTAATACATAAAAGCTCGTTAAATGTTTTTAGTTATTTTCTTGTGAATCTTGGAAGCGTTCTTGATTCAGTGGAACTTACATTTTGTTTGTTTGTTTGAAAGATTTAAAAATTGTAACGATTGTGTTTACATGGTTTGTGCCTTTACGTGTACTCGTTAGTGACTGTAATAATGACCATATGATGACTATCGATTCCTTTGACCCTATTGTAAAATTTTATTGACTTTTGATTTTATTTGACTCAACTGATATTATTGGTAAACATCCAAAAGAATTATGAACTCGAAAAGAATAACATTACTCCTATAGGAAGATTACATTTTGCTTCCATGTTCATAAAATTAGAGGTTCATAAAAGGCTAAAAAATTCCTATTGCTTTATAATTTTTCAAAAAAATTTGTCTATATTTAATGTTCTTAACTATTATCACTACTTAGTTTGTCCAAAAAAAAAAAAACTATTATCACTACTTTTTTTTTTGACATATGGTGTTGTATATATATAAGCAAAAGAACATCAATCACAAGTTACAAACTAATCCGACCTTCCACGCGGAAACGTTATCGGACAGTTAAGGCGGCAAGGAACAGACTCCTTCCGCAGTCTAAAACCCAAACACGTGCAACCAAAACCCACGAACGGATTACAAAACCACAATGAATCGTAACCGACGGAGATAGCACTCTAGAAAATGAAAAGATAGATAAGAGAAACATACGCGGAAACTAAAATTCCTTAGACAAGGAAGACGGAACCACCGACAAGCGGAAAAACCTACAGACAGCGGCAAACCGCATAAAATAAACCCAAGAACTCTGACTAGAAGACTAATAAGAGAACGATACACGACTCTAACTCCTCCACACCTAATCTTAATCCTACTAAGTCTAGACCGAGAACTATGCGTCCCCACACGAGGTTAGCCTTACTAGAACCGATAAACGAACGACTAGAGAACAAGACTCATTATTCATCTAAACTAAAAGCGGCAAGGAGGAGACAAATGGTAAAGAGCCTGCACATAAGGATAATTCTAGAAGGAGCAAAACCAAAGCCTAATCCTAAGTCTAAGACCACCCTTCCATCAGCCAAAGAACAACACCGCGGATCTAGAACAAGGGCAACTACTATCCACAACCATAAACCACAATCCACCGGAAGCTAGGTACGAACCAACTTATCACCGTCGAGGATTAAGCCAATCTAAAAACCAAAATAAGCCATCCTACTTTCAACTAAATTGCAAATATCTCCATAATCCATGCCTAAAAGACAGATTCCCCTAACTCAAAGCATGACGACGGTTACAAGCAGAACGGAGAAGACAAGTACCTCCGACCATAGACCCATCTCCACACTTCCTGCCCTCGACCTGCCTGAAAGCCACCGTAGAGAAAAACAGCGGATAGACGACAACCGCAAGCACAAACCAGAGGAGAGAGCTGAAGCCACCACTCCGAACACACACCACCACCGGTAAGAGAGAAGCCACAGACGACTCATCCTTACCAAGCAGAAACCACCACAGATTAGCCATCAGAGGCACAACAAGCATCAGCGCCGCCGTCATCAGAAGAGGAGAAGAGCTCAGGGAAGAAAATTGGTTTAAGCATGGCTGAGAACCTCCTATATTCGCCTAGAAAACAACGGATCTAACCCTCCCCGGTAATGAGATCCGGCAACCGGGGAGAACACATCACGATCGAAAGAAAAATGCGGCGGGACTTCGTAAAACGTGCCTGGGAAAAGCTTTGCTTGGGGGTTATAGTTAGTGTTAGGAACTATTATCACTACATATAAATACTTTTTTATAAAAATAAATTAAAAAGATGTGAAATTATTTATTTTACTTTTTTGTAACAAGGATTTTCAAATTAAAACACGAGAATAAAAAGTTTATACAAGTTTAACCAAGGCTAATTAGCAAACACCTTAAAAGCAAAAGAGATGTCAAGCTTAATAAGCCCAACAAAATATATGAACTATGACCAATAACCGAACCACATTAGTTGATGAACTTCCTTAGCGACATAATCTCCTAGACTAAGAGACAAGAGGCTAGGACAAAGTATTAATCCGGCGATGCTCGTCGGTGAAAGTCCAAAGTAAGAGGCCGAGAATCGATACTGATAAAGCAGCAACAGCCGGCGGAGATCAAATGAATTAGTAGTGGTTTGACCACAGGCGGAACATCGCAGATGAAAGAGCAGGGTTAGAGTCACGGAAAGTAGCTATGCGGTTCCTGATGGTGAGATCAGTAAGTCCAGATAAGGTGTTTACTTAACTGTAGACCGAGCGATGAAGTCTATTGTTCCTCTCTTACCAAATCTTGTGAATGACACACTGCCAAACAAACAAGGTTAGTCTTTTGTTCTCTTTAGTCCCTGCTAGAGATTGCAGACTTTGTAATTGACTACTCGTAAGTCCTAACATGAACAAGGTCGCATCTTCTTGCCAAACGAGACCAGAGGCTCCAGTTGATTGTACAATAAAAAACTGATGATCTCTAGATTCAAATGCACCATTACAAAGCATGCAATTAGGATCAGTAACCAAGACCTAGTTAGTTAACCGATCAAGAGTAGGGCACTTGTTCAATACCATTAATCATGTTAGGAAATTATATTTAGGAATGCCTCCACTTATCCAAACCACCTTAGACCATGGCTGTTCCAGCCCATGTCCCTTTAGCAATTTGTAGACTTGTCATGTATCAAATCTATCAATAATTTCCCCCTCCAGATTCCACTCATAGCTGTCTTCGTCCATTGTTAGTTGAGTAGTCGTTAGGAACGCATGTAGAGCCAGCTGATCATCCGTTCTTGCAGGTGGAAGAGACCAACTGCCCGAGTTACACAAGGGAGAGACAGTTGTTGTTCTTTTAATGCCAAAGTATGAGGAATTACTCGCTTGAAAAAAGGATTCCAATGAGCCAAATAGAGTCCAATTGTCCATCCAAAATCTGCATCCTCTGCCATTTCCCACGCACAGTTTTATCCAGGTAAACATATCTTCTCTGATTTTTAGAAGCTTGTTAGAAATCCAAGATAACTTAGGATTAGATTTTGTAGTTCAAAAGTTGTTAATAGAGCCTTTGAAAACTTATTTAGTGAACTACGAAACCCAAACTAAACCTGATTGGAAGAAGAGTAACCATATAAGCTTCATCGTACATGCTATGTTCCAAACCAGGAGGTCCTTAATGCCTAGCCCACAATGTGCCTTAGGTTTAGTGACTGAATCCCATGAGACCTTTGCACCATAGTGACTGTCCATATTCCAATTCCACAGATAAGACCCGCAAAGGGAGTTTACAGTCTTTATTACAGCCTTGGGTATGACGAAAGATGAAAACCAAAAGTTGTTAATGCCGACAATAACTGTTCTCAGTAGTTGAAGATGTCCCACAAAAGACAGGGATTTAGCGCTCCATGATGTAATCCGATCCTTTATTTTCCGAATCATTGGTGCACAATTTGCGATAGTTAACTTTTTGGAGCTAAGAGGAACCCCTAAGTATTTAGTAGGCAGAGCTCCCTGCTGCATTCCTGTTGAGAAACTAATTAATTCCATTTCTGCTGCGGATATGCCTGACCTGAAGAAAGACGTTCTCTGGAAGCTAACTGCCAAGCCAGACCGCTCTTCAAAGTCATGGAGAACTTAAAGGACATCCTGAACATAATTCAGTGACCCATCCACGAAGATGAGAAGGTCATCAATGAAAGTGAGGTGAGTAAGCCTTGAACCTCACACTTTTGGTTGTAGCCAAACTTACCATCTTCAGCAACCTTATTTAACATAGAGGACATACAATTCATTACTATGAAAAATAGATAAGTAGAAAGAGGATCTTTATGCCTCAGACCACATTTACCCTTAAAAAACCATGAACTGACCCATTATAGCCAATTGAGAAGCTGGTAGTATTGACACATGCTCACAAAGGTAGTTGGGATGTTGAGACCCGTCAGACAGTTGAACAAAAATCCCAAGACAAAGTATCAAAACTCTTGCATGCATTGTCTACTTTTATAGTGATTCTCTTAGGTTCATTTTCCCGGTGATAACCATTAACTATTTTACTAGCAAGAAGGGTAATCTCTACTAGAAATCTACCTTTGATGAAGGCTGTATGATTTGTCAATATGAGGTCTGGTAGAATTAGCTTAAGCCGCTTAACCAACAGTCTAGAAATCACCTTGTAGATGGTATTAAGACAATAAATAGGACGATAATATGTAACCACATTTTCTCCCGAATTCTTAGGAACCAAAGAAAGAATCGTTGAATTTTCAGTAGCCGGAAGGAAAGCAGTAGTAAAGAAGTTGTTGATGCACGCGACTAGTTCCTCTCCCAAAATACTCCATGCTCCCTTATAAAATCGTGATGTAAAATCATCAGGCCCAAATGCTTTATTAGGATTGATTCCAAATGAAAACTTTGTAATTTCTGTAGGTGAAGGCAACAAGGTCATAGACTGAGCAATAGAGGGATCAAGGTTATAGGAGAAAAGATAGCTGAACCAAGAAGGCGTAGAACAACAAGCTGATGAACAACATCAAACCCCAATATCGATTAAATATGATTCATAGACATGAGACTCATCTCAACAACATCAGTGTGACGAGTCCATAAGGCAATGTGAAGCTCCTTATTGCATTATAACTCTGTCTTGACATGGGCACTCTGTAGAAAAAAGTAGTGCACTAATCCCTTTCTTCGAGCCAGTGAATACAAGATTTTTTTCTTAAAATAAATTTCTTCTATTGCTCGTAAGAAGTTCCTTTTATTATGCAAATCCTTTTCCTCCTGAAAATTTACCTCTGAGGAGTTTTGCAAAGCTTGTACCTGCACACATTGAAACAACTTGTTAGTGTCTCTCACTCTCCCTTAGATTGAGAAAAATTCTCTCTATTTAGTTTCTTTAGCTCTCTCTTGATAAGCCTTTGCTTCCAAGAAAATGTTGACAGAGTTGAAGCAACAATTCTGGTCAGAATCCATGCATCATACACTATTTGAAGGAATTTAGGGTGGGTAGTAAGGTAGTTTAAAAATCTGAAAGGTCGGGTTCCAAATTTAGGAAGGGAAACAACAAGGTTAACCATGCTTGGACAATAATCAGAGGTTAGGGGCGAGAGCAAGGTAGTAGCGCTAGGGAAGGAGTTGATCCACATTATTGACTAACACACGGTCAAGTTTCTTGGCAGTGGGAGATAGAGGTTGGCAATTTATCCTTGTGAAGACTGGCCCTTGGAATCTAAGGTCTGAACATCCCAATTGAGTAAGACTATCTCGGAAGTTCAGCATAGAGGCAGTCAAGTTGATAGCATCAGGTTGAGAGTGTTCCAGAGTACGAATTATCTCATTAAAGTTACCCCCAACAGCTAAAGGTTAGGGTCAGGAGAGAGGACACTTTGCAATTGAAGTAGCTCCACCCAAAGGTATGATCTTTTATAAGTGAAATTAGATGCATAACCGCAGAGTAAACGCACTGAGGCATTCCCGGAATAGTGATCTCACAGGTGATTGATTGGGCGGATTGAAAGAGAGGATTAACAGACAACGGATCCTTCCAAATCATGATTATTCTACTATCCGGATCCGATTGATGGTTAGAAATAAATTTACAGTCCTTGCAAAGCTTTAGCATAAGCTGAAGTTATTCATTTTACCATTTAACATTTCATTACTACATTTACACCAAGTAAAAAACCTGATAGAATGAGACTAAAAAGACATAATAGCTATCAAGCTTATGAGATGAGTTATAAAATAAAAAGGAACAATCATTTCTCTCTCATTTTTCTCCTTTTTTCTAGGAACCTCCACCAGTTGTTTGCCTTTGCCTTTATTGAATTTCTCGCCGGAGAGGACTCTCTTCTTTCTTTTATTCTGCTTTTCTTTCTAAGAATCCTTGCCACATTTATTCTTTTATTTTAATGAAATATAATTACTGATATAATGTTATCCTATATATAATAGGAGAAGGGGGGGCTCTCTCCAGCCGCCACATCAGCCCCCTTTTGATTGGCCAATTTAAGGCAAAAATTTCCACATCATCATTTAAAGTTAAATAAATATATATTTAATGCATGATTATTTAATTTAAATATAATTAGTTAAAATTATGTAAACATAAATTCTAAGTTTGAATTTAATTTAGAATTTTATAATATATAAATATTATAAATTTTAAATACATCTTCCATATTTTATGTATTATATAAACAAAAATAAATAAATCTCAATAAAATTAATTTTATAAGACTAAAAGTAAAGATAACATTATTAAAAAGTTTACAGTAAATTTTTTTTTTTGTCACTGAAAATTCGTTTAACTTAAACCGAAGTGTTTGACCTTACAAAGTGGTACAAGGCTTGCTTAGCCAATTCATCAGCATCGGAGTTGAGATTCCGACTGATATGCTTAAAACTGAGAAAATCGAAAAGAGGAAACAGAGATCGTATGTCGCAGATGATTCCATGGAGATCTGAATACGATGAGCCTGTAGCAATGGTTTTATCAATTGTAAGGAGTCCGATTCAAAGGAGATTTCCCTGATCCCTAGCTCCACTGCCTTTTCCATGGCCGCCCTCAGAGCTAAGCTTTCAGCAATTAGAGGAGAGGCGATGTGGTCGAGGCCAGAGGAATGCGCCGAGATGAATTGGTTCCTAAGGTTGAAGATCCAACCCAATCCAGCAGTGTTCGACTCTTTTTTCCAAGCGGCATCGGATCTGCAAATGAAGGCCTGGGTCGGAAGAGGAGACTCTGAGATTGGGATGGTGATGGTTCTGGTAATCCGCGGAGCTTGTGCTGAGCTCCACTCTTTTGCATCCACAATAGATTTGGATATTAGCGTCATCGGATCCAAAAGTTTACCTGAAAATACAAGATTGTTTCTGGCTTTCCAGATGTTCCAACATAGCCAAGGAGCAAGAGGGCAATCGCTTAGACCAGTTGGTGGCAAGCACTCAAGTGATTTGATCTTGTTCCAATTGGAACAGAAAGATGTAAAATGAGAAGAGTCGATGTCCTTCTGGAAAGGAGCAGTTCTCCACACCTGCTTAGCAAAGTCGCATTGAAACAACAAGTGGGGGATTGATTCCAGTTCTCCGCATCTCTTACAGGTGGGATCTATGGGGATGAACCTTCTGACAAGAATATCTCCAACCGGCAGTGCATCAGAAGAGGCTTTCCAAAGCAAAAGTTTAATCTTGGGGGCTGTCTTGATCTTCCAGATATCTGCGATCCAATTACTGGTAATACCCTGTTCTACTTGATTCTTGTTTTGGATGTCGTTAAGAGCTGAGAAATAGCCTGTTTTGATTGTATAGGAACCGGATGGGTGTGGTAACCAAATACGCTTGTCTCCTGCTTGTCTTTCACTGGGAATGATACACCTGATGAGAGTTTCATATGCAGGAAGGACCTGCCGGATCTTCTGAATGTTCCAGGTCATTGAGTTGGGGATGAAGAGATCCGATACCCTCATATTCATTGTTTCTTTGGTTGGGGGGCCAGTAGGGGCCAGTTGCTGAGAAGTAGAGAGCCAATTATCATACCAAATATTCACTGATTTCCCATCTCCTATAGCCCAGCCTAGCTGCTTTACTAGTAAGTCTCTTCCTATGAGAATACCCCTCCACCCATGAGAGCAGTTTGTCTTAGTTTCCACTGTTAAGAATTCTTCTCCTTGACTATACTTGCTGAATAGTATCCTTGCCAGGAGTGATTTTGGATTATCCAGAAGACGCCATGCTATCTTTGCTAACATCGCTTCATTGAAACAGGTGACATCTCTAAAGCCCAGCCCTCCTTGTGCTTTTGATCTCGTAAGTTTTGACCAGGCTATCCAGGCCGTTTTGCGTTTACCCGGTTCAGAATCCCACCAGAACCGAGTAAGTTCAGATTGTATACGCTTAGCTAGAGAGCCAGGAAGCAGGAAACATGACATAGCAAAGGATGGGATGGTTGAGAGAACACTTTTCAGTAACGTCATCTTACCTGCTGTGGACAAGAATTTGGACGTCCAGCTCCTTGCTTTCTGGCGGATCCGGTCAACTATGGCAGAGAAAAGGTCTCTCTTCTTCCTACCAAAATGTTCAGGTAATCCTAAATACTTTCCCACTCCTCCCTCTTTTTCTATATGTAGCTCCTGTTTTATCGAGTTCTTTAGCGCCTGAGGAGTTTTCCTTGAGAAAGTGATGGAGGATTTGAGGCAATTAATTACTTGACCAGAAGCTGCCTCATATTGCTGCAGGATGCTTTTGAGAGCTGTGACACTACTGTCATTAGTACGGCAGAAAAACATCGTATCATCGGCGAAGAGGAGGTGATTTATACGAGGGCTGGCTTTAGAAACCCTGACTCCTTGGAGAGAACCATCTTCTTGAGCCCTATGACATAAACCGGATAACACTTCGCTACAAAGTATGAAGAGGTACGGTGATAAAGAGTCGCCTTGTCTAATCCCTCTTTTTGGATGGACTTTCCCTCTTGCTTGGTCATTGATTAGAAAGGAATAGCTAACCGTAGTAATACATTGCATAACCCATTTGATCCAAGTATCATGAAAGCCAAACCTTTGAAGTATAGCCTGAATGAATTGCCACTCCACTCTATCATAGGCTTTGCTCATGTCTGTTTTAACAGCCATTGAGCAGAGCTTTTTTGCCTTTGAGTTCTTGAGATAGTGCAACACTTCATGAGTAATTAAAACATTGTCTTGGATGGCTCTTTTTGGCACAAAAGCCGACTGATTTTCAGAGACCAACTTGGGAAGAACCTTCTTTAATCTCCTGGTCATGACTTTTGCAATTATCTTGTAGAACACACTGCACAAAGCTATAGGCCTGTAGTCGCTGACCTTTCTGGGATTATGAATCTTTGGGATGAGTCTAACGTGCGTTTCATTGATGGATTCATGTAGAATGCTGGAACGGAAGAACTCCTGCACTTCATCAATGATTGATGGGCCAATGGACATCCAGTTCTCCTGGAAGAAACAAGCGGAAAATCCATCCGGTCCAGGCGCTTTATCCGGATGGATAGCAAACACAGCTTGCTTGATTTCCTGACTTGAAGGAATTGAGATGAGTAGCTCATTATCTGCTTCAGTTACTTTGCACTCGAGAGCTCTGGAGATTGTTTCCTCGTGTATCGAACCAAATGAGGTAAATAGTTCATTATAATAATCCACAATTACTTGAGCAATGTGTGCTTCCGTAAACACTGCAGATCCATCTTGTTTTTCAATAACTGAGAAACGATTGAAAGCTTTCTTTTCCTTTGATATTGCATGAAAATAAGCAGTGTTTTTGTCTCCATTTTGAAGCCAGAGGAGGCGGCTTCTTTGACGCCAGAATATCTCTTCAGCTCTGTAAGCTTCAGCTAACTTTGAGTTTAATTCACACACTAGATCATTACAGGGCAGGGGATTAACCATGGCCTCTTCTAGTTTCTCCTTTAGATCTTCTATGAGCTCACTGGACTTCTTATTTTTCTCCTTGGACCATCTAACTATGGCAGCTCTGACTTGGTTAATCCTCTGTTGCACACTTAACCGAGGTAGCTCATTCCACACTTCATCAATTAACTGTTTTACCTCCTGGTTATCTTTTAGTCTTCTGTCAAAGCGGAATAAGCTCTTCTTCTTCTTCTTTTCAGGTTCAAAATACGAGATTATGGGTTTATGATCCGAGCCAAGAAATCTCAGGTATTCACACCTGCTCATAGGGAAAGTATCTGACCACTTCGAATTGGCCAAAGCTCGATCTAATCTGCACCTGACTACAAAGTCACCACGGCTTCCACGCCATGAGAGAGGGTCACCCGAGTGGGGAAGATCAAACAAATCGTATTCTGAGAGGAACGTCCTAAATTCAGTATAGGATCCTTCTGGTCTCTGAACTCCTCCTTCTTTTTCTTCCTCATTTGTAATATCATTGAAGTCTCCAGATACAAACCAAGGTGCATTACGCAAGTTTGCAACCTGAGTAAGATAATCCCAACCTTCTTTTCTTTTCTTTCTATCGGTATCCCCGTAGATGAATGTTCCATAGAAAACCTTGTTCCTGATTTTGATTTTTGTGTCAATAAAGTTTGTTGTAGCTTCAACTATCTGGAGATCAAGATCTCCCTTCCAGAAAAGGGCTAATCCACCTGCGGCAGGAGATGGAGGTGATATGAGCTTGTGATTCATGTAGCCGAGCCATTTAAGCTTGTCAAGAACAAAGGCATCCGGATTTTTTGTTTCTGAGAGAAACAAGATGTCAGGAAAGACTTTTCTCCGGATCTCTCTTATGCGCTGGACTGTCAGAGGGTTGCCAAGTCCCTGACAATTCCAGCAGGCCACTCTTAAGGAAGAGGAGAAGTGGGATCCCGAAAATCCGAAGTTTGCTTAACAATAGCTGGGATCAATTTTATCTTTGCTTGTTTTTGAGCTCCTTTTGGAATAGCACTTGAGGAACTAGCTCCCTTATTTCCTGTGTCCAGGTTCAGCTTTCTTCGAGGTGATGGTTTAGATTGAGAAGCTTTCCTCTTTTTTGAGACTGTTCCAAGGAGGAGTTTGGGACTGATTTGGATCTATTTTCTTATTGGGGGTCTTCCCGGTTTCCTTTTCACAGGTTTCTCTGAACCCTGAACATTGTTTGTTGGAGGTAAGCTTGTGGTAGGGTCTGGAGCTTGAGCTGGTCCCAACCTCAAAGCCACTGGGATCCTCTCGTGTTGTATCTCTTCTTCAGGTTCCTCATGTGCCGCTAGAGAGTTTCTTGCCATTTGTAAAGCAGCTTCCTCAAACTGTCCATTTTCCTCTGCTTGTCTGATACGTTCCCTACGAGCTGCACTCTCTGAGGGGTCAACACAACTAGCGTATTGTATCATCACGTCCCTAAGCTCACCCATAGCCTGTTCCATAACATGAGGTGGAGGAACTGCAACTTCCAGAGCTATGGGACATAGAGTGGTCTCTCAGGGGAGTTACTGGCTCCACTGATGAATTGGTTCTATCCATAGTTCTTTCCTTTACCTTCCAGACAAGGTTAGGATGAGTTTGTTCTTTCACCTTTCCTCTACTTTCCAGTCTAGAGAAGGGTGATGAATGATGGTTGTGCCTTCGGTTATCCTGTTGGTAACGCTCTCTATCATAATGACTTTGATGGTAGGATCTTCTAGGCTCCTCCTTGTTGTACGGGGCATACCTGGTCTCTCGGCCTCTGGTTGACTGTCTAGGCTCCCGGTCTCTAACTGGCTGTGAATCTATGAGGTAAGAACCATGAGATGAGCTTTCAGTACGTCTAGACAAGCGGTGTCTGAGGTCTTCCTTTTGGGGTTGAGCCGAGATAGAGCGCTGAGGAGAGTGATGGTAAGAGGTTCTATCCCTTGACAGGGTTCTCGAGAGATGCGTGCATTCAGGGGTTTCATGGTCCAGTCTGAAGCATTTACCACAGTGTTTCTCCAGCTTCTCGTAGGTCAGGTACGCAGTTGCTTCTTCTCCATGGAAAAATTCCACTGTTGTACTCATGATTAGAGGAAGAAGGCCGTTAACTTCCACTCTCATCTTGGCCGATATGGGTGAGATCTCACACCTTTCATATTTTCCGATGTTATTTCCTATGCTGCTGAGAGTATCCTCCGACCAGAGATGGAGAGGGATCCCCTGGACACGGATCCAGAAAGGTATGGCTGATGGAAAGTTTCTGTCCATGGAGGGCTCCCATCTTTGAAGGATTACCATCCACTTAGAAAAGTGGTATGGTCTGTTAGCAAGGACCAACTGAACATCCTCCTCATTTGCAAACTGGAACTGGAGAAGTCCATGTCCCAAGTCTGCTCCTATAGCCCTAGAGGAAGTTTTCCAGTGTTCTGAGAAGAATGGTATGAGAGACCATATTCTCTGAAGTTTGATGTTTGTTACTCTACCAATGATGGTGAAAGCGTGTTTTCTTATGAGCTCAGTGTTGGAATTGTGTCCAGTAATCTCGGTACTGTCTCTAGAAAGTAAGAGTATGTCAAAGATCAGACATAAGTCATATAATGCTGGGGATCATGATGGCTTGCTAGAGTCCGCTCATGATCTATAAGTCTTGGACTTATTGCCTTTATTATATGATCCCATATGGGTCACACGCCTAAGCTAACAGGAAAATGTGTTGGAACGGCTTAGCAGAAGTACGACAAAAGTGCCAGGCATTTGTCGTACTAAGAGAGAAAGATTAATGGGTCTGATTAAATGGGATTTAATCAGATTGGGCCCAAAAGCCCATTAGGGAAAAGAGAAGGCTTTTAATGACTAAAAGCCAAGTCTTTTCTCCCTAACCCTAGCCACCCAGCCGCGGCCTCTCTCTCCCTCTGCGCCTCTCTTCCTCGTGGTCTAGCAGCCATTCCTGTGATCGCGTGTGTGAACCTCTGGAGGATTCATCCCTCGGTGCATCTATCTGATCTCTGATCTGTTCTATTCCTTCCGCTGCAACAAACAGGTAAAAGGTGAGATCATCTAATGTTTCTAATCAAGAGAACCTAGATCTGTATGTTTAGGATGATCTGAATCTGTGAATTACATCAGGATCAACCAAACGAATCCCTACAGTGGTATCAGAGCCATTGGTTCTTAGGATTTCTTGTTTAGATTCATTGTTTAGGTTGTTTATTCTGTTTAGAAGTGTTTTGAATCCATTACTGATAAGAAAAACACTTAAGAAACTGAATTTGAATCCTAAACACACTAAAGAAATCACAAACCGAGCTATATGACTCGGGTTTGTTGATCGGCCGAGAGTTTTGGGTCGGATGGATGGCGGATCGATCGATCGATCATGGTCGGATCGTCGCGCTTCATCCCGTCCGTCCCGATCAAGTCTCAGCCGGCGAACGGGCCGATCGCATGGATCGCACGAACGCGATCGCATGGATCACGTCCCGTCGCGCCTCGGCCTCGTCCCGCTCTCGTCCAACGCTGTCCTGATCGCTCGGCGATCGAGTGAAGCAGCCGACCCGAGCTCGACGATCGACCGACCATCACACGCGAGCGTCCCGTCCGTCCGTCCCGAGCATGCCAAGCGTATCGATCTCGGATCGTGGCGCACGGCTTGCGGCTGGACGATCATTACTTGATCCGAAAGCTAGGGTTGAGTGATCACGGTTCAATCGGTTCGATTTCGGTTAGGTGGTTCGGTTCAAAACTTAATTAAAATCAATCGTTCTGGTTTAATAAACAGATTTTAATAATTTTATTAAATCTGGTTAAACCGGGATAAGAAATCCAATGTCGAAAGAAATATTGGATTTAGTGCCTAAACCAGGAATTTCTAATTTGATTTGGTTGGACCAAATAAATTGAGAAATTCCGGTTTAGTAAATAACCGGTTGACAATTGTGGTCATCGTAGTAATTAAAACTTGGTTAGACCAGTTTTAATGAACCAGACCGGTTATGTCAATTAATTGGACAATTGGGTCATGTCTTGGACATGGACCAATTCTTGGGCCTCGGGCCAAGAAGTTAAAACAATTGGGCCAATTATTTGAGTCTTTCTTCAGATAAATTTAAAAATTTATTTTATAATATTATAAAGTCGATTTTTAAATTAAAGTTTCCGAAATTTTGAAATTAGAAAGTTTCTTAAAATAGAAGTTTCTGAATTTGCGGGTTTTGGATTTTAAAGAAATTTCTAAAGTTAGAAAGTTTCCGGTTTTAGAAAGTTTCCAATTTTAGAAAGTTTCCAAAAATAGTAGGTTTCCATAAATAGAAAGTTTCCCGAAATAGTAATCTTCTATTTTGGGAATGATTTTAATAAACCTACGAACCTCAAATAATATCAAGCGTTGGATGTCTTGTCCAGGCTATGTCAGCTGTCAAAGCCCATTCAATTGCATTCATGGCCTTACAGTGTGAGGATGTCTGCTTTTGCGTGAGTAAGACGGTTTGTGATTCATAAATGTCATTGGGAGTCCCAGACATTAATGATTACATGACTGTATAGTCTGGTTTTCTTGACTAGGCTATCGGGAGTCCCGGGCCTTGAGACATCAGAGTGGATTGGGCCTCGGGCCCAGATTCACAACCAAGAGTTATATCACGGATATAATTAGCCGATATAGGGCTTACCGATATAAGCTAAGGTTGGGTGACGGCCAGTGGCCCACTTTAATTTTAGTTATATGTGGATCTTGGAATCATTATATTCTATTGAGGGTAACTTAGGTTATTGAATATAATGCGTGATTAATCATATTAATTTTTAACACGAGATTAGTCATTTTGAACATAATAACTAATAACCTTTTTATTTATATATTTCAGATATGACTACTACAAGCACACAAAACACATTCTCGATCCGGTCTGTTCTCGAGAAGGAGAAGCTGACTGGAACGAACTTCCTGACATGGTCAAGGAACTTGAGGCTGGTCCTCAAGCAGGAGAAGAAGGATTATGTCCTTCGAGATCCCCTCCCCGAGAGGCCTCTTGCCAATGCTGCCAGGACTCTGCACAATGCTTGGGAAAAGCATTCGTCAGATGAAAATGATGTCTATTGCCTGATGTTGGTGACAATGACTCCTGAGCTGCAAAAACAGTTCGAAAGTGTATTGTCTCCCATCGAGATAATGGCAAGCCTGAAATCGCTTTTTCAGGAGCAGGCTAGGACCGAGAGGTTCCAGACAGTTAAGAACCTCTTGGACTGTAAGTTGGCTGCGAATGCGGCAGTGAGTCCTCATGTCTTGAAGATGATGGGTTATCTCGATCATCTTCAGAAACTCGACTGCCCAATCAGCCAGGAACTTGCCTGCGACATCATTCTGCAGTCTTTACCTGCAAGCTATGATCAGTTCATTCTGAACTTTAACATGCATGGCTTGAGTAAGACACTGCCTGAGCTTCACGGAATGCTCAAGACTGCAGAGCCCAACTTGAAGAAAACCGCCAAGGACCCCAATGTGCTTATGGTACAAAAGGGCAAGGGGTTTAAGAAGTCTTCTGCTAAGGATAAGGGAAAGGCCAAGGGTGTCCAAGTCGCGGACAAGGACACGCCAAAGCCCAAGCCCAAGTCCAAGGCTGGGCCTACTGACATGTGCAGGTTCTGCAAAGAACTGGGGCATTGGAGAAGAGATTGTAAGAAATTCCAGGAAGGTCTAAAGGAATTAAAGAAGAAGACTTTCGAGACTTCTTCATCAGGTATTTTTGTTATAGAAGTTAATACAACTACTTCTGATAATACCTCATGGGTCATGGATACTGGTTGTGGGGCTCATATTTGTACTAATATGCAGGCACTCAGCAACAGTAGAAGGCTGAAGCAAGGACAAGTGGAGCTACGAGTTGGGAATGGAGCGAAAGTTTCAGCACTAGCTGTAGGCACATACTTGTTGTCTTTACCTTCGGGATTGATTTTAGAACTGAATAATTGTTATTTTGTACCTGCTATAAGCAGAAATATTATTTCAATTTCTTTGTTGGATTTGGAAGGTTATGATTTTTCAGTTAAGAATAAATTATGTTCCTTCAATCGCAACAATTTGTTCTATGGTTCTGCCCCTCTTACGAATGGGCTTTACATACTCGATCAATCCGCGCCAATTTATAACATTAATACAAAACGGTTTAAACCTAATGAGGAAAACCGAACGTTTCTATGGCATTGTCGTTTAGGGCACATCAGCGAGAAACGCATCAAGAGGCTCCATTCGAATGGACTTCTTGGCTCATTTGACTTTGAGTCATGTGAGAAATGCGAATCCTGCATGATGGGCAAAATGACACGGGCCCCCTTTAATAAACCTAACGAGAGGGCCAGTGACTTATTGGGCCTGATACACACTGATGTGTGTGGCCCAATGTCCACAAATGCAAGAGGAAACTATCAGTACTTCATTACCTTCACTGATGATTTCAGTAGGTATGGATATGTTTATTTAATGAAACATAAGTCTGAATCTTTTGAGAAGTTCAGAGAATTCCAAAATGAAGTACAGAACCAACTTGGCAAAAGCATTAAGGCTCTTCGGTCCGACCGAGGAGGAGAATACTTAAGCCAAGAATTCAGTGATCATCTAAGAGAGTGTGGGATCGTGTCCCAACTCACTCCTCCTGGAACACCTCAATGGAATGGTGTGTCTGAGAGGAGAAATCGGACCTTATTGGATATGGTTCGATCTATGATGAGTCACACAGACCTTCCAATATCCCTTTGGGGATATGCTCTGCTAACAGCAGTGTTCACTCTAAACAGAGCGCCATCAAAAGCAGTAGCAAAGACACCATATGAATTATGGACTGGAGAAGCTCCAGTGCTGTCTTATCTCAGAATTTGGGGTTGTGAAGCCTATGTCAAGAGATTAATCTCAGACAAGCTTACACCAAAATCTGACAAATGCTATTTCATTGGTTATCCACGGGAAACCAAGGCTTATTACTTCTATCTACGTTCCGAGAACAAGATCTTTGTTGCTCGGGATTGTAATTTTCTTGAGAGAGAGTTTCTCTCTAAGAAAGACAGTGGGAGTAAGGTACTGCTTGAAGAAATTCAAGATGAACAGGATACTGCTCAACCTAATGAGGAAGAGCAGCAGGAGGACCTACAAGAAATTGTAGAGCCTGAACCTGTAGTACCTGAAGTTCGAAGATCCGGGAGGATCCGTCACGAACCCGAGAGATATCAAGGATTCCTCGTGACTAACTGTCATGATCTTCTGATCATTGATGGTGATGAACCATCGAACTTCAATCAAGCCATGATGGGCCCAGATTCCTCTAAGTGGCGCAAGGCCACTGATTCCGAAATGGACTCCATGTCGGTCAACCAAGTGTTTTCGTTGGTTGACTTACCCGCTGGTGTAAAAGCCATCGAGTGCAAATGGATCTTCAAGAAGAAGATTGACGTGGATGGAAATGTCCAGATTTATAAAGCCAGGTTGGTGGCAAAAGGTTTCAGACAAGTTCACGGTGTGGACTACAATGAAACCTATTCACCAGTGGCTATGATGAAATCTATTCGGATTCTACTAGCAACTGCAGCTTTTCATGATTATGAAATTTGGCAGATGGACGTGAAAACCGCCTTCCTGAATGGTATTCTGGAAGAGGATGTGTATATGACACAACCTGACGGTTACATAGATCCAAAGAATGCTGGGAAAGTATGCAAGCTTCACAAATCCATTTATGGATTGAAGCAAGCATCGAGGAGCTGGAATCTTCGTTTTGATGAAGCGATCAAGCAATTTGACTTCATCAGAAACGAAGAAGAACAATGCGTGTATAAGAAATCTAGTGGGAGCAAGATTGTATTTCTTATTCTGTATGTCGATGACATACTGCTTCTCGGAAACGACGTTCCAATGCTGAAGTCTGTAAAAGACTGGCTTGGAAGTTGTTTTTCCATGAAAGACATGGGTGAAGCCGCATACGTTCTTGGAATTAGGATCTATCGGGATAGACCTAAGAGGCTGATAGGCTTGTGTCAAGACTCATACATTGACAAAGTCCTACAAAGATTCAGCATGAAAGATTCCAAGAAGGGCTTCACGCCAATGGTGCATGGCACAACGCTAAGCAAGAAGCAGAGCCCTACGTCGGCTGCTGAGCTTGAGCGCATGAAGAATATTCCTTATGCATCTGCAATAGGATCTGTCATGTATGCCATGATCTGTACTCGTCCTGATGTTGCTTATGCATTGAGCATGACGAGTAGATACCAGTCAAATCCAGGTGAAAACCATTGGATTGCCGTAAAGAATATCTTGAAGTATCTAAGACATAACCGGACTGTGACCGGAAATCATCTGTGTCTGTCTGGAAACTTGCGTCCGTGAATCCAGGTGAAAAGCAGAGCCCTACGTCGGCTGCTGAGCTTGAGCGCATGAAGAATATTCCTTATGCATCTGCAATAGGATCTGTCATGTATGCCATGATCTGTACTCGTCCTGATGTTGCTTATGCATTGAGCATGACGAGTAGATACCAGTCAAATCCAGGTGAAAACCATTGGATTGCCGTAAAGAATATCTTGAAGTATCTAAGACATACTAAGGATAAGTTCTTGGTGTACGGTGGAAGTGATGTGCTTAAAGTCAGTGGATTCACGGACGCAAGTTTCCAGACAGACACAGATGATTTCCGGTCACAGTCCGGTTATGTCTTTTGTCTGAATGGCGGTGCAGTAAGTTGGAGAAGCTCCAAGCAGGACACCGTTGCTGATTCCACTACAGAAGCTGAATATATCGCCGCCTCAGAAGCAGCGAAGGAAGCTGTTTGGATACGAAAGTTCATTATGGAACTAGGTGTGATACCAGATGCGGCTGAGCCTCTGGCACTGTTTTGTGACAACAATGGTGCTATAGCTCAGGCAAAGGAACCAAGATCACACCAGAAATCCAAGCATGTTCAAAGAAGATATCACTTGATACGTGACATCATTAATAGAAAGGAAGTCAAGATCAGCCGAGTTCCGACAGATGATAATGTCGCTGATCCGTTGACAAAGCCACTCCCAAGGCCTAAGCTCGAGTTCCTAACTGAAGCTGTAGGCATTAGAAACATTGAAATGTAATCTAAATTTGAGTGGGAGTTTTGTGAGCTTTATTTTAGTTATTTGATATGTTCTTGTAAAACATTATTTTATGTTTTAATGAAATTATTATTTCAAGATTATTTTAACTGTGATGAAATAATCGTTCCAAAATGATATGAACCATTTTATAGGTCATCGAAGTAAATGACTTGATCTTGAGTCATCGAAGTCATTTAGCTTGATCATGAGACCCTATATTTGATAGATGTAATATATCATCCCGTCCCCAGTCGAAGGTTGTTGAAATTGGAACATCAACGACCGTGTGAGACTGGATTGGTACGTGACTTATGACAAAGTCTCGGTGTGTCATAGATGCGCGGCATCAAAGTCAGTACATAGGTGTATGTTGGGAACATACGACCGGACAAGACCCGTTTATAAGAACTCTTCAGGATATTTATATCTGTGTCATAAGAGATTCTTACTACGACTATAGAGTATAGTCCTTAGACCTGAGTTCACATGCATGTGACTGCACATGGACTGATGTACTTTGATCATTGTCTAACGCTATCATTCTGTGATAGCTATAAGGACCTTGTTTGGGTACATCATGAAATGAGTAGTTCACAGTGATGGAACAAGATGGGATTTGTCCCTCCAATATAAATGGAGCGAATATCTCTAGGCCAATCGGAGATTTGAATACTGGAAAACGCATGGCCATGCTCAAACGGACTTTCCCGAGTCGTTTGGATTGTCAGTATCAAATCAGAGTCCGATGAACAAGATTAGGCTTTATAAGGATGACACCAATCTTGCCTTATGACTAATCGAGATATTGAGACAAAAGGATTATGAATACAGAGATTCCAGTACAAGTGGGAGATTGTTGGAATTGTGTCCAGTAATCTCGGTACTGTCTCTAGAAAGTAAGAGTATGTCAAAGATCAGACATAAGTCATATAATGCTGGGGATCATGATGGCTTGCTAGAGTCCGCTCATGATCTATAAGTCTTGGACTTATTGCCTTTATTATATGATCCCATATGGGTCACACGCCTAAGCTAACAGGAAAATGTGTTGGAACGGCTTAGCAGAAGTACGACAAAAGTGCCAGGCATTTGTCGTACTAAGAGAGAAAGATTAATGGGTCTGATTAAATGGGATTTAATCAGATTGGGCCCAAAAGCCCATTAGGGAAAAGAGAAGGCTTTTAATGACTAAAAGCCAAGTCTTTTCTCCCTAACCCTAGCCACCCAGCCGCGGCCTCTCTCTCCCTCTGCGCCTCTCTTCCTCGTGGTCTAGCAGCCATTCCTGTGATCGCGTGTGTGAACCTCTGGAGGATTCATCCCTCGGTGCATCTATCTGATCTCTGATCTGTTCTATTCCTTCCGCTGCAACAAACAGGTAAAAGGTGAGATCATCTAATGTTTCTAATCAAGAGAACCTAGATCTGTATGTTTAGGATGATCTGAATCTGTGAATTACATCAGGATCAACCAAACGAATCCCTACACTCAGAAGTGTCAAAACGAGGGACAATGACTCTTGAGGCACGAGGTGGAGGCTCCATGGTGGCAATGCCCTTTCCTTTTTCCGCAGAGGAAATTCTTCGTTGCATTGAGGAGTGTTGAAACCTTTTCTAGAGGAGAGAGTCTGCTCTGAAGTGCTAAAGGAATTTTGTGCCGTCAGTTTGGAGCTAAAGAGAACTTGAGAGAGCGGCGGAGGAGGAGAGTTCCGGTGCTAAGATAGGGTCTGAAGGGCGGTGAGGTGAGAAGTCATTATCAAGAAGCTTGATCAATTTGAATATCTTCTATATTGGTGAAAGCTTCTATCCGTTGTAAAGTCCACAGACCTTAGACCTTGAATAGCTCAGTATCCATTTTAGGAAAGTATTGGATAAAGAAATTTTGGGAAAATGGTTTGAGTAAAACAAGGTCAACTCCCTGGGTTGTGTGCCAGGGAGCAAATTCTCTCACTAGAAAGGACTTCTCTCTCTTCTACACTATTTGAAGAGAGCTGTGTTTACAGTAATTGAAAACTATAAACAAAGAACTATAAAACAAAAAAAAATATGAATGATAAGAATAATAATTATTACGAATAGAAAAAAAATATATTATAAAAATGAGATACAATGATCATAAAAACAATTTAAGGCAAAAATTTCTACATCATCATTTAAAGTTATATAAATATATATTTAATGAATGATTATTTAATTTAAATATAATTAGTTAAAATTATGTAAACATAAATTCTAAGTTTGAATTTAATTTAGAATTTTATAATATATAAATATTATAAATTTTAAATACATCTTCCATATTTTATGCATTATATAAACAAAAATAAATAAATCTCAATAAAATTAATTTTATAAGACTAAAAGTAAAGATAACATTATTAAAAAGTTTACAATAATTGAAAACTATAAACAATGAACCATAAAACAAAAAAAATATGAATGATAAGAATAATAATTATTACGAATAGAAAAAATATATTATAAAAATGAGATACAATGATCATAAAAAGTATACAAAATATAAGAACATAAAAAATGAAATATATATAAAAAATTAAAGAAATCTAAAATGATAAAATATTAAAATATAGAAACAATTATCATTAAGAATAGAAATAAAAAATTTCAAAATGAAATAAAATGATAATAAAACAAGAAATTATATAGAATATAAGAACATAGAAAAAATAAAAATGTATAAATAACAAGTATGTATATTAAATAGTTTTTAAGAAGGAAATAAAAGTTTTTAAAAAGCTCATTAAAATAGATAATTAAAAATATTTATTTATAAAATAAATTAAATTAATAATCGTATGTTAGCGCATATTCTCTTCTAAAATCATTATAAGATATAAAAAGAAAAAAAATACAAATTTGTAAATTAAAAACATATAAAATATTGATACTCAAAACAAATATTAAAATATATTAAATATCAATAAATTCAAGTAAAACCGCGCATTTGCGCGGGTTCTCTCCTAGTATGAATAAAATATGATGACATTTTAAACCACCAAGACGGCTCTTCATCTTTGGTTGCTACTTTTCCAGAGTATAGTTGATGGCAGGTATTTCTCCTCTTTTTCGTGGCGGCTAGGCGGTGGCTTCCCTTCAGCGGCGCTTTGCGGATACAGATCCAATAAGGATAGGATCTAGTGATGATTCCTCAGGCGTCGATGTAGGAGTTGTTTCGCTCAAGCCCTCTTTCAGTGGGTTGTTATGCGTTTTCCGGCGGGTCTTTGCGATGTTTGTCCAAAGGTACAACAACGAGCAGCAGATGTTCAAGTTCTTTGGAATTTGAACTGTTAGTCCCTCATGAGTAAGGCTACATGTTATAGGCCACGGGTGGTTCTTGAAAGAAGGTTATGGCGGCGGCTGAATAACGGTTTCTCGGTATCGAGCAGCTCTCGGATTGGCTACCTCCTCTTCCCTTCGGTTTTTAGTTTCTCCACTGGCGAGTTTCTCTACTTAGGCATCAAGAAACTCTCGGATCGGCTTCCTCCTCTTCCCTTCGTTTTGTCATAATATTTGATGCACTAAGTTGAGGGCTCGCTGTTGGACTGGAAAAATAGTTTTCATCTTCAGAAATAGATTTTGGCGTAATATTTGATGCACCTATAAAATTTCCAAACATATTTAGAGTTATTTCATATATTTTAAATATTAAAGACTGTAAATTTTTTATGTATTACTTTTATTTCTGAAAATAAATGTACATGATAAAATCAAAACTAGAAGAGTTGGAAACAACATATATATGTTTTCATATTTTTTTTTTTTGAAATTTAATAGTATTTAGGAATTATCGATTTTGGTTTCTAATTTTTTTTCTATATTTTTTGTGTAATTTATAAAGTTTGATAATGTCATATTTATGTATGTTTTCACTTATGTTACTTACGATTAATGTTTTAAATCAACATTTTATTTTAAAATAAACACAACAAAAACTACTCTTCTGATAATTTTTATTTTGTATAAATATAATTATTAACCGTTATCAACTTGTTGTTTAAGATGAAAAAACAATCAAATTCCTAATTATTTTTAATTAATAAACTATTAAATCTAACAAGAAACCATAGTTTAAAAGATCTTTGATATACCATTATTATGTGTTTTAAAGATAACCACACTTTGGATCTTTATTCTTATCCATTAAATTATAATTCTTTGAATTTTTAGTTTACTAAGAAATTTCAAAATTTAATCAATTTTTAGGTTTAAATTGATAAATTAAAACTCATAAACAATTTTTTAAAACAATTTCGATGTAAATCGTGTGTATATATCCCACAACACTCGTTCCTCTGCATATAATCACTAAATATTTGTTCTATTTTTTTATTAATTAGACTGTACTGAATCAAATTTGCATATATGTCACTCATTTTAATCATTGTAAATATTAAATGTGTATATTTATGGAGTTGTATCAAAATAATTTATGAAAATTTAAATTAACCACCATTAGTTTTAAATTTTGAGTATTACGAATATGTTTATTTCATATTTTAAATCATAATTGAAAATATGTTTTGCGGACATATGTTTTGGAAAATATATCTTAGCTATCTCATCAATAGTTAAAATAAAATAGACTAAAATAACTTAAATACAAATATAATGTTTCATCATAATGTTTTTTTATATATACTATAAAATATGATGACTTATTAAACAATGAAATATAATTACTGAAATGAATCATACCACTATATTTTTTTAAACATTTTTAAGTTATGTGAAATCATTATGCTTTTATATGCTAGTATATGTTTACCAAATCAATTTTCAATGCATATATACATACATGAAACATGAGCTATTTTACGTAGCAAATATTGTGAACTAAAACAATAAAAAAATGTTCCAATTACAGGTAAATAATATTTTGTGTGTTTTATTCATTTTATTAATATATATTTCAAATAAAATATTTTTTTTTTTGTTATAGCATCTATAATCAGTAACACTTAAATCTTTGACAATATAGCATACCTCTTCTTTCTAATATATTGACATGCACATTCATGAAAAAAAAGCAATTGGATTGTCAGCGGCCAAATGTCCAAAATGTTCATCTTGTGTTAGATGCTTTTTTTTTAATTTGAAAATCAAGTTGATGGCTCTCTAATCTCTACTATAATGTTATCTTCATAAATAGATTTTGTCGTAATATTTGATGCACCAAGTTGAAGGCTCGCTGTTGGACTGAAAAAATAGTTGTCATCTTCAGAAATAGATCATCCTCAACGTTCTGAAAATATGACTAAGAGAACCTTGGAAAAATGATCTCAAGCAAATAATTATCAAACACTACACAACAACAATAACAATAATTATTCTATATGCAATGTAACAAGGAACAATAATTAATGCCGCCATGCTTCAACTTTATTTCTTTCACCAGTGTAACTCTTTATCCGGTTTGGCTTTGTCCTACAGTTTTGTACTTACAAGAATGATCGGAGATGAGAAGTATGATCAAAGTCCAGTTTTTTTGTTAGTTTCTACAACTTTCCAAGAAACCAAACACATTTCAAACAATTACCTTTAAAAGGCAAATACATATGGGCTGTTTGCAAAAATGCCCCTAAAATTGAAGTCAACCCTGAAAGTACCCTTTCCCTTCTCCTTCCCTTCCTTCGTTAATATATCTCCCTAATAATCTGTGTTTTCACGATAATGCCATCGTCAGACTTCATATGAAGTCTGATATTTTTTTTTATCAAAAGACAAAAAGGCCTTTCAAATCTAACTTAATTACGAAACTGTCATCTTCTCCAATTCACCAACCACCATTAACAACCAATTTTAAGCTCATAATCTCTCACACAACCAATTTCGAACCATCAAAACACCATATTAGAGCTCACAACCTACTATTCTTCTAATTTCTCTCCAATTTCATCCAAAAAGCTCTTTAATTCACGTTCTACAAAATTTTATAAATTGGATCTCTTGCGATTTTGGTTATTCTTGCATAAAAATGGTTGGGTTTGTTGGGTATTGGTGTAACTAAAAGTTTTGAGCGTTTGGAGAAAGTAAAAATGAGTTCAAACCCAGATTTATGTGATTTTCACAATATTCCCCGATTTTCAGATCTGTTTCGCGATTTCAGACTTCCCATGAACTCTGATGAAAAATTATGGTCAACGAGAGGGTAGTTTTGCAATTGACTTTCAATTGACAAACTTCCATAGAAGTCTGAGAAATTCCTTTGAAAACAAAAAAAAAATTTATCTGACGTCACCAAGAAGTCAAAATAAGAAGAGGGTAGTTTTGCAATTGATTCAAATTTGATTTTTTAGTCAGACTTCTTATGTAGTCTGGCAAGAAATTGACCGATTTTTGACTTTTTGTCAGACGGGATCCGATGTATGAAAATAATGGGGGGTAGAAATTGCAATTGACCCAAATTTTCAGATGTTGACCAGAATAAGCGAAAAAATCATTAGACTTCTAAATCTGTCTGAAACTAAGGAAAAAAATATCAGACGGCTATAGACATCTGAAATTCCAAACTTTTGCCAGACGACTATAGACATCTGAAATATCGAATTTTGGTCAACGCTGAATAAAAACCGAAAATGCGATTTTTTTTGTCAGACTTCCCTCGCTGTCTGAAATTCTTCTCAGACAGCATAAGAAGTCTGAAAATTATCAAAATTCTTGGCGAAGTCTGACATTTCAAAATCAATTGCAAAACTACCCTTTACTTTTTTTCAGACTTCTCCCGAAGTCTGAAAATTATAAAAGAAGTCTGACAATTGAAATTCAATTGCAAAACTACCCTTTTTTTCTCAGACATCATAAGCTGTCTGACAAAAAGTTCAAAAATTTTCAAAGCAGACTGCGTACGCTGTCTGATTGATTTCAGACTGCATCCGCTGTCTGACATTTCAAAATCAATTGCAAAAATACCCTCTTTTTCAGACTACCATAGAAGTCTGGTTTCACTACAATCAGACATCTATAGACGTCTGAAATATTAAAAACTTTTAAAATCTATTTTATTGAATATTTGCTATTAATTTTGGTTGATTTTAATTTTTATAAATGTGTGTTAGTTTTCTATGTTCTTTATGTGTGAGTTTTACATTTTTATATATGGTAATTATTTTTGAATCAATTTTTGAATAATATTGGCAATGTAGCTAGTAGCATCCGAGCTGGTGGAACGAATGTCTATGCGTAAGCGTCATACTCCATATTATATATGTTGGTTTTTTATTGAATGCTCTTGATATAATTGAACTGATTACACCAAATCATATCAATGTATCAATGAAGAAGTAGATTGGGATTAAGATGAACTACACAACCACATGTAGAGCGTTTATAAGTTTTTTTCAGTAAGATCGCTAATGTGATGATGAGAGAACGAACTTGACATTTGGACTTGTTAATTTTATAAACGTTTAGCTCATAAGAATCAGACAGCAATAGAGGTCTGACGACCAATTCATCACCACTTAAGGTTATTTTAGTTTGTCATATGTTGGTGTATGTAATCTAAAGAGTAATGTTTTCTTCCAAGGTTAAACTAACCCATTTCTTGATATTGTATACTTTCAATGAACAAAATTCCTTGTTGATTTTGAGTAGACAAAAGAAATTTATACAACTTTGTATTTTTCTACAAGCATAGTACATAAGGAGAACTTTCTTTCTTTGATTTGATAATCCAATAATCTAATACAATACAATGTGTTCAACAAGAAGTCTAATAACCAGTAAAAATCTACAACAATGAGAAAACACCTAATTTAGTATCAAACTTCAGACTTCAAAAGTAGTCTAATATAAGACTTCATGTTGAATTTTCACTCTCAGACTTCTATTGTAGTCTGGTATTAGGCTCTCAGACTTCGTGTTCCTCGTAACAGTGAAATTTTATGAGCCATTAGCACATAATAAAGGAGAGTCATCTGGATCAACCTTAAACCAAGCACCTGAAAAAGCAAAAACACAGAGCTCTTGCATTAGTTAGCGAACAAGTCTCCAAGAAATGGATAATAAAGGATTGTTTGAGCAAATCAAAATGTATAACCAAAAGTCCAAAAGAGAGGTTTTACAAAAGAGAGAGAGAGAGAGAGAAAGAGAGGTAGTAAAAAAAAGGAAGAATGTGAAGGTTTTTTTCTGGCTGTTATATGTGTGTAAAAAATAGGTTTAGATAAGATGAGAGAATTGGAGTGAAACTTTGCCGCCAAATTTTTAATAATTAAAAATTGTAAAATATCCGGTATCAGACTTCATATGCAGTCTGAGAAGGAATTTCTGAATTGAGCGGGAATTCTGAAATTTTCAGGCAGAAATTTCCCGCCTTTTTGAAAAGTTTTCGTGTGAAAATTTTCGAAAATGCGGGAAATTTCAGACTTCATATGCAGTCTGAAATAAGACTTCATGACAAGTTTAAATACTCGAACCAGATTTACCTGGAAGTCTGAGAAACTCTCAGACTTCTATTGTAGTCTGGTATTAGACTCTCAGACTTCGTGTTCCTCGTAACAGTGAAATTTTATGAGCCATTAACACATCATCTGGATCAACCTTAAACCAAGCACCTGAAAAAGCAAAAACACAGAGCTATTGCATTAGTTAGCGAACAAGTCTCCAAAAAATGGATAATAAAGGATTTTTTGAGAAAATCAACATGTATAACTAAAAGTCTATGTCAAAAGTCTTAATTGGTTCAGTTAAAAAAACTTTGAAAACACTAAATCAGAACCGATCCACTCACCTATTTCACAGCTCAAAGAGAATCAACTATGAATCACATACATAAGAACTCATATGAGAGAATAAGCTTGAGGACATTTTTGGATGAGAAATTTTAGAGAGGTTTTACAAAAGTGAGAGAGAGAGAAAGAGAGGTAGTAAAAAAAAGGAAGAATGTGAAGGTTTTTTTTTTCTGGCTGTTATATGTGTGTAAAAAAATAGGTTTAGATAAGATGAGAGAATTGGAGGGAAACTTTGCCGCCAAAATTTTAATAATTAAAAATTGTAAAATATCCGGTATCAGACTTCATATGCAGTCTGAGAAGGAATCTCTGAATTGAGCGGGAATTCTGAAATTTTCAGGCAGAAATTTCCCGCCTTTTTGAAAAGTTTTCGTGTGAAAATTTTCGAAAAGGCAGGAAATTTTAGACTTTATATGCAGTCTGAAATAAGACTTCATGACAAGTTTAAATACTTGAACCAGGTTTTCCTGGAAGTCTGAGAAACCCTAAATCTAATAATTACTACTTAAATACCATCATATTATATAGAAAACTTATAATAAACTTCAAACTCGTTTAGAATAGTCACAAACTAACTAAAATGGAACAATATGAATGAAAATTCACAAACTCTGAATCTAACCCTACAGATAAAACATGATATTCACCTTCATATGTGAAATATAGATCAAACTACATGGTGTTTTGAACCAAATATATCTTAAATGCTTAAGTTTGATCAAAGTTTATGTTATTTTAATTTATATACATAACAAATGCTTATGCTTAATTTATGTATCAAAATTTATATCAAATTATTTTTTCATATTTTTAAATTTTAAAATTTTAACTTAAATACGTCTCAGACTTCTTTAGAAGTCTGAGAAACCACAAAATTCAGACTTCGTCGTGAAGTCTGAGAAACCCTAAACCTAATATTTATCACTTATCGGTGAAAATATTTAAACAAAACAATTAGAAAACATCAAATTCGCTAAATATATGCACATTATAACATATATATATATATATATATATATATATATATATACAAATTTAATATTTCAAATATAAATTTGGTAAACCATGAATCTAACCCTAAAGTTATATGTAAGTTATATGTAAATGTTTCATTACAAAGAATGTTTTGAGGTTTAGAACTTACTCTACCTTACATATTGTTTAGTTTGACTCAATTTTACCAAATGACAAACTTTTTTTTATATAATTTTAAAATTTAAATTTACAAATTTATTCTGACGAGAAATCTGAGAGATAATTAAGTTGAAAATTTAAATTATAAAATTATTAAAAAAAATATTTTGAGGAAAAATTTGGATACATAAATTAAACATGAGACTTTTGGACATATGTAAATTAAAATTACATAAAATTTAGTCAATTGTACTCATTTAAGGTATATTTGGTTAAAAGTATTTACGAAACCCCAAAATTCAGACTTCTATAGAAGTCTGATAAACCCTAAATTTAGTATTTATCACTTAACATCGAAAAATATTTAAACAAAACACCTAGGACACATCAAATTCGTTAATTATATCACCATTATAACATACATGTGCAAATATATTTTTTCAAATGTGAATTTCTTAAACCATGAGTCTAACTAACCCTAAAGGTTATATGTAAGTTATATGTAAATGTTCCATTATGTTCCATTACAAAGTAGGGTTCTAAGGCATACTTAACTAACATTGTTTAATATGACTCAATTTTATCAAATTTTAATATATATACTACTAAATTGTTTATATATAATTTATGTATATAAAAGTTTTGACAAAATATTTTTTATAATTTTAAAATTTAAATTTACTAATTAATTCAGTGTCAGACTTCTATTAGAGTCTGAAGTCTCAGACATCCATAGAAGTCTGAAATAGTCGAAGGTTATAATGGTAATTGTGTTTGACGTTTTTTGATTGGTCATAAGGACAGCGCGGTAATTTCATAAGGCTGTAAAACCAGTTTTATATTTGATTCAAGTTTGGGGGTACACTTTTATTTAAAATAAAATTTGAGGGCATTTTAAGCAATTTCCCCAATACATATAAGTTCTACTCTCTTTAAGTTGCAGCCTTAAACAATGTGTAGGACCCAACACTGGTATACTACGATAGTAAATATGGCCATACACTATGAAAATATGAATGAATGATAAATGGAGTTCTACAAATTAGAACTAGAAAAGTTGAAGGCTCGCTTCTGGACTCAAAAAATATTTTTGATCTTCAGAAATAGATATTGCCATAATATTTGATGCACCTATAAAATTTCCAAACATACTTAAAGTTATTTCATATATTTTAACAAGTAAAGAATGTAAAGAATTTTATGTATTATTTTTATTTCTGAAAATAAATGTACATGGTAAAACCAAAAAAAAAAGAGTTGCAAACATAACATAAGTTTTCATATTTCTTTCTGAAATTCAACAGTTTTAAGGAATTATCAACTTTGGTTACTGTTTTTTTCTATATTCTATTTTGAAATTTATAGAGTGTGATAATTTCATTTATGTATGTTTTCACTTATGTTACTTACAAGTGATGTTTAAATCGACAGTTTGTTTTATTAATAAACACAATTTTGATAATTTTTATTTGATATATATATATATATATATATATATATATATATATATATATATATATATAATTAGTATCTGTTATCAACTCGTTCATTAAGATAGAAAATAAAATCAAATTTTTAATTCTTTTTAATCAATAAACTATTAAATTTAGTATGAATCCATAATTTAAAAGATTTTGATATACCGTTATTATTAGTTTTTTTAAAAAGATTATCTCACTTTAGTTCTTTATTCTTATCCATTAAAATACCAGCCTTTTAATTTTAAATTTATGAAGATGTTTCAAAAAAAAAAATCATACTTTAAGGTTTTGAATAGGTAAATTAAAACTAGTAAGCCATATTTAAAAAAAAACAATTGATTTCATTCGTCTATATATCTCACAACACTCATTCGACATTCGATTTGACAATTAGAACGAGGTATTGTATTTTCCACACCTATAATCACTAAATTTGTATTCTCGTTCTTTATTACTCAGATTGTACTGAATCAAATTTGCATATATGCCACCCATCTTAAACATTGCAATGATCCGATATATATGAATATTACAAACGTGTTTATTTCATATTCTAAATCAAAATTGAAAAATATTTTATATGGGTAGATGGTTTAGGAATATATCTTAATTATCTCAAAATAGTTAAAAATAGATCAAAACAATTTTAAGACAATATAATGTTCCATCATAATATTAAAATGAATTCTAAAACCATAAATAGTGTGAAGTAAAACATTTCCAATTACATGTAAATAATGTTTGAGTTTTTATTTACTTTATTAATATATATTTCAAAAAATATTATATTTTTATTATATCATCTATAATTACAATAACACTTAAATCTTTCGATAATTTAACATATACATCTTCTTTCTAATACAATGACGTGTGCATTCATGACAAATACCAATTGGATTCTCATCGTCCAAGTACCCAAGATGTTAATCATGTGTATATTTTTTATTAGAAAATCAAGTCGAAGGTTGTCTGCTATACAATTATCGTTAGAAGTAGATTTTGCCATAATATTTGATGAATCAAGTTGAAGGCTCACTGTTGGACCAGAAAATAGTTTTCATCTTCAGAGATTTTGTAATAATATTTGATGCACCAATAAAATTTCCAAACATATTTAAAATTTGTTTTTATATATTTAAACAAGTAAAGAGTGTAAAGAATTTTATGTATTATTTTTTTCTTCTGAAAATAAACGTACATGATAAAACCAAAAACAGAAGAGTTGCAAACAAAACATAAGTTTTTATATTTCTTTCTGAAATTCAATAGTATTTAGGGTTTACCGACTTTGGTTTCTGTTTTTTTTTCTTCTATATTCTTTTGTGAAATCTATAGAGTTTGATAATGCCGTTTATGTATGTTTCACTTATGTTACTTACGAGTGATGTTTTAAATAAACAATTTATCTTATTAACAAACACAACATAAACTACTATTTGATAATTTTTATTTTATATAAATGTAATTAGTAGCCGTTAACAACTGACTGATTAAGATAGAAAAGAAAACCAATTTTCTAATTCTTTTTATTCAATAAACTATTAAATCCAGTTTGCTAAAAAAACTATTAAATCCACTAAACAACCGTAATTTAAAATAGTTTTAATATACTGTTATGATTTGTTGTTTTTAAAGATTATCACACTTTGGTTCTTTCTTATCCGTTAAAATATCAGCTTTTTAATTTTAAGTTTATGAAGATGTTTCGAAAAAAATAATCAAAATTGGAGGTTTTGAATTGATAAATTAAAAGTCTTAAACCATTTTTTTAAATTATATCATTCGTGTATATATATATATATATATATATATATATATATATCTCACAAAACTCGTTTGGTATTCGATTTGACAATTAGAACGAGGTATTGTATTTTCCACCGCATATAATCACCAAATTTATATTCTCGTTCTTTATTACTCAGATTGTACTAAATAAAATTTTCATATATGCCACTCATCTTAAACATTATAGGGATCAAATGTGTATATTTATAGAGTTGTATCAAAATAATTTAAGAAAATTTATATTAACCACCATTAATTCAAAATTATGAGTATTACAAACATATTTATTCATATTCAAAATATAAAATTAAAAACATTTTGTAAAGTCATATTTTTTAGAAAACATATATTAGTTATCTCAACAATAGTTAAAAATAAAATAGATCCAAACAAATTAAATAGAAAATATAATGTTATATCATAATATTTTATTTATACTACAAAACATAGTGACATGTTAAAAAATGAAATATAATTATTGAAATGAATTTTACATAAATAATTTATTCTAAAAATATTTTTAAGTTATGTGAAATCATTAAATTTTATATGCTTAGTATATGTTTACAAAATTGATTTCAATACATATATACATATATAACACCTGAGGTATTTTATGTAGAAAATAGTGTAAACTAAAACAATAAAAAATTTCAATTACTGGTAAATAATGTTTTGTTTTCTTATTTATTTTATTAGTATATATTTCAAAGCAAAATTTTTAATTTAAAATCACAATAACACTTAAATATTCAATAATCTAGCATGTACAATACAAGAAAACATAGATTCCGAAATTATAATTCCCTCGCAAATTTGCGACAAAATTGAAAGGAACTTACGAGGAATTAGCGAGTATTTAAATTTCCTCGCATTTTCCTTGTAAATTTGCAAGGGAAATTTCCATCGCAAATTCGGAGGGACTTACGAGGTATACGCGACGATTTGTTGAGGGAAGAAATACCTTCATAATTCCCTCACACTATGCGATATAATTGCAAGAGATCATTGCGAGGGTCTAGCGATGGATAAATAGGTAGAAGGTTGGTGAACACATTAACAAGCAAAAATGCATATTCAATTAACTATATGAAGAAAATGAAACAGAAATTTAATTTTGGTAAGAATTTATAAAAGCTTGAAAATCAACCATTGTAAACTATATCTATAAGGGTTGTTGATTTGGAAAATCGTATAGTGATTGAGCTAAATAACATAACAAACTTCACATTTGGGTCCATCATCTTTTTTTTTTTCTCATTTGTCGATGACTTTATAGTTTTGTTTTATATATGGTTAATTACATGTCTAATTTATATACTCAAAGAACGAACATTTAATTTTGGTAAAACTTTATGAAAATTTAAAAATCAACAGCTGCAAAGCATCTCAACATATGTACCCATCCATCAACATATAAAATTAAAGCATAATCAGTTAAATCTACGAAGAAAATGAAACCAATTTTTTTTTTTTTTTTTATCAATTTATAAAAATTTAAAAATTCACAATTGTAAATCATCTCTCTATATGAGTTTATTGATTTGAACCATCATAAAGTGATTGAGTCCAATAACACAATAAAATTCACATTTGAACTCAGCATCTCTTCTCTCTCCGTTGTCGATGACTATATAGTTCTTCGATATATAAATGATTTACAGCTGTGGATTTTTAAATTTTTATAATTTTTTTATTAAAATTAAAATTTCATTTCATTTTTTTACTAATTATGCATTTTATTTGTCTATAAGACTCAAGGATCATATATCAATGTGACATCATTGAACTAGTCAAAACAAAAATGTATAACTTGATAACATTCAAGCAATCATGCAAGTATGTATAAGAGCCATGAGTCTATTCATAAACAAACAAACATGCATAATCAATTAATATACAAGAGATTCCTATATAGAACTTTTTAACCAAAACTTCTTAAAACATATATGTCATGGATTGGATAATTTAGGTGAGGTAAGACAACTATAAGTAATTTTTGTATGCTCATAAAGGTAGAATGAGAAGAGTGTTATACAAGTTTATGTTCCTTTGAATCACCCATAAGTAACCGTTCAAAAAGACTAAAAAGAAACTTTGATCTTCACAAAGGTCCTATGAGAATCCTAAATAGAACTTTTTAACCAAAACTTCTTGAAACATATATGTCATGGATTGGATAATTTAGGTGAGGTAAGACAACTATAAGTAATTTTTGTATGCTCATAAAGGTAGAATGAGAAGCGTGTTATATGATAGGGATCTAGTTTTATCCTATTCTACTGCAAGTGCACAGTTAAGTGATTGTAGTATATAGGGTATCGAATCCACAGAGACTCTGGTTTCGATAGATTAAGAACTATAGAGATTTAAACTAAGAAGAAAGCAATGTGAAGTAAACTAAATAGCAGTGCGAGAAAGTAAACAAGTAGCAAGATTATCGGTTATGAAAGCAGTTAATTAAGGGCGCTAAGTCTAGGGCGTTCTCAGGAAATCAGACAAGCAGACAAATCATTCAGTCAGGATCTAATTAAGCACAGTTCTAGAACTCAAATCACGGATATAGAATTAACCAACTGTCGTTGCGAGAATTCTCTAAGTCTAAGTGCAGCAATCCAAATTCCTTTGCAATTACTAACAGATTAAACCAGCATTAATTTCAAGTTCGATATGTTCACAATTAAACTAAACCAAATTCCTTTGCGAGAAGTTTAATTGCTCAACCTAAATAGTTCAGATTCTAAATCACACTTTCGTGTCGTATTTAGCAACCTAAGATCGAGATTCTAGTTGATCAGGTTAGAACTAGCATTAAACATAATTTAGATCGAAGAACATTCTATTCATGTGAATCCTTAACTGAATTAAACAAGTCTAGCAAGTCATGAAATCCTTAATGAGAAACCCTAAACCTAACTATGAATCTACTCAGACATAGATAATGAAAACATAATCAATGAATAATTAGATATCATAAAAGAGATTAAATAAGTAAAGGGGTTTGATAGGTTCTAAGTTTTACCCTATTCTAAACTGCAAGTGCACAGTATCATCAAAGTAGTATATAGGGTTATCGAATCCACAGGGACACTAGGTCTCAATAGATCAGAACAGTAGAGATTAATACTAGAAATAAGCAGATGGTGAAGTAAATAAATTGTGAAGCAAGAAAGTAATCAGTAGCAAGTTGGTTGTGAAAGCAATAAACTAAAAGCGTCAAGCCTAGGGTATTCTCAGGAAATCAGACAAGCAGACAAGTTAATCAGTCAGGATCAAATTAAACTCAGTTCTAGAACTCAAATCACGGAAATAGAATTAACCAAATCTCTTTGCGAAAACTCTCTAAGTCTAAGTGTAGTAACCCAAATCTCTTTGCAATTACTAACAGATTAAACTAGCATTAAGTTCAAGTTCGATATGTTCACAATTAAACTAAACCAAATCTCTTTGCGAATAATTTAATTGCTCAACCTAAATAGTTCAGATTCTAAAACACACTCTCGTGTCGAATTTAGAAACCTAAGATCTAGATTCTAATTGATCAGGTTAGAACTAGCATTAAGCACAATTTAGTTTGAAGAACATTCTAATCATATGAATCCTTAACTGAATTAAACAAGTCTAGCAAGTCATCAAACCTTAATGAGAAACCCTAAACTTAACTATGGATCTACTCAGACATGATTGATGAACACATAATCATAGAAATAATAGATTGCATATAAGAGAATAAAATATCAAAGGGGTTCGAAATCTTCTCCAAAATAAGTGAATACAGGAAATAGATCAGCCCCAAAAGCTCTAAAAATCTCTTAGCTCTAAGTATGAAAGCGTAAGTAAATTAAACACCAAAATCCTCTATATATAAGCCTAATCTCGGCTGGGGCTTCTGTGTAAATACTGGAACTATTCTGGGCCTCTTTGCAAATCTTCATAACTTGTTAAACCGACGCGTACGGCCCATCTCGCTAGTTTGTCGACCGATGCACAAGGTGTGTCGGTCGATGCTTGATCAATAAATCGGACAGTGAGTTAAGCTCTCGGCCAAAACGTCCCAAAAGTCCCAAAATGCTCCAAATATCTCCAATTAGCTCCAAACCTGATTAAACCTGTAAAAGACTCTAAACGAACACAAAAGACACTAAAAACACATCTATATCATGGTATAAAATGGGTAAAAACCATGATATATCAACTCCCCCACACTTAGCCTTTGCTTGCCCTCAAGCAAAACAGAGAACTAAAATGCGGTGAAGAGGTTTGAAAACTCTTCAGAAACTCATTTTGTCGTAGAAGCAGCAACATTCAGATTCCCCTTAGTAATCCACATGAAAGAATCAATCCACAGACATCAAGACCAACATATACTTCCCCCACACTTAGCAACTGTCCTAAGTAAACGCCACAATCACATTCACGCATTCAAATTCTCCCTACTGACTTCTGCAAGTATTTAAGTGCGGTCTCACCTAAGGGGTATCGATCTAATGGCACATGGACTCTTACCTTGCCAGCTCTAGACCACCATACTATCTTTCTCTAATCCCTTTCTTCTCTTTCCCTTCCTTAACAACTGATTTTTCCCCACTGGGTATCATTTTTTTTTTTTTTATCAGTGTTCTTCCCGTTTTGGGGTGTACTTTGGACACATTCCATGGATCACATGAGAGAAAATAGTGTTTGCTACCATTCCCATGACCACTTCGGAGTTACTAACTCATCCGCAGTTTATTATTATTATTATTTTTTTTATGGAAGGGGAGAAGGGAACTAGATAGGACAGGTTTACAGGCTGTGTCAGAACCAACAAGGGAGTCCGACATAAAGTATACCAAGCCCTTAGGTGAGAAATCTAAAGTCAGGATTAAATTGAAGTCAGTAAAAGATCCTCTGATACCTGAAGCGATGTGGGTGTTCTCAGTAGGCTGATATGTGTCTGGGTTTTCTAATAGTCATAGATAATCTGCAGCTTCATCCCAATGGTTACTTAAGTTCCTGCAAATGCTGCTAATCTTCTCAAAAAATCATTGTTTCCTACTTAAACAAATTTTGACTCAAAAAAACAAATTTTTAAAATTTATCTGACTCTAAGAAAACAAAAGAAAGTAATTAGTAGAACCTCCCCCACACTTAAGACACACTGTCCCCAGTAGTGTCAAGCAAGGGATTGGTTAAAAGAAAGAAAATAAAAATTTGTTAATGGAATGGTTAGTTCTCTCGGGTTTTTACCTCTGTCGCAGTCAGGCATCGATCGTTGCACTAGATGCACCGACCGTTGCTGTGCGATTTTCGTTGGGGATCGATCGTTTCTCAGGACCGCAACGATCGCTACAATGCGATTCTTTCGTATTGTGACGATCGATACAATGGTGTGTCGATCGACGCACTACGTTTTAATCCGAGACCTGCAAACAAATCTCACCAAAACTAGAAACAAGCGTAAAATCCTATGAAAATACTAAAATCAAAATGCAAAAACGAAAACAGTGGGTTGCCTCCCACTCAGCGCTTGTTTAAGGTCATTAGCTTGACCGGACGCACAAAATCTTTCAGGCACTAAGAGAACCCGACAGAGACCTTTTCTGTCTCTGTTCAAGTCTCCTCTGAAGGAATTTCTAGCAGATTCCTAATCCAATTAGGCAATCCTAGTCTGAATTCCGAGCCTAGGATCTACAGGTTCATGTAATTGAATCTATCAGATCTGGAGATTACCTGGTGATTAGCAGCGGAAGTTATTTGCAGATAATCGAGATCTAGAGCGCCTCAAATGCTGCGCCTCTACGGTATCCACACGCACACAAGCTGAACAGAAGGGATGCTAGTGCCTATAGAGATCAGATCTCTCAAGAGGTTTCTCTCTAGTTTCTGGTGGCTGTCAATTAGGTTAGAAACGATTTTAGGTCGACCATATATCTTATATATGTCGACTTAAACCGCCCCGGGATTAACTAATGATTAAACCGAATTAATCTGCTAATCCGCGAGTTGTGTCGACCGACACACTCTATGTGTCGATCGACACGGCCAATCTATGTCGACCGATACTATTAGTGCATCGATCGACATCGCCCAGAAAAGTCGATATTGAATGCATATCAAATATGCATTCATCCGATCATTACATTAATGATCATCCTCTTATGCAATGTCCAGTTTGCTTAGGTGTGTGACCCTGTAGGATCATATAACACTGGCAATGAGTTCTCAACTCATTGATCATAAGTGGCTTCTAGCAAAGCATTATGACTACCCAGTGTCATATGATTGTCTCATCTCGACAACACGACTCTCTCTCAGAGTAAGTACAAATAGATTTCAGGACATTCCCAACAATCTCCCACTTGTACTGGAATCGTCTATTCCTTTTAATCCCTTTGTATCCATATCTCAATCTAGCATAAGGCAAGAACTGTGTCATCCTTATTAAGCTAGATCACGTTTATCGAATCCCGATTTATACTGATGAAAGACAAACAACTGACAATCAGTTCGTTTGAGCGCGGCCACGCATTTCCAGTATCAAATCTTCGATAGGCCCAGAGATATTTAACTCCTGTTATATAGGAGGTACAAATTCCATCTTGTTCCATCCATGTCTCTTTTATACTTCATGATACGCCTAATCAGTGTCTTTATGATCACCAGTTACGGCTGACGTTTGACAAAGTCAAGACGAACCAATCCATATAAGAGAGGACATGATGAACTCATGTCTAAGGACTTTACTCTTTAGTCGTAATGAGAAACTCTTATGACACTCATATAACATCTTGTAGAGTTCTCATTAACGGGTCAAGTCCGATCATGTGTTCTCTAACACATATCTATGTGATTGACTTTAATACACTTATTAATGACTCCATGAAACATGGTCATCAATCACCTCACATACTAGTCTCACGTGGTTGTTAATGTCCCACGTTAACAACCTCGACCAGGGACTATTCTAATTTATGTCATTTATTGCTTATAGGGTTTCATGATCAAGTCACATACTTGATGGCCTATAAAAAATGTCATAAATTACTTTGGGACATTATATATATATATATTTAATTAACACAATTAAATAATGCTGAAACAATTTCATTAAAATAACATAACTATTATGTCTTTGTGAACATCATGTCATAACTAAAACAAATACAACTCCCACTGAAATCAAGATCATATCTTAAGATATCTAATGCCTACAGCAGTTGTATGAAACTCATGCTTAGGCCTTGGGAGAGGCTTGGTCAGTGGATCAGCAACATTCTCATCCGTCGGGACTCTGCTGATCTTCACATCTCCTCTATTCACAATATCACGGATAAGGTGATATCGCCTTTCTATGTGTTTGGATTTCTGGTGTGATCTAGGTTCCTTTGCTTGCGCAATGGCTCCATTGTTGTCACAATACAGAGCCACTGGCTCAGAAATGCTAGGAATCACACCAAGTTCAGTGATGAACTTCTTGATCCAAACAGCCTCCTTTGCCGCTTCAGAAGCAGCGAGGTACTCAGCTTCAGTTGTGGAATCTGCTACAGTGTCCTGCTTGGAACTCTTCCAGCTTACTGCACCGCCATTCAGGCAGAAGATGTAACCAGATTGCGATCGGAAATCATCTTGGTCTGTCTGAAAACTTGCGTCTGTGTAACCACTTACTACCAGCTCATCACTTCCTCCATACACCAAGAATTTATCCTTAGTATTTCTCAAATACTTCAGAATATTCTTGACTGCTGTCCAGTGACTTTCACCTGGATCCGATTGGTATCTACTCGTCATGCTTAAAGCACAAGCAACATCTGGACGAGTACAGAGCATGGCATACATGATGGATCCCAACGCCGAGGCATAGGGAATCCGACTCATGCGATCTCGCTCAGCAGGTGTCTCAGGACACTGCTTCTTGCTGAGATTTATGCCATAAGACATTGGTATAAAGCCCTTCTTGGAATCTTGCATTCTGAACCTGTGTAAGACCTTATCGATATAAGTGTCTTGACACAGTCCAATCAACTTGTTTGATCTATCTCTATAGATTCTTATTCCAAGAATATACGCGGCTTCTCCCATATCTTTCATTGAAAAACAACTTCCGAGCCAAGTCTTAACAGACTGCAACAACGGAACGTCATTTCCGAGAAGAAGTATGTCATCTACATACAACACGAGAAATGCAACAGCGCTCCCACTAGTCTTCTTGTAAACACATGGTTCTTCTTCGCTTCTGATGAAATCAAACTCTTTGACTGCTTCATCAAAACGAAGATTCCAACTCCGAGATGCTTGCTTCAATCCATAAATGGATCGATGAAGCTTGCATACTTTCCTAGAAGCATTAGGATCGATGAAACCTTCGGGCTGTGTCATGTACACATCCTCTTCCAGAATTCCATTAAGGAAAGCTGTTTTCACGTCCATTTGCCAGATCTCATAATCATAATGAGCAGCTGTTGCTAGGAGAATCCGAATGGATTTAAGCATGGCTACAGGTGAATAGGTTTCTTCATAGTCTATACCATGAATTTGTTTGAAACCTTTTGCCACCAGCCTTGCTTTATATATCTGAATATTTCCATCCACATCAATTTTCTTCTTGAAAATCCATTTACACTCAATGGGTCTTGCACCATCGGGTAAATCAACCAAAGTCCATACTTGGTTCTGTGACATGGATCCCATTTCGGATTCAGCGGCTTTCAGCCACTTTTCGGAGTCAGGGCTCATCATCGCTTCTTCGTAATTCGCGGGCTCGTCACTGTCAATGATCAATAAATCATGACAATTGGTTACGAGAAATCCATATCTCTCGGGTTCGTGACGGATCCTTTCGGATCTACGAATTTCTGGCTCCACAGGCGTTGGGTCTACAACTCTTTGTAGATCCAACTGTTGCTCTTCCTCTACGGGTTGGGCATTTTCCTGCGGTTCTCGAACTTCTTCGAGTTGTACTCTACTCCCACTGTTTCTCTTGGAAAGAAACTCTCTCTCAAGAAAAACGCAGTTCCGAGCAACAAACACTTTGTTCTCGGGTTGTAAAAGTAGTATGCCTTGGTTTCCTTAGGATAACCAACAAAGTAGCACTTATCAGATTTGGGTTCGAGCTTATCTGTAATTAATCGCTTAACATAAGCTTCATAACCCCAAATCTTCAGGAAAGACACATTTGGAACATTTCCAGTCCACTTCTCATGTGGTGTCTTTGCAACTGATTTTGACGGAACCCTATTAAGTGTAAACGCAGACGTTTCTAGAGCGTATCCCCAAAAGGATAATGGAAGAGTTGAGAGACTCATCATTGATCGAACCATATCTAATAAAGTCCGATTCCTCCTCTCAGACACGCCATTCCATTGTGGTGTTCCAGGAGGAGTGAGTGTTGAAACAATTCCACAATCTCTCAAATGATCACTGAATTCTTGGCTTAAGTATTCTCCTACACGATCTGATCGAAGAGCCTCAATACTTTTGCCAAGTTGATTATGTACTTCATTTTGGAACTCTTTGAACTTTTCAAAGGATTCCGACTTGTGTCTCATTAAATAGACATAGCCATACCTTCTGAAATCATCAGTGAAGGTAATGAAGTATCGAAAATTTCCTCTGGCACTTGTGCTCATTGGGCCGCATACATCTGTATGTATAAGGCCCAATAGGTCACTGGCCCTTTCATTTTGTTTGTTGAAAGGCGCCTTTGCCATTTTGCCTAGTAAACAAGATTCACATTTCTCACATGATTCATAATCAAATGAGCCCAAAAGCCCATCACTATGGAGCTTTTGAATCCGTTTCTCGTTTATGTGGCCCAAACGACAATGCCATAGAAAAGTCTGATTCGTGTCATTTGATTTGAATCTCTTGGTGTTAATGTTATAGATTTATGTGCTTTGGTTTAGAACATAAAGCCCATTCTCTAATGGGCTGCTACCATAATACATATCATTGAAATCAAAAGAACAACATTTATTCTTAATTGAAAACTGATATCCTTCCAAATCCAAAACAGGAATAGAAATAATATTTCTGCTTATAGCAGGTACATAATAGCAATTATGAAGTTCTAAAACCAAACCAGAAGGTAAAGACAAGTTAAATGTTCCTACGGCTAATGCAGCAACTCTTGCTCCATTCCCCACACGCAGGTCCACTTGTCCCCTTTCCAACGTCCTACTGTTGCTTAGGCCCTGCATATTTGTACAAATATGAGCACCACAGCCGGTATCCAATACCCAAGAAGTAGAACCAGAAGTAGTAACATTTACTTCTATAACATAAATACCTGAAGATGAAGTCTCGAAAGTCTTCTTCTTCTTCTTCTTCTTCTCTTCCAAGAATTTGTTGCAATTTCTCTTCCAATGCCCAGGCTCTTTATAGTAATGGCACTTATCAGTCTCAGATGGGCCCGGCTTGGGCTTCGGGGCTGGCGCAGGCGTGTCCTGGTTCTCAACCGGGACTGCCTTGCCCTTTCCCATGCCTTTGCCAAGTTTCTTAAACTTCTTACCCCCTTGTACCATAAGTACATTAGGAGTGCCCTTCTTGATATTTGGCTCAGCTGTCTTGAGCATGCCATGCAGCTCAGTCAATGTCTTTGTCAAGTTATTCATGTTATAGTTCATAACAAACTGATCATAACTTGACGGCAGTGACTGCAGAATGATGTCAGTAGCCAACTCTTGGCTAATGGGACAATCCAGCCTCCCCAGGTTATCAATATAACCCATCATCTTAATGACATGAGGACTTACTGGACTGTCCTTTGGTAGCTTGCATTCAATGAGAGATTTAACCGTCTGGTATCTCTCAGTTCGTGCCTGCTCCTGAAACATATTTTTCAGGCTAGTAATCATCTCCACTGGCGACTCCACGTTCTCGTATTGCTTCTGCAAGTCCGAGTTCATGGTAGCCAACATGAGACAATTCACATCGACCACATCATTGGAATGCTTGTCCCAAGCACTCCTTTCTGCATGTGCAGCATTGGATCTCGGTTTTTCAGGGAGAACATTTTCAAGGACATAGTCCCGCTTCTCCTGCTTGAGAACAATTCTCAAGTTCCGATACCATTCGAGAAAATTCGATCCATTTAACTTGTCCTTCTCAAGGATGGATCGCAGGGAGAAAGAATTATTATGAGTAGTAGTCATAGCTGATAACATAGAAAAGAAAAAGGTTTAGTTATGATGTTCAAGAAATGAGAAATCTTAACTTTTAAGAAAACTCGCATTATATTCAAACAATGTTTCCTCAGATGAATATAATGATCCAAGACCCATACTTCACTAAACTTGAGTGAGCCACTGGCTGTCACCCAAATTCAGCTATCTAGGTAAGCAACAACCTTGCTAGTTGTATCCAATACAACTCTTGGTTGTGGACTGACATCTTATGTCAAATCCACCTGATGTCTCTGAGCCCAAAACGATTTTGATGGCCCAGTCAAGTAAACCAATCTTTTCAGTCATGTAATTGTTGACGCCTTGCACTGAAAGCCCATCAACACGATTACTTCTTGTCTTAGTCATGTAATTGTGGACACCTTGCACTGCAAGCCTATCACTCAATGAAACGAGTCTTGACAGTCGACAAGATTGGAAAGACATCAAGTATCACTTGATATTTGATTGAGGAACGGAATCATTAAAACGTTCAGTTTTATTATGTTTTAATTCTTATAATAAATTGATTTATCATGCTTTGGTTCTGTGATTGCAGGTTCCAAAACCCAATCATCGTATCTGATGTCGACCGACACTACTATAGTGTCGATCGATACAGAATAACCAAAAACAATCCGCGATAACCGATCAATCCAATTGATCCGGTTTCGAATACCAGTCGGTGTCGATCGATGCTACACTAGCATCGGTCGATACCAACCTACTCAAACCAATCGCAATTCAAACCATTTAACCAAGCTCGATAACCGGTCCAATCCAATTGAACCGGTTCATCAATCTCGCGAGGTTTGTGTCGACCGATACAACTCTTGTGTCGATCGACACTAGGCGAAAAGTTTTATTCGGGTTATCCTTCTGTGTCGACCGATACCCGCTTGGTGTCGATCGACACAGGGTGATAGTCCCTAATCGTTTTTCAAGTTAAAACCCTAAAACTTGATTTTAATCAAAAACGAATTTCAGCATGCATGTACCAACTATACAGAGATCCAGATTCAACTAATCTAATCAACATGCCACAGATTCAATGGAACCCTAAAGCTCTGATACCACTGAAGGAATTTCTAGCAGATTCCTAATCCAATTAGGCAATCCTAGTCTGAATTCCGAGCCTAGGATCTACAGGTTCATGTAATTGAATCTATCAGATCTGGAGATTACCTGGTGATTAGCAGCGGAAGTTATTTGCAGATAATCGAGATCTAGAGCGCCTCAAATGCTGCCCCTCTACGGTATCCACACGCACACAAGCTGAACAGAAGGGATGCTAGTGCCTATAGAGATCAGATCTCTCAAGAGGTTTCTCTCTAGTTTCTGGTGGCTGTCAATTAGGTTAGAAACGAGTTTAGGTCGACCATATATCTTATATATGTCGACTTAAACCGCCCCGGGATTAACTAATGATTAAACCGAATTAATCTGCTAATCCGCGAGTTGTGTCGACCGACAGACTCTATGTGTCGATCGACACGGCCAATCTATGTCGACCGATACTATTAGTGCATCGATCGACATCGCCCAGAAAAGTCGATATTGAATGCATATCAAATATGCATTCATCCGATCATTACATTAATGATCATCCTCTTATGCAATGTCCAGTTTGCTTAGGTGTGTTACCCTGTAGGATCATATAACACTGGCAATGAGTTCTCCACTCATTGATCATAAGTGGCTTCTAGCAAAGCATTATGACTACCCAGTGTCATATGATTGTCTCATCTCGACAACACGACTCTCTCTCAGAGTAAGTACAAATAGATTTCAGGACATTCCCAACATCCTCATCCAAGGTGGAGAATAGGCTGTTGCAGAATGCTCATGTCCAAGAAAAGATGGAGTAAAATGTGCTCCAGGATCCAGAATCACAGTGTCATCCGGCTGCTCATCATCTGCATCCATGATTGTGAATGTCTGCCCATCTATCAGTGGCTTTCGCAGCTTCTCCATCTCATATCGCAGCGGCTCATCTCCCAGGTGGAGGTCTATTAGACTCTGTCTAACATCAATCACAGCTCCTGCTGTAGCCAAGAATGGTCTTCCAAGCAGCAATGCTTCATCAGGATCGCAGTCATACTTCAGCACAAGGAAGTCTGTCGGAACTAAGTAGTTTCCAACTCTCACTGGAATGTCCTTTAAGAGTCCTTCCGGAACTCGTATAGACTGATCAGCTAGGACAAGAGAGGTCCTAGTGGGAGTAAAATCCAGCATCCCCAGCTTCTCTGCCACAGAATAAGGCATCATACTTCCAGCAGCTCCTAAATTACAAAGAGAGCGTCTAAAACTGTCCTCGAAGATGGAGCAGTTAAGCACAAAGACTCCAGGGTCAGGCAGCTTCTTCGGGATCTTGTTCAGTAGCACCTCACTAATGTGTTGGGGAACTATAATCACCCAGTCTCTCAGCTCTTCATCTAAAGGTAGCATCCTGTTTAAGTATATCTGCACACAGGGATGATAAGGTGGATCATCAGAAGTTGGAATTTCTTCCAAGTCTTCACCACTTTCTTCTAGCTTCTTAAGCTCTTCAATTTCCTGTTTAATCACTTCAGACACTGAGGAGTGTTGTCTAACAATCTGCGCATAAATCTCCTGTTGAGAGATCTCAGAAACTCCAGGGAATAGGCGATCAAGCTCCAAGTCAGCATCTATGCCATTATCATCCGACAGTTCTGTCTGTTCACGCCCTGCAACGACCGACACTAAGGGTGTGTCGATCGTTGCAACACTGTGTTCACAACTTTCACCCGAGAGTTTTTCTCCAAAATCCGAAAATTCTTCCTCCTCTACCAATTCAGCCGTAATTAGCTCAAATTTTTCACCTTGGTGAGACCCATCATTAACGTACACAGACCAGGCCTTAATGTGAATGTCTGCAACTCCTTTTCCCTTCATAGAACTGGAAATCTGATTCATCTGAGTGTCCAGCTGCTTCACATGAGTGCTCAGAGTCTCAAACTTCCCATTGAGATTCTCATAAACTGCATCCAGCTTCTTGTTACTATCCACAGAAATCTTGTTCTGGCTCTCCAGTACCTGCTCCAACATCGTTTCCATCTTAGTCTCAAAAGCAGTGGCTGCAGGAGGTGTCTGATAAGATTAAGATCCGTAGGTTCTCTGAGCACTTTGGCCATAAGGCTTCTGAAAATTACTGGTCTGTCCAAAGCTTGAAGAGTTCTGATTGCCTGTGAAGGCACCCTTCTGTCCTCCACCGGAAAATCTGTTCCCAAATTGATATCCAAATATGTTTCCTTGGAAACCAGATCCTCCGATGTAATTCACATCTTCTTCCTGAGTGTCCTCCTCAGTCTGAATTACTTCTACTTCTTGAGCAAAGTGGACAACTTTCTTTTCACCTAGAAGATTGCAGATTTTGTCCATCCTGGATCTCAATTCAGCCATCTCTGAGTTATCAACACTTCCACCAGATTTCTTCCTCCTCTCATCCATAGTCTTGCAACTGTTGCTGCTTACTAAGTTCTCAATCAACTGCTTAGCTTGTGCAGGAGTCCTGGTGTTGAAGTTTGCATTACTGGAGTTATCCAGCGCAGACTGATATGGCAGATCTATACCTCTGAAGAAAATACCTAGCAATGTGACTTCACTGAATCCATGGTGTGGGCAGTCACGTTGATACTTCCTAAATCTCATCCAAGCAGCTTTTAAAGGCTCCACAGCTCCTTGGGAAAATGTGAGAATGTCCTGTCTGGACTGGTCTGAACGCGCATCATCGTAGAAATGTCTCAGGAACTCACTTTTCAGTGCTGCCCAAGTGGTAAACTGACCAGGTGCCAGTTGCTTCAGCCATGCACTAGCGTCTCCAGCGAGACTGTAAGGAAAGAGCTTAAGGAACAGATAATCCTGGCAAACTCCATCATACTTCATGCCATTGATTATGTCCTCAAACTGATCAATGTGATCCATAGGCTGCTATGTTGGATGTCCATGGAAAGCATTCTGTCTCATCAGCGAGTAGTAGATGGTCTTGATCTCAAAATCCTCCCTCTCGAAACCAGGAAGTACTAAGGCTGTTCGGTTTCTATGAAACTCATCTGGTCTGTTGTAGTCAGCCAAAGTCCTTTCATGGACAACCATCTGTCTACCTTGAGCTTGACCTTGGGCTTGCGCATGCGGTTGTGGCTCAGGTGGGTCAGGGATCACGTTCCCTTCAGCATCAACCCGATGCCCAGCAGCATTGTACGGGTTGTTATCTCGGTCCCTCAGGGTACCTTCAGCATCTGGTATCAAGATCAGACGTTCTCGTACCATTCTCTCTCTCTTTTCTCTTCTGATAGTTCTTTCTAGACGTCCAAGTTCCTCTAGTCCGAGATTAACTAAGCTCGAGTTCGGATTACTTCGAGTTTTCTGCGTTAGCATAAACTGTCTGTAATCGTCCAGCAACGATCGATGCTATCAGTGCAACGATCGATTCAATCTCAAATCGCCTAGTGACGATCGACGCAAGGGATGCAACGATCGACGCAAGGCGAAAGTCGTACCTGCGACAGAAAGAAACAGAGAAAAAGTTAGCAAATTATGAAAATAAAACGAAAAAAGCAAAAACAAAAAGAAAAATTTCTAGTAAAAACCCTAAGTTCGGTCCTATCGAAGACTCAAAGAGTCCCCGACAACGGCGCCAAAAACTTGATAGGTTCTAAGTTTTACCCTATTCTAAACTGCAAGTGCACAGTATCGTCAAAGTAGTATATAGGGTTATCGAATCCACAGGGACACTAGGTCTCAATAGATCAGAACAGTAGAGATTAATACTAGAAATAAGCAGATGGTGAAGTAAATAAATTGCGAAGCAAGAAAGTAATCAGTAGCAAGTTGGTTGTGAAAGCAATAAACTAAAAGCGTCAAGCCTAGGGTATTCTCAGGAAATCAGACAAGCAGACAAGTTAATCAGTCAGGATCAAATTAAACTCAGTTCTAGAACTCAAATCACGGAAATAGAATTAACCAAATCTCTTTGCGAAAACTCTCTAAGTCTAAGTGTAGTAACCCAAATCTCTTTGCAATTACTAACAGATTAAACTAGCATTAAGTTCAAGTTCGATATGTTCACAATTAAACTAAACCAAATCTCTTTGCGAATAATTTAATTGCTCAACCTAAATAGTTCAGATTCTAAAACACACTCTCGTGTCGAATTTAGCAACCTAAGATCTAGATTCTAATTGATCAGGTTAGAACTAGCATTAAGCACAATTTAGTTTGAAGAACATTCTAATCATATGAATCCTTAACTGAATTAAACAAGTCTAGCAAGTCATCAAACCCTAATGAGAAACCCTAAACTTAACTATGGATCTACTCAGACATGATTGATGAACACATAATCATAGAAATAATAGATTGCATATAAGAGAATAAAATATCAAAGGGGTTCGAAATCTTCTCCAAAATAAGTGAATACAGGAAATAGATCAGCCCCAAAAGCTCTAAAAATCTCTTAGCTCTAAGTATGAAAGCGTAAGTAAATTAAACACCAAAATCCTCTATATATAAGCCTAATTTCGGCTGGGGCTTCTGTGTAAATACTGGAACTATTCTGGGCCTCTTTGCAAATCTTCATAACTTGTTAAACCGACGCGTACGGCCCATCTCGCTAGTGTGTCGACCGATGCACAAGGTGTGTCGGTCGATGCTTGATCAATAAATCGGACAGTGAGTTAAGCTCTCGGCCAAAACGTCCCAAAAGTCCCAAAATGCTCCAAATATCTCCAATTAGCTCCAAACCTGATTAAACCTGTAAAAGACTCTAAACGAACACAAAAGACACTAAAAACACATCTATATCATGGTATAAAATGGGTAAAAACCATGATATATCAGGGTTCGAAATCTTCTCCAAAATAAAGATGAAGTACAGGATCAGATCAGCCCCAAAAGCTCTAAAAACTCTCTGCTCTTAATTATGATAGAATGTGTAAGCGTCTCCAAAAACTGATCTAAAATCCTAATTAAATAGCTAAAACACGACTTGGGGCTTCTGTGTAAATATCTGGAACTTCTGGGCACTTCTGCAATATTGGCATTCTTCATTAAACCGCCGAGTCTGGCCCATTCGCGCTGTGCATCGACCGTTGCAGGTGTGCAACGATCGACGCAGTCATCAAATCTGGACAGTAAGTTCTTCTTCTCGGACCAAATCTCCAAATCACTCCAATAAGCTCCATAATCTCCACTTTAGCTCCAAACGTGCGTGTACCTAATAAAACCTGCAAAAGACTCTAAAGAGACACAAATAGACTCTAAAACAGACTTATATCATGACATAAAACCGGTAAAAACCATGATATATCATTATACAAGTTTATGTTCCTTTGAATCACCCATAAGTAACCGTTCAAAAAGACTAAAATGAAACTTTGATCTTCTAAAAGGTCCTATGAGAATCCTAAACAAAAAATTTAACGAAAACTTCTTGAAACATGTAAGTCATCGATTGGATAACTTAGGTGAGGTAAGAGAACTTTAAGTAAGTTTTTGTATGCTTATAAAGGTAGAATGAGAAGCATGTTATACAAGTTTATGTTCCTTTGAATCACCCATAAGTAACAGGAAAGTAAACGTATAACATTAAAAAAAAACATTCAGCTATATAAAATATATAGATATGGAGTAATGTAGAATAACAAACAACACTTATCAAATTTATGATAATTAAACGAAAGATTTTTGAACCTCCATAATTTGAGATTCTAGTTCAGTAATGACACGTGATTTGTCCCAATTAAGCAACTATGATACGCTTTGTGTGTTTTAAGAGAGTAATCTGATTACTTAAGGTTAGCACATGTTACGACAAGGTCTTATTTGAATGTCGAGTGATGATGAAGAACATGTTGATGTATAGGGATCCAATTATCTACCTGAAACTCGATTTCACGACTAAAAAAACTATGCGAGTGCAGTGCCGTGACGAGGTCTTTAGGGTTTGTGGCAAAAAACTGTAATTGTATATATAAAAGTCTATTTAAAAGGTTTTGAAATCTTAAATTTATAAGTAGATAAAAATAAATCATAAAATGATAGGAATACCTGGAAAACAAAACTTCCTGCCCTATAAAAAATAGAATGTCTTTTTGATTATGTATTTATTAAGCACGGTGTGTGAGTGTTACAAACTGTATCTCTAAAACAAAAAAATTAACGATTTGAAGCTAAAAATGCATCAGGAAACCTTGATAATTAGATATTTCAGCTATGTCGACGCATTTTCATTTTCCTAAGAAACCCTATAGACAATTTACGAATTGGTCAAAAACCCTAAATCGAGATAGAAGACGAACCTTTTACTAATTTTGAAATTGTTATTCTCTGTTTGGTTCGCACGTAAGTGGAAAAGATGTAGAAAGAGAAAGTCTCTGCTCTGACGTCGTTGTTACCGTAAGGGCTTTGGCAATTTATTAATGTAAGTATGTTTGGTTGACTATATTTACTTAATAAAGGATTATCCGTAATACTAAGGTTTGTCCCCACACATTTAACCACATTCCTTATTAAAAATTATATTATTTAGATTTTAAATATAATATTTACCTTCAATATATGCACAAAATCTGATTTTATAATTTTATAAGATAATATATTTAAACTGTGTTTTTATAAGTTTTAAATATATAGTTGAGTAATGAATGATAGACTTTATACCTATGATCCTATTTGTGTATAATTTCTACAACCAACTGGATTTCATTTAAAAAAAAGATTTATAAACTGCTTTAGTTAGTTATATATAAAATTCCAAAAATAAAAAGAAGGTAATATGTTAACATAAAAAAATAGTTACACTCTTCTCAATACCCTGAAATTTAGAAATTATAGTTTAGGCTAGAAAATGTATTGAAAATTACTGTCATTGTCGAAAATCTTTCAATAATTTGGTTTTATGATACATGGAAAACTATTAAAAATTTAATTACAAAATAACTATTGTTCATATGTACTTTGGCTAACTTAAACACATAATTATGTTTTAGACCTTGTTGCTACATTTGGTCAAAACAAATATATAATTTAATAACCTTCAAGCAATTATGCAAGTTTATATATGATCCATGAGTTTATTCATAAAAGATGAACATGCATAATCAATTATGTCTATGAAGAAAGTGAAACGGAAATTTAATTTTGGTATAAAAGTTTGAAATCAACATCTGTAAACCATCTCTATATGGGTTTGTTAAATTTGACCATCGTAGAGTGATTGAACCCAATAACACAACAAATTCCACATTTTGGGTCAACAACTCTTCTTTCCCCGTTGTCGATGATTATATAGTTCTTTGATATGATCAATTACGTGCATAATCTATATACTCAGTATTCTATATATTAAAATGAACAAAAATGTAATTTTGGTAAATATTATAAAAATTTAAAAATCAACAATTGTAAACCATCTCAACATATGTATCCATCCATCAAGATTTAAAATTAAATATTCTGAAGTCAAAAAAAAAATGTATAACTTTAAAACTTTCAAGTAATGCAAGTTTATATATGATCCATGAGTCTATTCATAAACAAACGACCATGCATAATCAGTTCAGTCTAGGAAGAAAATGAAACAAAAATTATTTTTAAGGAAAATTATAAAAATTTGAAAATCAACACATGTAAACCATCTTTATATGGCTTTGTTGATTTGGACCATCGTAGAATGAACAAGCCATATAACACAACGAACTCCACATTTGGGTCCAATATCTCTTCTTCTCCGTTGTCGATGACTATATAGTTTTTTGATATGATTAATTATATGCATAAACTTTATGCTCAATATTCTATATACTCAATGAAAAGAAAATTTAATTTTAGTTAAAATTTGAAAATCAACAACTGTAAACTATCTCAACATATATACTTACCCATAAACATATAAAATTAAAGATTCGAATTCAAAACTCTACAACAATGTGACATCATTAAAATAGTCAAAAACGAAATGTATAACTTTATAATTTTCAAACAATCATGCAAATGTGTATATGATCCATGAGACATCATTCAACTAATCAAAACTAAAATATATAACTTCATAACCTTCAAGCAATTATGCAAGTATGTGTATGATCCATGAGTCTATTTATAAACAAACGAACATGCATAATCAATTATGTATATGATGAAAACGAAACAGATATTTAATTTTGGTAAAAATTTATTAAAATTGGAAGTCAACATCTGTAAACCATATCTATATGGGTTTGTTGATTTTGACTATCGTAAAGTGATTGAGGCCAATATACAACAAATTCCACCTTTGGGGACAACAACTCTCATTTCTCTGTTGTTGATAATTATATAGTTATTTGATATGATCAATTATATACATTATTTATATACTCATTTTCTATATATTTAATGAAAAAAAATTTTAACTTTTTTAAAACATTATCAAATTTGAAAAAGAAAAATGTAAACCATCTCAACATATGTATCTACCCATCAACTTATAAAATTAAAAGTTCTAAATTCAAAATTACATATCAATGTGACATCATTCAAAGTCAAAACCAATATATAATGTAATAACCTTCAAGCAATTATGCAAGTTTATATATGATCCATGAGTTTATTCATAAAAGACGAACATGCATAATCAGATATGTCTATGAAGAAAATTAAACGGGAATTTAATTTTGGAAAAATTTATAAATTTTTGAAATTAAAACCATTTCTATATTGGTTTATTAATTTTGACATTCGTAAAATGATTGATCCCAATAACACAACAAACTCCACATTTAGGGTCAACAACTCGCTTTCTCCGTTGTCGAAGATTATAAAGTTCTTCTAAAAATCAACAGTTGTAAACAATCTTTATATGTGTTTATTGATTTGTATCATTGTAAAGTAATTGATTCTAGTAACACAACAAACTCCTCTTTTAGATCTAATATCTCTTCTTCTCCATTGTCGATTACACGCATTTTCTATGTGTTCGATATTCTATATACTTAAATAAATAATAATTTAATTCTAGTAAAATTTTATAAAAATTTAAAATCAACAAATGTAAACCATCTCAACATATTTACCAATCCATCAACATATAAAATTAAAGATTCCGAATTCAAACTATTTATCATTATGACATCATTCAACTAGTTAAAACAAAAGGTATAACTTCATAAACTTCAAACAATCATATAAATATTTGTATGATCCATATATGAGTCTATTCATACACAAATGAACATACATAATCTGTTAAGTCTATGAATAAAACGAAAAGAAAATTTTATTTTGGTAAAAAAGATTATAAAAATTTGAAAATCAACAATTGTAAACCATCTCTATATGGATGTGTTGATTTGGACAATTGATTGAGCCCAATAACACAACAAACTTCACCTTTAAGTCCATCATCTCTTTTTTTCTTTGTTGTCAATGACAATATATTTATTTGATATGACAAATTATATAGTTATTTATATATTCAATGTCGTATATACTTAATGAAACGGAAATTAAATTTTGGTAAAAATATAAAATTTGAAAAAAAATCTGTAAATAATCTCAACATATTTAACTACCCATCAACTTATAAAATTAAAAATTTTAAATTCAAAACTCTATATCAATGTGACATCATTCAACTAGTCAACACCAAAATGTATAACTTCAAAACTTTCAAGCAATAATGCAAGTGTATATATAATCCATGAGTATATTCATAAACAAACAACCATGCATAATCGGTTAAATCTACGAAGAAAATAAATGAAAATTTAATTTTGGTAAAATTTATAAAAGTTTAAAATCAACATTTGTAAGCCATTTCTACATGGTTTTGTTGATTTTGACCATCATGTGGTGATTGAGACCAAAAACAAAATAAACTCTACATTTGGGTCAACAACTCTCCTTTCTCGTTTGTCGATGATTATATAATTATCTGATATGATCAATTACGTGCATAATCTATTTACTTAATATTCTATTCAATGAAACGAAAATTTAATTTTGGTAAAAATTATTAAAAAAATTAAAATCAACAACTGTAAACCATCTCAACATGTGTACATATCCATCAAATATAAAATTAAAGATTCTGAATTTAAAAAGGACATACATAATCAGTTAAGTGTATGAAATTTGGTAAAAAAATTATATATATTTTTTAAAAAATCAACAGCTGTAAACTATCTCTAATGGATATAACAAAAAACATAATTTAAAAGATAGTTGATATATGTTATTTGCGTTTAAAAAAAAAGTAATTGCGCTTTGGTTCTTTATTTTTATCCATTAAAAATATCATTATTTGAATTTTAAGTTTATTAAGAAGTTTTAAAAAACATATTAAAATTTTGAGGTTTTAAATTTATAAACTAAAACATCGTAAACCATTTTCAAGGAAAAAAATCATTTTCACTCATGTATGTATCACAACATCGGTCCGGCAACGATATGACGTTTTGAAAGAGTTATTGAATTTTCCTCTGCATATAATCACTAAATTTGTAATCTCGTTGTATATTACTCAGATTGTACTGAATCAAATTTTCATATATACCACTCATCTTAAATATTGTAGAGATCAAATATGTATATTTATGGAGTTGTATCAGAATAATTTATAAAATTTAAATAAATCACCATTAGTTCTAAATTAAGAGTATTACAAATGTGTTTATTTCATTTTCTAAATCAAAATTGAGAAAACATTTTTACGGGCATATATTTTGGAAAATATATTTTAGTTATCTCATAAATAGTTAAATAAAATAGATCAAAAAAATTAAAAGACAAGTATAATGTTTCATCATAATGTTTATATATACAAAAATATGATGACATGTTAAACAATGAAAAATAATTATTGATATACCAAAGTATAGTTGGTTGGTTCTCCTTCTTTTGGTGGTGGTGTCATGGCGGGAGTAGATCTTGGTCTTTTCTGGTTGGCCGGAGCATGGACATGAGTATGGCGGCGACAGTTGTGGAGTCGTTCTCCTGTCTAGAATTTTGGTGAGTCTCGATTTAATCCTGTTTTGAGCTTCAATATTCGGGTTTTAGGTTTAACCACGTCCAATTTGGAAGTTATTCGGACTTTTTTAGTTAATTAATTGTGAGTTTTTTAGGGCCTTTTGTGTTTTGTTTTTTTGTATTTTTTATATATTTTTGTTATCATTGTATTCAATTAAAAAAATTAGTAATAATATTTTAACATTTTTATCCAAAAAATAACTTCTGAGTTATTACTGAAGAAAATGAAGATTATGCTATTATTAGTTATGCGTCTCGCTTGGTTTGGTTTAAGTGGCTCAGTTTGATTTAGGTGATTTTGTTTAGTTTGGTTTAGGTCATTGGGTTATTCAAAATGAGAATGATGTGGTCTAAAGGCAACAAATGTGTGGGTCACTAATTAAATTTGTATAAATTAGGTAATTTTGTGGTTAAAATAAAACAAAATCTATGAGATATTAATTAAGCTTGTCAGAATTAAATAAATCTCTAGCAAAACAAGTAACAAAAATATGTGGGAAATTCAGTAAATTTTTAGAATTAAAATAAATTTGTAGCTCAAAGGAAACAAAATTTAGGATACTAAATCTTTATATTAAATTAGAAGTAATTTGAACTTTTATTGACTCTCAAAATAGTTGATTACTAATTTGCTCTTAATGAAGTCAGATTTTTTACTAAGTTAACCTTATTTTTGAAAATTTATATACTTATTATATTGATATAAATAATTGGTTGGAGATATAAATATTTTATTTAATATTTTTTTATTAAAAAAATTCAAAACAAATTACTATATATATTTTTTCTATTTGGCTTTTAGATATTAATAGATTTGTTTTTTGTATATTATAATTTTTTTGTTAGTATTAAATTTGACAAGTATATAACATAAGTTGATTTTTTATATATAAAATTTATTGATGTTTGAAATATTATATTGTATATGGTGTAGATGAATTGTGCTAATAAGTTTATAAAAATAAATAAAACTATGAGAAACTTATTAAAACTATCATAGTTACGTAAATTAATGGCTAAAAGATAAATATATGGAAAACTAATTAAATATATTATATTTATATTAATTGAGAAGTATTTTTGAGCTTTTATTCAGTTTCAAAATGGTTGATTACTTGATTAATACAATTGTTTATATTGACATTTTGTTAACCTTAGTTTATATTGACAATTTTGTTATTTTTATATTAGTTGAAAAGTATTTTTGACTTTTTATTCAATCTCAAATGGTGGATTAAAAATGGAATTAATTTTTACTATGTTAATTTTATCTCAAATTTATATTTTATTTATTATATTGATTTAAATAAGTATTTTTATTATATTTTGCATTATACATAATTTCAGTAATAAACATATTTAAAAATACCAAAAATTCTATAGAATATTTGTTATTTGATTTTAAGATATTACTTGATATGCGTTATAGATAAAACAAATTTATATTACGAATTTTATAATTAATATTAATATTAAATTTTAAAAATATAAGATAAATTATTAACAATTTAGTACATAGTTATTTATTATAATAATTTAAATTATTGTTTTATTTTATATTTAATATATATATATAATCTCAGTAATAATTTTTAAAAAAATATCAGATATTTTTATAATATATTTGCTATTTAATTTTAAGATATTATTAGATTTGTTTATTATAGATAATATTAATTTCTATTATAAATGTTATAATTATTATTAATATTAAATTTAAAAAATATAAGATAAATTATTATTTTTAATATATAGCTTAGATGAAACTTTTAATATTAATAATAAATTTTTGTGTCCCTAATTATGCTAGTAATTAAGTAAAACTGTATTAAAAGAAACCAATCTCTTTAAAAATGCGTGGATCCTAATTAAATCTCTGACCAAAAGAAATAAAATCTCTCAAAAATAAGCATGTTGCTTAGAGGGATAAACTTGTCCTTCTGTAAATTAAATCGGGCTTATGGTTTACTGAGGTGGAACTTATTATAATAACATTCATGTAAAATAAGGTTTTCAATAACAAATTATTTAAGGATAAAATATGTATCAAAAATTAATTAGTAAGGGCTTAATTAACAACGAATTAGTGCCAAATAAATCAAGGAGTAAAATATGGCGCCGTTAATCTGAAATGCGCAAAGCAACAAGGAGATCTTGCTCGATTCCTCTTTGATCCAAAAGTTTTCATTTTTTTTTTATTTGTTGCAGAAGAAGAAAATCAAGGAGTAAAGTTCAAGGGCTTACATATATAAATTAACAAAGGGCAAATCGCATTAATAGCACAAAAACATGACTTGTCAAAAATATAGCACCAAAGAAGAAAAATCATAAAAATAGCACAAAAACATGTTTTGTCACTAAATTAGCCCTAACACTAAATCTTAAATACTAAACCCTAAACCCTAAACCCTAAATACTAAACCCTAAACCCTAAATAATAAACCCTAAACCCTAATTAATTAATCCTAAACCCTAAATTATATAATGCTATAAAAGTTTTTGTAATTAAAATAATGCTAAAAATATGAATTATTTTCCTTGATGCTATATTTATGATAAGGTATGTTTTTTGTGCTATTTTATGACTTTTCTCATTAACAAAATATTATAGTTACAGATCAAATTCAATAATTAGTCCTAAAATATTCGGCCTAGGCAAAGTCTAGGGTTTTTGTTTCTTCCAAGTTCCAATCATGGCTTCCGCATCAAGCAAGATAGAGGCCGGGACGGCGGAAATCGGTCTCACAATGGATCCCATAAAGACAATCACTGAAGAATCTGCTGTTTCTTCTACTCTGAACAAGGGAAAATCCGACTCTAACCTGGAGGAGGATGATTCCTTCGACGGCAACGAAGATTTCGACGAAAGTCACGGAGAAGAAGAGGAAGAAGAAGATAGCGAAAGCGATGGAGAAGAAGACGAAGACGACGACGACGGAGATAGCATTGTGGATGACGGAGATTCAACAGACGATCAACCCATTGAAGAATAAAGTGTCTGTCACTGTATATATGAGGAGTATTTAAATGCATGAAATGTTGATATCAGAATGAAATATCTTCCAAATAGTCTAGTCATTTTAAATATTTTTTGTATTATTTTGCATTTTAATTAGTTTTAAACCTAAGAATTTGATGACCAATCCAAAACATCCATCGCCTTGTGTCCATCACCTTTTTAATGTTTTTTGTTCTATTGGGTTCATATCATCAAACAAATTTGAAAAGGTCTTATACATTTTTGCCATCCACCCTGGACCACCCATATAACTTAAACCACATTTTGCTCGATAAGATGAAAACTCTGGGAGTTTCTTCTACCAGTGATGTCTAGTTTAAATGAGTTGTAATCACACCACGAATGCGAGCCTCTTTAGCAAGCGAGTATGTCCGTTCATTCTCTTTTTGACAAATATGCCTTGGTATAAATTCTTCAAACTCTCGTTTAGTGAGTGTAACCTCTTCAAATTCTGATAAGAAGGTTGCACGCTCATTTCTATCAAGTTTGAACCGTGTGTCTTAAAATGAATCTTTAGAAAGTTCTAACTCTAAAGCATAACATGGCACACAAAAGCCCATCCATCTTGGCATGGAGCCTTGTGAGGCTTCGTCAACATCCTCGTGCTTCAAATACTTTGAGTCCCATATTGTCTACCCACTAACATGTCCATGTTTGATTCATGACATATCAAATTGACAAGTCGGTATTTGGGGATCTAAGTGAGGATCGCTCAGCTCAAGAAGCTATTGATCATCTTCTTCTTCCTCTTCACCTCGTACTGTTTTGATGATTGCTAGCTTTCCACCTCAAGGGAGGCAAGTTGAAGGGTAGCTACCGGGTAAGTATCATTCCTGTCAATTTTTTTGTCATTCCTTGCCTTCCATCTATACCATAGTATCTATGGATATACGTCTCGTTTTGGTTTAGACATATCCACGTTTTTTCGTTTTCCGTAATAAGAAATCTATATTCTGGTAAATAATGGTATTCGAAAAAGAACCTAGAAGAGACGGAAAGTCCAGTAAGGCCTAGATTTGTAGTCCTCAGTATTTCCACACATAGAACAATTCATATCGGTGTAAGTCTTTCACAAGCGCAACATGGTTAGAGAGTTTGCCACATATAGTTCTTAAGTTTTGGTGTAGTATGTGTCTTCCACACTTGTTTTTCTAAACAAGTGGTTCTCGTTTCTCTAACTTGCATGGGTTCTTCTATCAACACTACAAGAATAACTGTAAATAGCCACCAATTAGCCACGAAAATTTTGTGGCTATGAAAAACCAGCCACGAATAGCTACTAAATAGCTACGAAATACACTTTGTGGCTATTCGTGGCTATCCGTGGAAAAATAACCACGAAATACACTTTGTGGTTATTCGTGCCTATATTTTCCACGAATAGCCACAAATATTTCGTGGAAGGAGTTAGCCACGAATAGCCACAAAACGTTCGTGGAAAATTAGCCACAAAAATTTTCGTGGCTATCCATGACTATTCAAAACCCTAAACATCAAACAAACCCTAAACATAAAATATGAATCAAAACCTAATTACTAAAACATCAATTACTATAACATAACATAAAGTTAAGATTAAACACTTATAAAAAAAATTATTTTCTAAATTAATATTTTCAAACTTTAATTTAAAAACCTTAAACATATCCCCTCAAACTCTATACTTCAAACCATAAATCATAAACTCTAAACTTTGAACTTTTAATCATAACCTATAAAATCAAAATATAATTACTAATTATATACATACAATTAATATTTAAATTTTTTATCTCTTACAATTATAAATTCAAAACCCTAAACCCTAAAACTTTAAAGTAGAAGCAAAAATTTAATAACTAAAATTCTAATTACTATAATATACTTAAAATAAAGATTGAACACTTAAAATTTTTTTTCCAAAAATTAATATAAAACCCTAATTAAACCCTAACCCTAAAGTATAAAATATAATCTTATTATTAAAACTCAATATTATAACATATATAAAATTAAGATCCAACACTTATACAAAAAAACTATTTTGTTAATCTAATATTTTCAAACATCTTCAAACCCTATACCTAAAACATAAATTATAAAACCCAAAACCTTACTCTTAACCTTATTTTATAAAATCAAAATATAGATATTAGATATATACATACAATTAATATTTAAAACCATTTACATATATACTTTACATATAATTAATTTTTAAAATATTATAATAATAATATATTAATAAAATCTTATGATCTTTTAATAATAATAATATATTAAAAAGTCTTAAAGAACAATTTAAATATTTTTATACTCATAAATAAAATCTAACAGTTTTCAAATTAAAAAAGCATGTAAACAAAAATTTAAAACAATTTTAACCATTTTATTATTATATATACTTATTTTATTATTTTTAAAATCACTTTTAAAATTTTACACTTTTATAAAATTTTAAATTTAACAGTTTTAAATTGTTTTAAAACAATTTCTATTATTTTAAAATCATTTTTTTGATTATTATATATTAATAAAACAATAAAATATTTCATTGGGTAATAGATTATCACGCGGATCACAATCACAACAGTTGATTAGATTGTTGAACGGCTCAGATTTTGTTTTAGCCCAAGACGCGGATCATAAATTGTATCTGTTAGATCAATTTCTCCTCTCAAATCGCGACCGTTAGATCTTATTCTGATATGAAATCCTAGTCGATAGATCGTATTCTGATCTAAAATCTGGACCATCAATTGTTTTCTACCCAATCAAGCTTCATCCCTTTTGTTCTTCATCTTCCCGTAATCAAGTTCTTCTTCTTTTTCCTCCTTCGAGCATCAACAAGCTTCAACTGGTGTCATCCTCCGGCAACGGCGAATCAAGTTCGACGGCGACGGTGGTTCATTCGGCTTCTCCTCCTCCACGAATTTCATCTTCTATTCAATAACAAATCGGATTCTCCTCCTCGTGATGGTCTCTCCTTGCGCAGACAGCTCCGCCGCGGATTTCAGATTCTCCGTCACTTCTCCTGATCTGCCACGGGTCCCGACGTCGCCGCCTTTACTCCGAAAAGTGCACACCGCATCTGTCGTCGTCGCCTATCAAACATGGTGGGTCTCCGAGGCCGAGTTACTTGCGTTCTCTCAGCTGGATCTCCGTCGCCATCTCCGCAGCTCCTCGAACCTATGTGGCGTATCCGCAGCTCCTCGAATCTCTGTCGGTGTATCCGCAGCTCCTCGAACCTATGCGGCGCTTTTCTTTTTATATATATATATATATATTTTTTTTTTTGTATTTTCATAATTTTGTTTATTATATATTTTAATTCTTGTTAATTTGGTTAACTGAATATTTTTTTTGTTAAATTCTTATATAATGTGATTAGTAGTTATATAATGTGATACATAAATAATTTTTTTATTGATAAATTCTTATATAATATAAAACATTAATAAAATATTTTATTTGTTTAATTTATTTATTCTTAGATTTTATTTTTATTTTTAATTTATTTTAATATATATATATATATATTATTTTTTTAATTATTTAATCCTATAGCCACAAATATTTTCGTGGCTATTCGTAGGAATATAGCCATGAAACGTTTCGTGGCTAATCCGTAGAAAATAGCCAAGAAATTTTCGTGGCTAATCCGTGGAAGGCTTACCATGAATTGCCACGATTTTTTTATTTCCACGAGCCCATAGCCACAAAATAATTTCGTAACTATCCGTTGCTATGACCAAAATAGCCACGAATTTTGGTTTATAGCCACGAAAAATTATGTTTCTGAATAAGATCATAGCTTGTTTTACCGTGTAAATACTAGTTTTGGTGTGATTCCAAGCATACCCGTCGAGGATTATGTTTCTTCTATGCCTCATACCTGAAAGAAGGTGGCATACTTCGTATGGAAATAGTCCCTAAAGAGAGTTATATTCTATTCTTTGGTTTCTCCGATAATAAATGAGTGACCATTAATCATGGATGCATGGTTTCCACCGAGCTGAAGGTCTTCCCGGTCTAGCCGGAATGTATGGGATCCATGGTTCATTCCAAACCATAGTATTAAGGTCTTACCCAATTTTCTTCCTTAAACCTAGTTTTAGGTATGGCTTTACTGCAAGAATGATCCGCCACCCATATCCTGGTGAGTGCACCTTCTTGTCTTCCAAGGGGCAAAATTTACAGTAGTATATACCACAAAGAACCTAATCCATAAGGGAAGAAGGAAATTAAATGAAACGAGACAATTATTTCGCGAGTAAAGCAATGTTAAAATTGTGAAGGTCGCAGAAACCCAATCTGCCCATATTATGAGAGATGCAGATTTTATCTCAAGCGATTGATATATATATATATATATATATATATATATATCATGATATATCACTGTATAGGGGTCGACCGATACTGAACATCTGTGACCTTTTCTTCACGCTTTTGACACCCCAAAGATAGAAAAATCAAAGAACATAAACCCAAAACGAAAAATAAAGTATGTACAGACTCACCAGTGGGTTGCCTCCCACCAAACGCTTGTTATAAGTCATTAGCTCGACTTTGGCATATAGTCATATCAGATTTCTGGTAGTTTCGCTAAAGGAAGAGCATACCTTTACAAAATTCTCATCATCCATGGCGGCGTATAAGCGTTGTGCGCATGAGACTGACCGAGAAACTTGAGAATATCAACAGGGTCAGGTGAAATCATTTGTTTCATGACTCGGTCCTCTGCAGAATTATCACTTGTCTTAGGAGACTTAAGGTCAGGGAGTGCGTACCTTTGCTTCGGCGGACGCTGCTTATATGTGATGTTTGGAGATTTCTTCTTAAGAGCAAGTATTAGTTCTGTGAATGACTTGATCAGTTCCTGTCCAGCTGTCATCTCTGTCCCTCCATCATCAGACACTTCCTCTGAACCAACTGCAGCTTCAGATCTTACATTAATACTGAATGTTTGTCCATCAACTGTTGGTTTCTTCAGCCTCTCCATCTTAAAGCTCATGATCATATCTCCCATGTGGAGATCTATCATACCCAACCTCACATTGATCACTACTTTAGTTGTAGCTAAGAATGATCTGCGAAGGATTAAAGGATCCTTTGGATTAGTTTCAAGCTTCAAGACTACAAAATCGGTTGGAATCATGCATCCACCGATGACAATGAGAACATCTTCTAGATATTGGAATCCTTACAGAGCAATCTGCTAGGATCAAAGTGATCTTAGTTTCCTTAAAGGCTGTCATTCTCAATCTCACAGCAACTGAATAAGGCATCAATTTCACACTAGCTCATAGATCACACTACCTCATAGGTCACACATAAACCTCTCAAATCTATATGAAAAGATAGAGTAATCGAGCACAAAACTTCCAGGGTTTTTGAGCTTATGTGGAATCTTGTTCTGCAACATATCACTGACATGTTAAATGATCATGAACATTCCTTCTTTGAGGCTCCTATGCTCATCAACCATCCGTTATGCATACCTCCTTATGACAGGTGTAGTCCCAACAGTACCAACAAATGGAACATCTATGGTAAGCTTTTTCATCTTAGCTACGCACATAGCATCTTCAAGTTCCTTGGATAACTTAGGAGGTCTCAAATATGGAACTTTTGGCTTATAAACCCTTTCTTCAGAAACATTTGGCTTATTATATGTAATAGACATGATACCTCTCTAAAAAAGAAAGAGAAGTTGATAGAAAAAATAAAATGATATCCAGTGGAAAAAAATTAGCTGTTGAAGCGAGAAAAGAGAAAGGAAAGGAACAAGAAGTAAGACAGTATGTGTGCTTGGGATACTGATTGAGTAAGTGTCCATGTGTCCTCTGATCGATACTCCCTCAATGAGTCTTCGCCATTGTTTAGAGAGGTTAGTATGGTGCTTTTGGATTGTTTACTTGGTCTGTGGAGTAGTTGTGACAATTGATAAGTCCGGGGGAAGTAAACTGCAATACACTTCTTCACAAAATGGGCCAACGGGTAGCAGAAAAGTCAACATAGATATTTTTGCAATTTTTAAGACTTGCGAAACATTTTACCAAAATGCGAGATGGAAGTATAGATGTGCCAAATGATTCTTTTTAATTAAAGAAATAATATAGATGACATAAAGTGGAGAAAACAGATTTTAAATGAGTTTTACGGACTATCGAGAAAGAAAATCGATATAACCGATAAAACTTGTAAAAATCAGTACGGAAACTACGAGAGTCAGAATTGGATAAAATGACTTGACTTGCAAAATGCTTCTTATAGAGTCCAATAATTTAAAAAGAAGTTTTGGATAATTTATTATGAATCTTCAAAGTTTTTTAGAAAATTAAAAGCTTAATTAGATAATTAAGCTAAGCATATGATAAATTTTTAAAATATGACATATAGAAACTAAAGTTTGAGGTCCAAGTTTTATTTAATCAAGATTAAGATTTTTAGGGAGAAGAAATGGAATCACGTGGCTGTATATAGGCTTTGAATGTTTCACAGTACAAAAGCAGAAGAAAAGCAGAAGACATGCATGTGGGGTCATCTGTATAAATTTTACCATTCATAACAATTACATAAATATTGGAGAACCGTGCCTTGCAGAACATGCAGACCGTGCTAGGCAAAAATATAGCATGGACAGATTGCATGATTTTGGTCCAGTCCACCCAAAATATTTATTTTCCAGCTTTTTAATTTTTTTAGTAACAAAATTTTCTATAAAGCATCCTTGTTAATTATTTCCTCATACCCACCATCCCTTTCCTTGCTCTCGCTACTTGGATTCCTCTTTTTTTTTTTCCTTTTTTCCCTAAAAGTTTCATTTTCTATTTTTTTCAAATTAAGCTCAATTCTTTCATATATCTTTAAAAAAGGAAGAAAAAGGTATGTTTTCAAAACTCTCTATAAAATAATTAAGCTTTGTTTTGTTTTGTATATATTATAAGGTAAAAGTTGTTATTGTTAATTAGAATTAAATTTCTAATAATTTATTTATATTATTATATATATTTTTTATATTTTCTATTTTTGGTCTTGTAATTTATACTGTTTTATATGTTTTATTATTCGAACAAATATTATAAATTGTTAAATTAATTTGATCTGCATTTGTTCTGCATGATCTGCTTGATCTGTATTTGTTCTGCTTGATCTGCATGATCTGTATGATCTGCATTATTTCATATAAGTTTACCATTCAAAGCCATAGAAGAATATAAAGGATGCATTGAATCAAAGGATAAGGCTTGTATATGATCAAATACATTCCACCTTATTTCACTAGTAGCATGGATCACGTGTCATGAATAGAAAAGAAGAAGAAAGATTAGCTGAATTTGAGTTTGGGAGACGTGGCATAACAAGAGCAAAGGAACATGTGCTTAAAAGAATGTGCCCATTTTCCATTTGTTCACGTGAGAGAGAAGGAGAAGTGAAAGAAAGTACAATGAATTGTCTTCGTTTTGCTAAATGGTGTGCCAGTATTTTAAGGGAGGGGAGAGACATGTGTAACCCAATGACGTGCTTTGAGATTCTATAAAAAGGGAGCAACACTTTTTCACTTCATCATTCACTCACGTCAAAGAGAAAAAGAAAAGAAGAAGAGTGAAGCGTGAGGATGAGAGAGAGAGAGAGAGAGAGAGAGAGAGAGAGAGAGAGAGAGAGAGAGAGAGAGAGAGAGAGAGAGAGAGAGAGAGAGAGAGAGAGAGAGAGAGAGAGAGAGAGAGAGAGAGAGAGAGAGAGAGAGAGAGAGAGAGAGAGAGAGAGAGAGAGAGAGAGAGAGAGAGAGAGAGAGAGAGAGAGAGAGAGAGAGATAGAGAGAGAGAGAGAGAGAGAGAGAGAGAGAGAGAGAGAGAGAGAGAGAGAAATAAAAGAAAAATGAGAAAATAAAATAAAAGAAAGACGGGGAAAGGAAAAATACTATGTCAGAATATTCTCAAAAATATTTTCCAGAAAAGGAATAATTTTTCTGATAAACCGAATTTTTTATTTATAAAAAGGTAGAAGGAATTAGGCAAAGTTCAAGATCGGTTAAGCTCGAGTCAAGGCGGATTCAATTGGATCGGTTCGGGAAAGGGTTTGGGGAAGCTTTGGTTTGGTCTCGGGATTCGGAGTTTCCGTCAATCCGTCATATAGCATTGTGAGTCAGTTAAATTTTTTTAATGTATATAGATTATGTCATATAGACCCTGGATTTATTAACCATAGAATTAGAATGCATACCCGTAATTAGAATCTGATAGATCGGTTTAGGTTAATTAAATAACTCAGGTAATTAAGTAAAACAAATAGATAATAAACACGGCATGTAAGATAGTGTTTATTGATTGATTAATCGTATCGTTGATTGCTTGATTGGGTGTTGCTTACATTTAGAATGACATGTTAGGACATATATGCATCTATATTATATTAAGAACGTAATTAATGAATCTATATACGAAGAATTAAGAGTGAATTAAAATATAAATTAAAACACATAACACACTTAAATTATAATAATAGGGTAGGTTAATTAGTTAATAGTCGGGATTAGCGGGTTAAATGAACTAATTAAAGAATAATGTGAAGTCAGAAGATTAGTAAGTATACTAATCTCAAGCTAACAGTTTGAAGAGAACAAGAATAAATTTTTTAAGGGATTAAGAATTAATAATTATAATATGGATTAAGCCGTCTACGGGATTAGTAAGTTTACTAATCCTAATGTAGCGGATTGAATAAGTTAAGGTTAAAAAATGATTAATAGACTTGTGAACCTGAATAATTGTTTGAGTGGTGTTGTGTTTGTTGTTGGTCTACTCCGGTGTTGGGCCGGATATACCATTGTTTGTGTGATTGTTTGTCTACTCCGGTGTTAGGCCGAGTAGACTGTGTTAGTGGATACTTACTCCGGTACGAGACCAAGTAAGTCTGGGTGTAGATACTTATTCCGGTACGGGACCGGATAGGTCGGTGTTGATTGACGGTAGTAGAACTTGCGGGATAGACTGGGTACTGGGATTGAGATAGTGTTTCTATTTGACCTTGTCGGTCATGCATGTTAAAGTCCCAGCGAGTCTAATTGTTTACATTAGTGTTATTAGGACTTTATAGGGTGCGTTAGATGCCGCAAGTCTAGAGATGGCGTCCTGGTACTTCCTGCCCTATTGGTGTTGGAATTCCTAGCAGTTCCTAATCCGATTAGGCAACCCTAAGTCTGAATTCCGAGCCTAGGATCTCAGGGTTTAAGTAATTGAATCATAGATCTCGTGTTTACCTTGATCTGGCAGCAGAAGATGAATCAGGTAAGACAAGATCAGGTGCGATTCAGATGCCTCGCCTCTATCGTAGTCCACACGCACACAAGTTGGAATCCGCCGGGATGCTAGCGCCGGGAATCAGATCTCTTGGGATTTCTGTGTTTTCTGGAGAAAGAGGATCAATTTTTTGTCAAAAAAAAACTGTCTACGACGGCACGCTTACCTAGGTCGAAATATAAAACTCGTTTATATATTGACCTCGAGGTAAACCGAAACATCAGTTTCAGTTTCGCCCTCGTGTCGACCGACACACCTATTGGTGTTGATCGACACACATCTTGTATCGATCGATGCACCAAGGGCATCGATCGACACATCTCTTAAAACACGATATCAATGTGTATCCAATACACATTGATCGGATCATATGCCAATGATCAATCCCATACCAAGTGTATACAACTTGCTTAGGTGTGTGACCCTGTAGGTTCACACGATACCAACAATGAGTTACAACTCATTTGTCATAAGCGGTTTCTAGCAAAACATTATGACTACCTAGTATCACATGAATTATCCGATCTCGACAATACAACTATCTCTAGAGTAAGTACAATGTGATTTCAGGACATAATCCCAACAATCTCCCACTTGTACTGGAATCACCTATTCCTATAATCCCTTCGTCGCTATATCTCGATATGGCATAAGGCAAGAGACTGTGTCATCCTTATTATAGCCAATATCATGTTCATCGAACTCCTAATCTATACTGATAAAACAAACAACTGACAATCACCTCGTTTGAGCACTGCCATGCATTTTCTCAGTATCAAATCTTCGATGGGCCATGAGATATTAATCTCCCGTTATAGGAGGGACAAATCCCATCTCATACCATCCCTGTTTCTACACATACTTCATGATACGCCTAAGCAATGTCGTTATAGCCGCCAGTTACGGAACGACGTTTGACAAGGTCAAAGTGCACCAATTCATATGCTAGAAAGCATGATGAACTCAGGTCTAAGGACTATACTCTATAGTCGTAATGAGAACTTCCCATGACACTGATATAACTATCCTGTGGAGTTCTCATTAGCGGGTCATGTCCGATCATATGTTCACCAACATATATCTATGTGACTGAATGTGATACTCACATCATTGACTCCATGAAACTTAGTCAACAGTCACCTCACAAGCTAGTCTCTCGCGGTTGTCAGTATCCCACTTTGACAATCTCGACTAGGGACAATCATAATTTATGTCATCTTTTACTTATAGGGTTTCATGATCAAGTCCTCAACTTGATGACCTATAAAATGAACATAAAATACTTTGAGACCATTACTTAATTATCCAATAATTAAATAATACCGATGTCAGTTTTAACTTACACAAACTTTGCCATAGCATGTCTATGTAAAGATCATAACATAACTAAAATAACTCCCACTGGAATCAAGATCATCTGTTCAGATATCTTATACCTACAGCAACAGAATAAATCTCGTGCTTGAGTTGTGGGAGAGACTGCAATGTTTTTGCTTGAAACAATTCTAACAAATCACACCACCATTCAGATAAAAGCAATATTCTACGGTCCACTGCTTGGAGCCCTTCCAACAGATAGCACCGTTATTCAGACAAAAGGATATGCCAGGTGGGAACCGGGAATCTTCTTTGTCCGTCTAACTACTTTCAACTTGTTCGTCACTTTATCAGTTCACCACGAACCTATCCTTAGTGTTCCTCAAACACTTGGGATATTTCTGGTAACTGTTCAGTGACTATTACCGGAACATATTGGTATTTTCTCGTCATGCTTTATGCGTAAGCTGCATCTAGACGAACGCAAAATATGGCATTCATGATGGATTCTATTGCAGCAGCATTAGCAATCACACTCATTAATACTAGTTCAGCCAGTGTTCAAAAACACTTCATCTTGCTAATATTGTTACTAGCTCAGCCAGTGTCCAAGACACTTCATCTCGCTTAGATTATTGCCATAAGACCTTTGGTATGAAGCCATTCTTGGAATTAAGCACATATGAACTGTCCAATACCTTATCAACATAAGGATTTTGACATGATCCAATTAGCCTTTCTGATCCATTCCAATGGATCCTTATTCCAAGAACTTTCACGGCCTTCTCCCATGTCCATCGTTAAATTTGACTTCCGACCCAAATCTTGACAAGACTTTAGCGTCGGAACGTCGTTTATTAGATTAAGTACATTACGTACATACGGTGTGAGAATTGCAATTACGCTCCCACCAGTCTTCTTGTAAACGCATGGTTTCATTTCTATTTTGATCAAGTCAAAACTCTTGACCACATTATCAGAATGTTGATTCCAACTCCAAGATGTTTGCTTCAATCCAAAAATGGATCGGTGAAGCTAACATGCATACCCAGCCAATTTTTCGGAGTTGGGGCTCACCATCACTTCTTTGAATTTCGCATGCTCGTCACTTTTCAATGATCAACAGATCACGACAATCGGCTACGAGAAATCACTCTCGAGTTAGTGACGGATCCTTTCGGATCTGCGAATTTCAGGCTCCACAGGTGTAGATCCTACATCACTTTGTAGATCTCACCGCTGCTCTCCCTCAACAGGTTGAGTAGCCTCCTGTGTTTATCGAATTTATTCGATGTGTACTTTTACTCCCACTGTTCCTTTTGAAAGTACGATCTTTCTCAAAGACACAGTTCCGAACAACAAAACTTTGTTCTCGGATTGGTTATAAAAGTAGTAAGCCTCGGTTTCCTTAGGACAACCCGCGAGGTAGAACTTATCAGATTTGGGTTCAAGCTTGTTAGCTTTCATCCCCAAATGATCAGAAACAACATGCTTGAAAAACTTTCAGTCCACATCCAATGTGGTGTCTTTCAATTGATTCTGATTGAAACCCTTTTCTGCGTAAACACAAACATTTTAGAGCGTATTTATTAAAGGATTATGGAAGATTCCTGTGACTCATCATTAATCGGAGCATATCTAATAAGATCCGATTCGTTCTCTCAGAAACACCATTTAGGTTTTCCAGGAGAAAAGAGCTGTGATATGACTTCACACTCACCTAGATGATCACCCAATTCTTAACTCAAGTATTTTCCTCCGCGATCTAATCGAGGATCTCAATACTTCTGTCAAATCGGTTCTATACTTCATTCACATCTATACTTACTGAAGTCATCAATAAAGGTAATGAAGTACAGAAGATTTCCTCTGGCACTAATGCTCATCGGGCCGCATACATCAGTATGTGTAAGGCCCGATAAGCCTCTGGCCAGTTTTCCTTTAGCTCTGCTAAAAAGGGCCTTAGTCATTTGGCCCAGTGAGCAGAATTCATATCTCATATGATTTAAAATCAAATGAGTCCAAAAGCCCATAACTATGGAACTTTTGAATCCGCTCCACTCTGTGTGGTTGAAACGACTATGCCAAGGAAAGACTGGTTCGAGTCATCAGACTCAAACCTTTTAGTATTTATGTTATATTCAAACTCATGTTGGTTTAAGATATAAAACCCATTCTAAACGGGGTGCTACCATATTATATTTCATTAAGATCTAAAGAACAAAGCTTGCTTTTTATCAAAATGAAAAACATTCAAATTCTTACAAGAAAATGAAAGACATCTCTGCACAAGGCAGATACATGATAGCAATTACTTAATTTCTAAAACCAAGTATGAAAGGCTCCTACAAGTGGAGAATCTCTACGGCTCATGCAGCAACCATTGCTTCATACCAGACACGCAGTTCCACTTGTCCTTTCTTCAACGTTCTACTGTCGCTTTGGTCCTGCATATTTCAAAAATATCAGTGCCATAACTAGTATCCAATACTCATGTAGAACTTGAAACAATAACACAATACCTGAAGAAGAAGTACCATACATCTTCTCCATCTCTTGTGAATCTTCCAAGAATTTAATGCAATTTCTCTTCCAATGCCCAAACTCTTTACAGTAGCAGCATTTATCAAAATCAGATGGGCCTGACTTGGGCTTAAAAGATGACACAGGTTTATCCCGATTCCAAATCTGAATGGCCTTGCCATCACCCTTGTCTAAACAAGATTTCTCAAATCTTTTACCCTTTTTGATGATTTGCTCTGCTGTCTTGAGCATGCCATGCAGCTCAGTCAACGTCTTCGTCAAGCCTTTCTTGATATAGTTCTTTATGAACTTATCATAACTTGACGGCAGTGACTGCAGAATGATGTCAGTAGCCAGCTCCAAGCTGACAAGACAATCCAGTCTCCCCAGGTTATCAATGTAACCCATCATTTTAATGACATGAGGACTTACTGGATCATCCTCTAGTAGCTTGCACCCAGTGAGAGACTTCACCATCTGGAATCTCTCAACTCGTGCCAGATCCTGAAACTTCAGTTTCAGGCTGGTGATCATCTCTATTGGCGACTCCATGTTCTCGTATTGACTTTTCAAGTCTGAATTCATGGTAGCCAACATCAGACCACGCACATCTACCACATCGATATAATGCTTATTCCAAGCATCATATACTGCACTCGAGCGATTGGTCCCAAGCCTTTCTGGAAGAGCTTTCTCAAGGACATAGTCCTTGCTCTCCTGCTTGAGGATTAATCTCAAATTCCGATACCAATCCAGGAAGTTGGATCCATTTAACTTGTCCTTCTCAAGGACGGATCGCAACGAGAAAGTAGTCTTAGACATAAGCTGAAATCCAAGAAAAACCAAGATTTAGTTATGCATTCCATGAGAAATCTTATCTAATAAGAAAACTCGCATTATATTCAAACAATGTTTCCTCAATGAATATAATGATCCAAGACCCATACTTCACCAAAATCTGAGTGGACGACTCGTCATCACCCAAAATTTAGTTATGTAGGTAAGCAAATCATTGCTAATTGTACCCAGTACAACTCTTGGTCGCAGATAAGACAATCCATGTCTCATCTACTCTGACGTCTCTGGGCCCAGAACTTCTGTTGACCCAGTCAAGTAAACCAATCTCTTTAGTCTTGTGATCATTGACAGTCGCACTGCAAGTTTATCAATGATCACCTGCCTTACTCATGTAGTAGTGGATACCAAGGACTCCAAGGCTATCCAACAAACGACACAAGTCTTGAATGTAGACAAGATTTGGGCAAGACATCAAGGTTACTTGATATTTAGTTGAGGAAACTAAACTCTGAAAGGTTAGCATATCAATCTCTTAGGTCATGTAATTGTTGATGTTAAGCACTGCAAGTCCATCAACATAATTACCTGCCTTACTCACGTAATTGTGGACACCAAGCTCTTGGCTAGACCATCACACAATAAAATGAGTCTTGACAGTTGACCATATTGAAGCTAAGCTTTGATCAAGGTTTAAGTCTAGTTTGGTTTCTGCAAATTCAAGGTTCAATAACCATAATTTTGAGCACTGTGTCGATCGACGCAGACCATGTCTGTCGATCAACACCACCAAATGAAACCGGACTTCAATAACCGGTTAATCCAATTAACCTGGTTCATTGAACCGGTCATGTCGATCGACACAACCCATGTGTGACGGTCGACATAGACCCAAACCAAAAAACAGTTTTGATAACCGGTCCAATCCAATTGAACCGACTTATCATATCAAACTGATCTTAACCAATCGGTTTATATTAATTGGGATAATTAGTTCAATCCAATTGAACCAATTCATCCAATTTAAACCGTTTTAACCAGTTTTAACTAATTGCGATAACCATTCCAATTCAATTGAACCGTATTATCCAATCAAACTGATTTTAACCAATCGGTTCATGCTAATTGAGATAATCAGTTCAATCCAATTGAACCAATTCATCCAATTCAAACCGATCTGTTCGGTCTTAACCAAGCATGATAACCGGTCCAATCCAATTGAACCGATTAACCATTTGCTAGGTCTGTGTCGACCGACACTCAAACTGTGTCGATCGACACTCGACCGAATATGTTCTGTGTCGACCGACACTCAATCTGTGTCGATCGACACAGCAGACTTTCTGTTTTTCTTCGCGAAAAACCCTAGCCGCCGATTCTGTCGATTTCGCTATTCTGTGTCGACCGACACACCTAGTGTGTCGATCGACACTCTGCGAAAACACAGAATCGTTTTCGATCTGAATCGATCTAACCTGTTCTAACTCAAACAACCTAGTTTGCGAATTTAAATCATCAAATTCAATTAACAGGTTTGATTCAATGTAAAACCCTAAGGCTCTGATACCACTGTTGGAATTCCTAGCAGTTCCTAATCCGATTAGGCAACCCTAAGTCTGAATTCCGAGCATAGGATCTCAGGGTTTAAGTAATTGAATCAGAGATCTCGTGTTTACCTTGTTCTGGCAGCGGAAGATGAATCAGGTAAGACAAGATCAGGAGCGATTCAGATGCCTCGCCTCTATCGTAGTCCACACGCACACAAGTTGGAATCCGCCAGGATGCTAGCGCCGGGAATCGGATCTCTTGGGATTTCTGTGTTTTCTGGAGAAAGAGGATCAGTTTTTCTGTTAAAAAAAAACTGTCTACGACGGCACGCTTACCTAGGTCGAAATATAAAACTCGTTTATATATTGACCTCGAGGTAAACCGAAACTGATGTTTTTCGGTTTCGCCCTCGTGTCGACCGACACACCTATTGGTGTCGATCGACACACATCTTGTATCGATCGATGCACCAAGGGCATCGATCGACACATCTCTTAAAACACGATATCAATGTGTATCCAATACACATTGATCGGATCATATGCCAATGATCAATCCCATACCAAGTGTATCCAACTTGCTTAGGTGTGTGACCCTGTAGGTTCACACGATACCAGAAATGAGTTACAACTCATTTGTCATAAGCGGTTTCTAGCAAAACATTATGACTACCTAGTATCACATGAATTGTCTGATCTCGACAATACAACTATCTCTAGAGTAAGTACAATGTGATTTCAGGACATAATCCCAACAATTGGATCCTCGGGAGTTAAGAACCTGTCAGTTCACGTACCTTCGGTAGTGGTTCTGGCAGGGTTCAACCTATGGAATGACGTCTGTAGGTGTGTAGTCTGTAGAATACGGGGTCGCGTCCTAGGGCCGGACCGCATTGAAGCTCAGGTTATCTAGGGGTAGCCCGATTCACCGCGTACCGATGGATAGAGAACGGTGTCCTAGGTCGTAGGACTTTGTGTTTACGTCTCGGAGTCATGGGAGGTTTTAGTTACCATGGGGGTAGCTAAGTGTTCCCGTGGAAGTTACCGAGTTCGCATAGTGGGCCCAGTTGGTGTGGATTTGTGTTAGAGCCGCGATAGATAGATCGAGTCTAACCAAGAGCATGTGCCGCAGTGTTCTCAATTTCCGTGTTACCTTTTATTGTTGTTTGTTGATTGCTTGTGTGTTGTGGAGCTCATCACGTCTTGATAGTACGTGATCAGCTATTGTACTTGATTGTTAATTTGGGGTTTGGGCGAGATTATTAGATTGTTTAGCAGCGTGTTTAGTGGAGAGCCGATTCGCTAGGTAATCTTAGATTACTCATTAAACTCTTTTTAGGTTTATCATAGCTCGGAGGACGCATAGGACACTCGGAGTAGTCTTGGGTTGCCATTTGGCATCGGTTTGTTTACGCATTTTGACTTTACTTTTGGTTTCGGATTTTTTTGGGATTCCGCTAAATGATTTTTATAAAACCGTATACTGTAATGAATAATATTTATATTTTTAAAGTAATAAAAACGGAATAATTCTCTGATATACGGTTCAGTACGAACCGAACACAACTCATGGAAGCGGTACGGGTTAAAAAACCTTATATTTTGGAAACGAGATAAACGGAGTCATGGATGGTTGGGTTTGAGCCATTGACTCGAACCGGAGTTTCTCTGGCTTCGTATTGTGACAAACTCTTTTTGTATGGCTGCTCGGGTTCGATCGGTCATGTTCTTGTTTGATTGTTGATCGGCCAGCTCGTCGGTCAGCGAAAATCGGGAAGGGAGCGTAACATAAATGGTGGTCTGGATCTTGTAAGGTAAGAATTTCATGTGGCTTTACTAAAGGGAATGTGAGTGTGGTGCTCCGAAGATGGAATGAGTTTATGTGTCTTCACTTCTTTTTCAGATTTCGGTTTTCTGTTTGCTTGGGGGCAAGCAAAAGCTAAGTCTGGGAGAGTTGATATAGCATGGTTTTCATGGGATTTTAACCATGATATATATATATAATCAAGTCGTTTTATGTGTCTTTTTACTCCCTATCGAGTCTTTTACAAGTTTCTATACATGAAGTTATTTGTAGATTTTGGAGTTATCTGGAGACATTTTGGACATTCATGCAACAAGAAGAATTGATAGCCGATATTTGATGTTGGTTTCGATCGACAATGCATTGGTGTCGGTGGACACCCAGTTCGAGAACAAGCAAAGCACACCGTTTTGGACAAGTCTTAAAGAATTGCAACTTAGCCTAGATGTTTCATTATTTACATTTCGACTCCAACTCGTGTTTTAGACTTATTTAGTTTTTTATTAGCCATTGTTGGCAGACACCTTTTGTTCTACGCTTTATCCAGAGATTAGGAGATTTGAGGGTTGTCTTGTACTCGTGAGAAAAGAGATTTCAAACCCATGTTCTTACTCTTTTGGATTTTATATGATATTTATCTTTACCGTGTCTGAGTAGATCTCTTGTTAGGTTTATATATTCTCATTTAAAGAATGTTAGATTAATTGATTATTTAGGATTCAGGACATCTAGTACTTCATCTAGGTTGTTCTTAATGCTTAAACTGAACTGGCCACTTTTGTTATCAGGTTGATTAGCGCAACGAGAGTTAATTAATTATTTAAAAAGAACCTGGGTGAGCTATTTACCTATTCGCAAAGAGATTTGGTTTAAGGAAATTTTGAACGAACGAACTTGGAATTAATGCATGTTTAGAACTATATTTCGAAAAGGGATTTGGTTTTCTAGGTTGTTAGAAAAATTTAAATATCGCAACGAAAGTTGGTTAGTTATACTTTGTGATTCTAGTTCAAGAACATTACATGATTGAATCCTGATTTATTGGTTGCATGATTTCCTGAGTTATTGAAAACTTCTCTAAACCTGACGCTTCGTTAATTGAATACACACTTTTCTTTATTTTACATTGCTATTTACTGCTTAAAAACCGTTCTTGCTTAGCTTAATTCGATTACAAATGGTCTACCGCGTGAAATTTGAGTCTTTGTGGATTTGACCCTTATATAATACAATTGCATATCAAGTTTTTGGCACTGTTGCTAGAGATAGTTTGAGTTCACCAATAAATGTAGTTATAGAATTTAGACTAAGTTGATTTTCTTTTCTTTGTTGCTCACGTTCTTGTTTCGTTGGTGTCGCATGAAACGCTTAGTGTCAACCGACACCCATGAGGCATCGATCGACATAACTCGCAACCACTTATACCAAGAGATTGAACTCTTAGCAGGATTGCTATGGATCATGTTATCATGATTCGCAAGAAGACGACATTCTACAAGACTAAGAGGGTCTTATAAGCAACATAAAAGGTCAGAAATTGGATGGGGAAGGAAATCCCATTATACCAAATGTTGTCATGGGCGCGAAATTGGCACTGCAGTAGCAGCTGATTGCAGGAAACAGAGCAAATGATCGCGGAACGACACTTACTAACTTTAATAGACTGTATCAGTTCTATGCTAATCGGTCTGCGATTCGACCACCTTCGTTTTCCAAGGCTGAATTTGAGCTGAAAATGGAGTACTATACTTTGGTTGGGCAGCATCAGTTCCATGAGCACTCTAGTGAACACTTCATGGACCATATATAGACTTTTGAGGATTTGGCTAGCAGCATTAAGCTTGACGATGTCTCTTCAAACTACCTTTTCTGCAAGCTTTTCTCATACTCTCTTTCTGGAGAAGCAGCTCACATGTTTAAGTAGCTACCACCAAGATATATGACTACATGGGATGCAACAAAAAAGGCTTTCTTGCGTAATTTCTATGATGATGGGAGATCCGATCAGCTGAGAAACCTGATTTCTCAGTTCAAAGAGGGTCTTACAGAAGCCTTTAAATCTGCTTGGTTGTGTTTCAAATTATACAGTGCGATTGTCCACATAGCAGTTTCTATAAAGTTCAAATGTTGGACTTTTTCTCAGAGGTGTGGATTTGAGATATCAAATGGCATTAAATGCTGCTAGTAATGGGAAGTTCAATACTAGATTGCCTGCACAGGCAAGTGAACTGGTTGAAATTTGACGTCTAGCAGTAGTACCAAGAAAGCTGATTTCGAAAAGAAGCAGTATGTTGGAAGCATAGATGGGGTTCAGTTGGCTAAGATGAAGAATAAGTTGGACTAAATGCATAGCCTTCTAATGAACAAGAAGCATGTCCCCAAAGTGAGTGTGGCTTTACTAAAGGGAAGGTAAGATGAAGAATAAGTTGGACTAAATGCATAGCCTTCTAATGAACAAGAAGCCAGTTGATGAGTGTGAGAATGTCAACTACATAGGTCGAACTGGTTTTCAGGTTCAAAGATATGAGAATCAGCAGCAGGGGAACAACTCTGGTTATACCCCAAAGTCTGCATTTCAGAGACCATTCTAGCATGACAACTTATTCTATAGGGACTATGGTTCTTCATTTTACCAGACACTCAATTCACAAAGGGAGCAAAGCGAGATGAAATCCATGCTTGAGCAGTTGCTTTATGGTTAGAAGAAGATGACGGTGGATATGAATGGGAAAGTGGATTTCATGTACCAAGATCTTAGTAGGAAGTTAGAGACTTTGACAAGCAGAGTTGACAGTTTGGACAATCGCAATATGCAAGCTGAGTCAAACATTAAGGGGAAGATGGTCCAATGTCAGAACAAGTACGTCAAGGCGATTTTGGTAGAGAGTAAAGCTGAGCAGAAAGTCAATTTACATGCCTCGGAGCTGAAAAACGTGGGTGACTCTAGAGCTGCATAACCAGTGTCGATCGACACCACCATGTGTCAGTCGACACTCTCAGAAATAAAAATTCTTCGAGTTTTCATGACAAACTGAAATCAACTTACCTCGACGCTCAGGTCGACTCAATCAACAATAGTGTCAATCGACAATATTTTGGCATCGATCGACACCATTGACGAGAGCTGACGATTTGCCTAAAAGAGCCAATTTTTCTGAAGAAAGGGTCTATAAGCCAATGATTCCATACCCGAGACATCCTAAGTTATCCAAGCAGGAGATTAAATATGCTATATGCTTAGCTATGATGAAAAAGTTGACCATCGATGTTCTACATGTTGGTACTATTGGGACTACACTTGTCATAAAGAGGTATGCAAAACGGGTGGTTGATGAGCATAGGAGTCTCGAAGAAAGAGTGTTCATGACAACTGAACATGTCAATGATATGCTGCATAACAAGATTCCACAGAAGCTCAAAGGCCCAAGAAGTTTTATCCTCGATTGCTACATCTTTTCATATACATATGAGAGTTCTATGTATGATCTAGGAGCTAATGTGTAACACCCCTTTCCTGTTATCCGCTGACCGACGAGCTGACCAGTCAACAATCAAACAAGAACATGACTGATCAAACCCGAGCAGGCCAAACGAGAAAAGTTCATCACAATACGATGAAAGAGACAAATCGGTTTTAGTCAATGGCTCGAACCAAACCGTCTTAGACTATGTTTACCTTGCTTCCATTATACATGGATTTTTGCTTCCACGAGTTGTGTTGGTTCGGAATAAACCAAATACCAGGGAAGCAATTTCATTTCTAAGTGTTTTAAATCTTTTAAATCCTTTAGTCTATTAGTAAATAGTTTTAAAGCATCTCAAAATCAATAGGCGCCCGTAAAACCCGAATCGAAATAAACCCAATAAATGAAATTGAATAAGACCGTGGCCAAGCGATCCCAATGCTACACCGAGGTTCTTCCGCGTCCGTCAAGCTAAGTCAAACCTGAAAACAATAAAAAGAGTCTAATGACCGATCTAAGATCACCCAAAGAGTCGGTCCCCACTAAGGCTTCTAAGAATTTACTAAAGATAATCCCGCCCCAAAACCCCCAAAATAACAATAAAAAAATCAATAGCTGATCACGTGCCACCATGACGTGATGAGCTCCACAACACACAAGCATTCTCTATCAATGAAAGGTAACGTAGAGATCGAGACCACTGCGGCACATGATCTCGATCGGACTCGATCCAACTAACGTGAAACAACACTAACACCACTGGGCCCACTATGTGAAATCATTAACTTCCACATGAATACATAGCTACCCCACATGGTAACTACAAACTCCACACGAATCCTAGACGTAAACACGAAGTCCTACGACCAAGAACACTGTTCTCTGTCCATCGATACATAGCGACTCGGGCTACCCCTAGATAGCCTAAGCTTCCATGCAGTCCAGCCATCGGACATGACCCCGTATTCTCCAAACCACACATCTACCGGCGTCACTCAGTAGGTTAACACCATATCCAGAATCACCGCTCGAAGGAACGTAAACCGATAAGGTCACCACCCGAGGTTCTAATCGGGTCTGAAGTACCGGAACGCCAATCCTAGACTTGTGGGATCTAACGCACCCTAGAGTCCTGATGAAAGTAAAATAAACACAGAGACTCTATGGAACTCTAGCACAATACACAAGACCGACAAGGTCAACAGAATAAAACAACAACAACACAACACAACACACAACTATCCCGCAAGTCCTATCATCAACCCCCAACCTTAACCGGTTTCATACCGGTCTAGGTGTCTAACAAACTTACTTGGTCCCATACCGAGGTAAGTAACGATCAAACGGTCTATCCGGCCCAACATCGGAATAGACTAATCATCACACAAACATTCATCTACAAGCCCAACACCGGAGTAGACGAACACAAGCATGCATCAGATAAACACCAAAGCAAATTACACGATTCCACTCAACAGACACTTAGGTTTATTAGTCTTTTAATCTCATTAAACCCTAATACTTTAATCTGCTACCTTGGGATTGGTGGCTTACTAATCTCGTAGACGGCTCAATTCCAGTTAACACCTTTTAATTTATCTTTCCTAAATGTCTTTTATAAACTCTTTGATTTGTCGGTTTAAGATTAGTAAATTTATTAATCTCCCGACATCTCATTGTTATTTAATTAAGTTCATTTAACCTGATAACCCGTCTATTATCTTATAACCCATCCCATTATTATACTCTATGGTTTGTTAAGTCTTTTAGCCGTATTTTAATTATGTCTTAATTTCCTGTATAGATTCATTTAATTAAGTTCTTACTATAATATATACGCACATAGGTCCTAACATGCCAATCTACATGAATGCATCATCCAATGATCAATCAACAATATACCAAAGCAATTACTAGAACGAGCTAACTAGCATGCATATTACAACCTAACCAATTAATCAGTGAAACCAATCATCAATCAATTAATTGTACTAATCTAGTTAATCAAACATGCATTTAGTACTACGATTTAAGGTTCTCGGGTCTACATGCCCTATCTAATGCATAATTAACCGACTCACAGTGAATGATAGTGGCGGATGATGGCGTGACAGAACTCCAAACCTCCTGAGGCCGAATGAATACAAATCCCGAAACTTCCTAAACCAATAAACCGATCCAAATGCAACTCTGAGCTAGAACCGTCCTAAACCGAAGCATTGACCAAGGCTGAACCGGGTTGACCAAGCGTTGACCACCACTAAACTGATGTTGACCATTGACCGAGCGTGGACTTTGCGTTGACCTAGCTAAGCCGAGTTGACCGAGGCTGAACCGGCATTGACCGAGGCTAAACTAGAAGCTGAATAACCCCTAAATGAACCGACTGAAGAATGGCGACTGAAGTGGCTTTTACGGTGACTTCTCCAGCATTGACCGCGGTGGAGGAGCGTTGACCGGTGGAGGACAGGCTTCTCCAGTGGCCTGCACTGAAGAGGAATGATCGCCGGTGAAAATTCCGGCAAAGAGAGAGAGAGAGAGTCACGACATAGAGAGCTCACGACAAGATCTTCTCGGGGTTGATCGGCGGTGGCTCCAGTGTTGACCGGAAATAAGGAGGCTCTCTGGCGGCTAAAGATGATCTTCGGCGAGAGACTAATGAGAGGTGAGAGTGATGATATGATAGCTCCATGAAATGAATCTTGGAATTCATTGAATCCACAAGAGAGTTATGTGGCGCTAGGAGAGAAAAGGAGGGTGACACTTGTCCCTAATTTTATTCTAAATTCTTTTTGTTCCTCTCATGATTCGGTAAAATCTATGTTCCATCCGTTCGGTCCATTATAGCCAATTTCCGTTTTGAATCTCCAAAATCCCCTCATAGCTTCTGAAATAAATACTCCAAGCTTCTTTTACAATTACTAGACTCTTTCAATTTTGCAAGTCGTTGCGTCCAATTCGGCTTCCCATAGCTCTCGTACCAAAGTTTACAAGTTTTATCGGTTCTATCGGTTTTCTTTCCCGATAGTCCGTAAAACTCTTTTAAAATATTTTCCACCATTTTATGTCTTCTAAATGATTTATTTAATTAAACAGAGAATAATTTGGCACATCTAGGCTTCCGTGTCGCGTTTTGGTAAACTTACCAAAATGTCCCTAAAGTATTGGAATTACAAAATGCCCCTTGTTGACTTTTCTGTCTGCCTGTTGACCAATTTCGTGAGACAAGGTATTATATAATGTGAATCTGATGCCCTATTCAGTTTCTGTGATATTGAGAATAACGGACTTCAAGGAAACTAATATCTCTCTGATCGTAGCGGATCTTTCTCTAAGGATTCCAATAGGATTTCTAGAAAATGTTCCCATTTTCATCGGTGGATGCCTGATGCCAACCAATTTTGTAGTCTTGAAGCTTGACACAGAACCAAAGGATCCTCTAGTATTTGGCAGATCGTTCTTAGCTACAACTGGAGCAGTGATCAATGTGAGACTGGGTATGCTAGATCTCTACCTAGGAGATAAGATCATGAGCTTTAAGATGGAGAGGCTGAAGAAACCAGCAATTGATAGACAAACATTCAGTATTGATGTAGGACCTGATGCTGCAGTTGGTTTAGAGGAAGTTTCTGATCATGGAGAAACATAGATGACAACTTGACATGACTTGATTAAGTCATCCACAACACTTATATATGATCTTAAGCTGAAAACTCCAAACATCACACATAAGCCGCGTCCGCTGAAGCAAAGGAACGTACTCTCTGACCTTAAGTCTCCTAAAACTGGTGCAAATTCTGTAGAGAACTGAGTCAGGAAATGAATGATTCCACCTGACCTTGCTGATATTCCCAAGTTCCTCGATCAGCCTCATGCTCACAATGCTTATACGCCGCCATGGATGAGGAGAATTTCGCAAAGTCATGCTCTGCCTTTAGAGAAACCACCAGAAGTCTTATTTTACCATGTGCCGAATTCGAGCGAGTGACTTAAAATAAGCGCTTGGTGAGAGGCAACCCACTTTGAGTCTGTACATACTTTATTTTCGTTTTCATTTCGTTTTCTTTGATTTTTCTATATTTTATGTGTCAAAAGCATCAAGAACATGTCACAGACCTTCAATGTCGGTCGATACCACACTCAAAAAGGCGGACGATAATCGACCTAGTTCTAAACTGCATGAATCTTTGTCGACTTAATACATATGTCTATCAACACCAGTCTGTGTGTTGGTCAACATCCATGCCGCACAGAGGTAAGTTTTCTGATTCAGTTTTCTCTCGTTTTGACCTTGTTCTCCCGATCCCAAGCTTCTATAATACTGGAGAATGTTTTTTAAATGTTTGGGAGGTAATTGCTCACATTGTGTTATTTTTTCTTAGAGATTGTCGAGCATGTTTTATCGAGTCAAACCCTTGTGCACGAAACTATGATTTTTCAAGGAAACCACCTCATTAGCAGGAACTTAATTGACCATTGATTCGAGCATTACATGAATCTAAGACTAATAAAAAACCTCAAGACCGATCGACTTGCTTATTTTCCCATGTCCACTTAGGCATTCAGAGGATCCAATACTGACTTCACCCTTTACCTGACTTAACTTCACTTGTCCAGGGGCTTGGTATACTTTGGATCGGATTTCTCAATCAGTCGTGAAAGACTTGTCTGTAATGGTTCCCCTTTCTCTTCCCTTCAAGCTTATAAAAAACAAAAACAAAATGACTACTCTAAGGATAAGCTAGTAGCTTCGAAGTGGTCATGGGAGTGGTAGAGACCCCTATTATCTCATGTGTTTCATGGAAATATGTCCAAAGAAACACCCCAGATAAAAAGGGAAGAGCAGCTGATAGAAAAAAATGATACCCAGTGGGGAAATATCAGTTGTTGAAGCGGGAAAAGAGAATGAAAAGGAATAAGAAGTAAGACAGTCTTTGTGCTTGGGATACTAATTGAGTAAGAGTCCATGTGTCTTTTGATCGATACTCCCTCGATGAATCTTCAGCATTATTTAAAGATGTCAGTATGGTGATTTTGGATTGTTTACTTGGGATGTGGGGTAGTTTGGAACAGTTGTTAAGTCTGAGGAAAGTACTTGGTGGTCTGGATCTTTTCAGGTAAGAATTTTATGTGGCTTTACTAAAGGGAATGTGAGTGTGGTGCTCCGAAGTCGAAATGAGTTTTTGTGTCTTCACTTCTTTTTCAGATTTTGGTTTTCTGTTTTCTTGAGGGCAAGCAAAAGCTAAATTTGGGGAATTGATATATCATGGTTTTTATGGATTTTTAACCTTGATATATGTATATAATCAAGTCATTTTAAGTGTCTTTCTAGTCCCTATCAAGACTTTTATAGGTTTCTATACGATTGAAGTTATTTGGAGATTTTTGAGCTATCTGGAGACGTTTTGGACATTCATGCGAGAAGAAGAATTGAGAGCCGATAGTTGATGTTGGTGTTGATTGACACTGCATTGGTGTCGCACCAAATTTGAGAATAAGCAAAGCGCACCGTTTTGGAAAACTCTTGAAGAATTGCAACTTGGCAAAGATGTTTCATTATTTACATTTCGACTCCAAATCGTGTTTTAGATTTATTTAGGTTTTTATTAGCCATTGTTGATACCTTTTGGTCTACGCTTTATTCAGAGATTAGGAGATTTAGGACTGGTCTTGTACTCGAGAGAGAAGAGATTTTGAACCCATATTCTTACTCTTTTGGATTTATATGATGGCCATGTTCTTTATATGATCGATGCGATAGCAGCTGCGTCAAAAAAAAAAAACACCACAGAAAAGACAAATGTATCAGAGATTATAATAAAAACAGTCGCAACTGAATAACTGAAGGCAAAAAAAAGAAGATGATGTTGTCGCTAATTTTCTCCAATGTTCATTTAAGAAGTAATTTACGGTCGCGCGATAGAAAAAATAGGTTGGCATTGTTTGACGATGATGTATTTACAGTGTTGATAAGGTTAATTTTTTTTTTTTCTGTGGTGTTCTTTTTCTGACGCAGTTGCTATCGCAGCTATCATTAAAAGAACATGGCCGATATCTATTTTGACCATGTCTGTTGTTATGATTTCCACGTCTAAGTAGATATCTTATTAGGTTTAGGGATTCTCATTAGGGATTTCAAGAAATGTTAGAATAATTGATTAGTTAGGATTCATCACATCTAATTCTTCATCTAGGTTGTTATTATTGCTTAATCTAAACTGGCCACTTAGATTATTGTTATCATGTTGATTAACGCAACGAGAGTTGGTTAATTAGCTAGAATAGAACCTAGGTAAGCAATTTACCTATTCGCAAAGAGACTTAATTTAGGGAAATTGTGAACGAACGAACTTGGAATTAATGCATGTTTAGAACTCTAGAATTCGCAAAGAGATTTAGTTTTCTAGGTTGTTAGACATAGATTATTATCTCAACAAAAGTTGGTTAGCTCTAATTTGTTTATTCTAGTTCAAGAACATTACATGACTGAATCATGATTTATTGGTTACCCAATTTCTTAATTTCCTGAGAACTTCCTTGAACCTGACGCTTCGTTAATTGAATACACACTTCACTTTATTTTACATTGCTATTTACTGCATACAAATCGTTCTTGCTTAGCTTAATTCGATTACAATAGTATACCGCGTGAAACTAGAGTCTTTGTGGATTATACTACTATATAATACAATTGCATATTTGTGCACTTGATGTGTAGCTCTAAGGATAACTTTGAGCATATCAGTGATCTAGTGATGCCTCTGTTATTTCTTTTAAAACTCCACCGATAGTTTTAGATAACGATCCTTAACTTCTCAGTAATGCCTTGGGGCAACAAGAAACACGAAATTATATATGTTAGAATAGCTTGTGTCATAGACTTTATTGTACCTCCTCCCCTGGATAGGAGACTTACCAACCAGGTACTAACGTGGTTATTTAGGTGATTTTGAACAAAAGGGAAAACTTTCTTCTTTTGATCCACAAATTTGTTCCGAGATACACATGTACATGCCCATGCCCCCTTATTTGGTAATGCATGTCCCGGTTTTAATCGCACCTCTCCTTTCATGGTCCACCTTGTTCCTGAAGACAATGAAAGACTTTGCAGTGTTTAGACGTTTTCATGAAGCTTTGTCATAAGTTTATAATTTTTGAACATTCCTACTTCTGCTCTACAAAATAAATGACTATCATCGGCAAATAATAAATGGGAAACTTTGGGCCTTTCCCTTTCAATATGTAGCCCTGTAACTCATTCCTATTCTTCCACTCCTTTTGAGGAGTGAAATCAGAGCCTTTGTGCAGATAATAAATAGAAAAGGTGAGACAAGGTCTTCTTGTCGGAGACCCTTCGATGGAATGATCTTCCCTCTAGGTTCATGTTGATGATTATTGATATGTGACTGAGAAATACAAGGCATTATGAGTTTGACCCATTTGTCAACTGATATATCATGTTTTACAGCTTTTAACCATTATATGTGTCTTGAATATAAAGTATTTTTGATGTTTGGAGTCTTTTAGAGTTTTTGCAGGTCTAGGTATTGTGAGATCTGAGATTCACACCAAAGATTTGTAATCATGTATTTGGACTTTTGGATATAAAGATGAAATAGATTTCCTATGAATCAAAGACTTTATCGAGATTGATCGTCGAGATAGAACAAACACAATCGAATAGAGAGTACAAAGTATGATAATCGAGCTATCTAGTCGAAGTGTTCTTGATTAGGGTTGGAATGTCTTGAATGAATCGCCACTTCTTCTTTAAATAGTCTCGACTTTGATCTCCTTGTTCCAATTTTTCGGCCTCACCATGGTAACGATCTCTGAGATTCGCGGGAATCGGTTGAACTGACAAAGACCGGGTTGTTCTACCTCTACATCGTCTCCTATCGAGCTCGAGCTCGATCGCCTCTTACTTCAGCGCTGTCTGGGCCTTGTCCAGATGTCGGTCGTATGAGCCCAAAATGGATGATGGATGATCTCTCTGTCTTGATTATGGAACGGGCTCATGATTATGGGCCTTTGTTTTGTTAGTTAATGGGCCGGATTTCTTAGAGGAAAATCAAGCACCAACAATAGCCCCCCAGCCCATTAATTTCGACGAGTCGAGGTTGATGGGCGGTGGACGTCCTCGGAAAGAAGCGCGCGTCTCGGGTGTGAAAGACCTAATGATTACTTTCGCCCCGTCCGTAGATCTTGTTACGATCCAATGGTCAAGGATGGCGTGTGGATCGATCTGACCTGCTTGTTAGCGCGTCAGCAGTTATGGCGTATATTCGTTAATGGGATTTCATCTTCCACCGTGGATCTGGTCAATCACTAACGGCTGAGATTTGAGGGTCACGAAGAGTCTTTTCGGACTCGATTTTTTTTACTGACGCGACTTGGCCGTCACATGTTCGTGGCCGTCGATCTCGAATCAACGGTTGAGATGGGGGAAAGCGAAGAGTCCCAACCGTCTCGATTTTCTCGTAATTACTACGAGTTTGTAATCGTACGGTCGAGATTTTGTACGATTCCCACTACAGACAATTCTTCATACGTCGAAGGTAACTTTCTATCTTCTCATTTGTGTCTTGTTTCTTTCTTGCTCTAGTTTTTCGTATTCTTTCTGTCGTTAGAAACTTTTCTCTAGAGGCTTCCTTTTATCCCGGTATATTTTTCCTCATGGCTCTGAGAGATGCGACGGGAGCAAGTATGAGCGCGGCGGCGGGATCATTCCGTCCGCATCCGCCGTCGATCTTAACCGCGATTCACATTAAGCGGTTACGAATGCAGTGCCGGATTCCACCGGAAGTAGAAATAGTCATCCCGTCTCCGGCGGTTTCACCGGAGACCATCGTGGAAGGCTACTGCTGTGCTTCTTACGCTTATTTCAAAAAATGTGGGCTCTTCTTCCCCATTCCTCGCCTTATTTTTTAGTGCTGGCCCAACTCCAGTTGGCGTTTCATCAGATGACACCGAATTTCGTTCGGTATGTCATCGGACTTGGAGTCAGGGCCGTAGAGGAGGGGATTGAGTTCGGGTCCGAAGAGCTCATGCGAGTTTGCTCGGTTAAGAAAAATACTCGCTTCCCAGGAACGTACTATTTTTCTCCTCGTTTCGGGCGGATCCTTGACGATATCCCAACGAGGGATGTATGGAGGGACCGGTACTTTTTCTCCAGAGTCGATAAGATTCATGGTTTAATACTCGGTCCTCCTTCCTTTTTTGTTGTTGTTAGGCTGATCCTAATTGGTTTCAGTTTGTGTTGCAGGATCTCCTGAATCGCTCGCTCTCAACCCGATTACGGAGGCTTTAATAACCCGACCGAGAAGGGGCACTGTCAACTGGGACAGTTTTACGGTGGAGCGCGTGCAAGCTGCTCTGAGGATCGACCCCGAACGGGCTCTGAGGGATCGACCTCGGGTTTCTCAAGACTTATCACTTTCCCCCGTGCCTCCCCGGGCTCGAGCTGTACAGCCTCCGCTTCGTGTTGCCGAGCGGGCAGGAGAAGGTGAGTTGTCTGACCGTTTTTATCTATACAACGTCTTGTTTGCCATCATTAAGAATGGTCTAATCTACCCTTTATTTTTGCTGTTCATCCTCTTTTGGACGATGATTCAATCGCTAGCACTCCTCCTCGCGAGAGACTGTCTCGAATAGCGAGGAGTCGTCGAAACGGGAAGGACCCCGTGGATCTGGCGAAGAAGGTGAGGGATGGAGGCCTGAGAAACGCCATCCTTTTTGCCATGTGTGATTCTCCTCCTCCCCCTCCTCTAGTTCTTCCTTTGAGTACAGGGGCTGTCGATGCCGCCGTGGGGACGGGCGGAGTTCCTCCCTCTTTGATCGCCCGGGAGGCGGACCCGGTCCCGTCCGGGGAGCTAGTTTTACGCAACTCTCATCCGAACGGTCCGAGGGGATCGAGTGGCCGGAGCGAGAGTGGAGCTCTTTCTCCCGTGCCGAAGCGCCGATGGGTCGATACAGAAGAGAGCTCGAGGAGATCGAGCGAGAATGTCGAGGCGCCGGGTAGCGTGGCTTGTTTTCTAAGACACTTCACGCCTGCGGGTGTCCAGTGTTGGATCTCCTAGGATCTAGGGTTCGTTATATTGAAATTACCAACCTCGTTCTTACCTTGAACTGGCAGCGGAATGATTGGTGAACGAGATCAGTGAGCGACTCAGATGCTTCGCCTCTACCAGATAGACACGCACACAAACCTGGAAACCGGGATGCTAGTGTCGGATCTATGGGATCTCTGAGTTTTGGTGTTTCTGCCTCTTCTGTCAAGAAAGAGACGACGGCTACTGATTCAGGTCGAAAACCTCAGGTTTTATTCAGACCTAAAATTATTCTTAACGGGCCAGACTCGTTTGAGTCATAAATCGAAACGTCTGTTCGAAAGCCCGAACTGTGTCGACCGACACACATACTGTGTCGATCGACACAACACCATTTGCTCGATATTAATGTGTATCCAATACACATTAACATGATCATTACCATAATGATCATTCCCATGTTTTAGCTTCCAGTTTGCTTAGGTGTGTGACCCTATAGGATCATATAATGCTGGCAGTAAGTCTACAACTTACAGATTGCAAGAGGCTTCTAGCAAAACATTGCAACCGCCCAGTATTATACGAATGTCTGATCTAGACACACAACTATCAGCAGGAGTGAGTACAAGTGTGATTTCAGGACACTATCCCAACAATCTCCCACTTGTACTGGAATCATCAATTCCTATAATCCTTTTGTCTCTATATCTCGATTTGGCATAAGGCAAGATTGGTGTCATCCTTATTAAGCCAACATCGTGTTTATCGAACTTCTGATCTTATACTGAACATTACAAACAACTGAACTACAGTTCGTTTGAGTGCGGCCACACATTTTCTCAGCATTTAATCTTCGATAGGCCCTGAGATATTTTTATCCCGTTATTCAGGAGGGACAAATCCCATCTTGTTCCATCCCTATTTCAACGCACACTTCATGATATACTTGAACAGTGCCGTTATAGTCGCCAGTTACGGGTCGACGTTTGACAAGGTCAAAGTGTACCAATTCATATGCAAGAAAGCATGATGAACTCAGGTCTAAGGACTATACTCTATAGTCGTAATGAGAACCTCTTATGACACATATATAACTATCTTGTAGACTTCTCATTAGCGGGTCATGTCCGATCATATGTTCACCAACATATATCTATATGACTGACTGTGATACTCATATCATTGACTCCATGAAACTTAGTCAACAGTCACCTCACAATCTAGTCTCTCGCGGTTGTTATTGTCCCACCTTAACAACCTCGACTAGGGACACATCATAATTTATGTCATTTGTTACTTATAGGGTTTCATGATCAAGTCATCAACTTGATGACCTATAATATGACATAAACTTATCTTGGGACCATTATTTAATTATCCAATAGTCAAATAATGTTGATGTCAGTTTTTCATAAACATGACCATATCATATCTATCTGAACATCATAACTAAACTAACTCCCACTACAATCAAGACCAAGTCTTCAGATATCTAGTACCTACAGCAACAGTATTCAACTTGTGCTTAGGTTGTGAGAGATGCTGCGGCATTCTTGCTTGGAACCATTCCAACAAACCACACCGCTATTCTTTAATAAGCACTATTCTACGGTCCTCTGCTTGGAAACCTTTCCAACAGACAGTACCGTTACACAGGCAAAATGACATAACCAGGTGACAACCGGGAGTCATCTTTGTCTGTCTAACTACTCATAACTGATTCGTCTTTTTCTCAGTTGTACAAGAACCTATCCTTAGTGTTTCTCAAACATTTGGGGATATTCCTTACAACTGTCCAGTGACTTTTACTGGAACAAATTGGTACCTACTCGTCATGCTTTATGCGTCAGCTGCATTTAGACGAGCGCAAAATATGGCATTCATGATGGATTCTATTGCATGAGCAAAAGGAATCTCACTCATAGACACTAGCTCAGCCAGTGTCCAAGACACTTCATCTTGCTAAGATCATTGCCATAAGACCTTTGGTGTGAAGCCATTCTTGGAATCATGCATATTGGAATTGTCCAGTACCTTATAATCATAAGGATTCTGACACGATCCAATTAGCTCTTATGATCCATCTCAATGGATCCATATTCCAAGAGCTTACGCGGCTTCTCCCATGTCCATTGTTAAGTTTGACTTCCGACCCAAATCTTGACAAGACTTTTAGCATCGGAACGTCGTTTATGAGATTAAGTACGTTCTAAACATACAGTTTGAGAATTGCAGCTACGCTCCCTCTAGTTTACTTGTAAACGCATTGTTTCTATTCGTTCCTGATCGAGTCAAAGCCTTTGACCGTTTTAACAGAACATAGATTCCAACTCCAAGATGCTTGCTTCAATCGGTGAAGCTAACATGCATAACTAGCCAATTTTCGGAGTTGGGGCTCACCTTCGCTTCTTTGAATTTCGCAGGCTCGTCACTTTTCAATGATCAACTGATCACGGCAATCGGCTACGAGAAATCACTCTCGAGTTAGTGACGGATCCTTTCGGGTCTGCGAATTTCAGGCTCCACAGGTGTAGATCCTACAGCTCTCTGTATATCCAACCGCTGCTCTCCCTCAACAGGTTGAACAGCCTCCTGTGTTTCTCGAATTTCTTCGAGTTGTACTTTTACTCCCACTGTTCTTCTTGGAAAAACAGAATTCCGAACAACAAAACTTTGTTCTCGGATTGGTTGCAAAAGTACCAAGCCTCGGTTTCCCTAGGACAACCAGCGAATCAGCACTTATCAGATTTGGGTTCAAGTTTGTTTGTTGACGACAACTGCCTCACACAAACCTTGCAATCCCAATTAATCAGAAAAACATATTTGGAAATCACCCAGTCCACATCCAATGTGGTGTTTTTCACTGATTCTGATAGAAAACTTATTTAGCGTAAACATGTTCATTTTAGAGCGTATTTTAAAAGAATAATGGAAGATTTATGTGACTCATCATTAATCGGAGCATATCCAATAAGATCCGATTCATTCTCTCAGAAACACCATTCAAGGTTTTCAGGAGAAATGAGCTGTGAAATGACTTCACACTCACTTAGATGATCACTCAATTCTTGACTCAAGTATTTTCCTCCGCGATCTAATAGAGGATCACAATACTTCTGTCAAATCGGTTCTATACTTCATTCTGAAACTCCTTTGATCATTCCAAAGGATTCTGACTCGTGTCTCATCAAATGAACACAGTCATACTTACTGAAGCCATCAATAAGTCAATGAAGTATTGAAGATTTCCTCTGGCATTAATGCTCATCGGGCCATATACTTCAGTACGTGCAAGGCCCAATAAGCCTCTGGCCCTTTTCTTTAGCTCTGCTAAAGAAGCCTTAGTCATTTGGCCCAGTAAGCAGAATTCATGTCTCAATTGATTTACAATCAAATGAACCTGAAGCCCAGAACTATGGAACTTCTGAAGCCGCTTTACTCTTATGTGGTCAAAACAACTATGCTAAGGAAAATCGAGTTCAAGTCATCAGACTTAAACCGTTTGGTATTTATGTTATATCCAAGTGTATATTGGTTTGAAATATAAAACCCATTTAAAAGGGGTGCTACCATATAATATTTCATCAAGATCAAAAGAACAAAACTTGTCTTTTATCAGAATGAAAAGCATCCAAATTCTTACAAGAAAATGAAAGACATTTCTGCATAAAGCAGGTACATAGTAGCAATTACTTAATTCAAAAACCAAGCTTGAAAGGCTCCTACAAGTGGAGAATCTCTACGGCTTATGTAGCAACCATTGCTCCATACTAGACACGCAGTTCCACTTGTCCTTTCTTCAACGTTCTACTGTTGCTTAGGCCCTGCATATTTCCAAAATATCAGTACCACAACCAGTATCCAATACATACGTAGAACTTGAATTAATAACACAATACTTGAAGAAGAAGTACCATACATCTCCTTCATCTCTTGTGAATCTTCCAAGAATTTAATGCAATCTCTCTTCCAATGCCCTGACTCATCACAGTAGAAGCACTTTCTCACACCAGATGGGCCGGACTTGGGCTTATAAGATGACACAAGCTTATCCTGATTCCAAATCTGGACGGCCCTGCCTCTACCCTTGTCGACACAAGATTTCTCAAATCTTTTACCCTTAATGATGTCTTGCTCTGCTGTTTTGATCATACCATGCAGCTCAGTCAACGTCTTCGTCAAGTTATTCTTGATAAAGCTTTTGACAAACTTATCATAACTAGACGGCAGTGACTGCAGAATGATGTCAGTGGCCAACTCTAAGCTGACAGGACATTCCAGTTTCCCCAGGTTATCAATGTAACCCATCAATTTAATGACATGAGGACTCACTGGAGCATCCTCAGGTAGCTTGCACCCAGTGAGAGACTTCACCATCTGGAATCTCTCAACTCGTGCCAGATCCTGAAACTTCAGTTTCAGGCTGGTGATCATCTCTATTGGCGACTCCATGTTCTCGTATTGACTCTTCAAGTCTGATTCCATGGTAGCCAACATCAGACCACGCACATCTACCACATCAATATAATGCTTATTTCAAGCATCATATACTGCATTTGAGCGATTGGCCCCAAGCTTTTCTGGGAGAGCTTTCTCTAGGACATAGTCCTTACTCTCCTGCTTGAGTATAAATCTCAAATTTCGATACCAATCCAGGAAATTTGATCCATTTAACTTGTCCTTATCAAGGACGGATCGCAACGAGAAGGTAGTTTTAGACATAGGCTGAAAATTTTAATCAAAGAAAATTCTAGTTATGATTTCAGGAAATGAGGAATCTTATCCAATAAGAAAACTCGCATTATATTCAAACAATGTTTCCTCTATGAATATAATGATCCAAGATCCATACATCACTAAGATCTGAGTGGACGACTCGTCATCACCCAGAGTTTAGTAATCTAGGTAAGCAAACCATTGCTAATTGTACTCAGTACAACTCTTGGTCGTAGATGAGACAATCCATGTCTCATCCACTCTGACGTCTCTGGGCCCAGAACTTCTGACAGCCCAGTCAAGTAAACCAATCTCTTCTGTCTTGTGATCATTGACAGTCGCACTGCAAGTCTATCAATGATCACCTGCCTTACTCATGTCACTGTGGATACCAAGGACTCCAAGACTATCCAACAATGAAACGAGTCTTGACAGTAGACAAGATTGGGCAAGACATCAAGGTCACTTGATATTTAGTTGAGGAAATGGAACTTTAAAAGATTAGTAATTCAATCTTTTAGGTCACGTAATTGTAGATGTCAAGCACTGCAAGACCATCATTGCTACTATCTGCCTTACTCACGTAATTGTGGATACCAAGCTCTTGGAAAGACTATCCAACAACGAAACGAGTCTTGACAATTGACCTTATTGAAACTAAGCTTTGATCTAACACACATCCAATGTGTATTAGACAGGTTTAGAACATTTTACTTCTAATTTTAATTAAGTTTTAATAGTTCTAATTTCAGTGGGTTAGGTCATTCGGCTCGGCTTCTTAATCATATGGTTCAAAACCAAACGATTACGGTTCGCATCGTCACCATCTGCGTCGACTGACACACTTGGTCGACTCTTGATATGCAACCTTAAGATTATTCGAGATAACCGGTCAAATCCAATTTAACCAGTTCATCTAATTGAACCGATTCAATCAGTTTTAACTAGTCGCGATAACCGGTTCAATCCAATTGAACCGACTTATCCAATCAAACTGATCTTAACCAATTAAATCGGTTTATTCTAATTAGGATAACCAGTCCAATTCAATTGAACCAATTCATCCAATTTAAACCGATCTTATCTGCCTTAACCAAGCATGATAACCAGTTCAATCCAATTGAACCGATTCAACCAATCGTAAGGCTTGTGGCGACCGACATTAAACTTGTGTCGATCGACACAGTAGAGTATTAGGGATTTTGAATTAAACCGACATAACCATGCGGGATAACCAGTTCAATCCAATTGAACCGATCTATACATTCGCATAGTCTGTGTCGACCGATGCACTCAGTGTGTCGATCGACACAGTGCGATTTCAAATCTTTCGCATTTTCGCGGTGTATCGACCGACACACCCAGTGCGTCGATCGATGCTGTGCGAAAACCCTAATATCTTTTACGAGTTTTCGCGATGTGTCGACCGACACAAGCTTAGTGTCGATCGACATCATGCGACAAACCCTTAAGTTATTTACGCGTTTTCGCTCTGTGTCGACCGACACACGCTTAGTGTCGATCGACACGCTGCGAAAACCCTAAATTTTATTTATGCGTTTTCGCCCTGTGTCGACCGACACACGCTTTGTGTCGATCGACACGCTGCGAAAACGCAGACATCGTATTTTCAACAGAGGTTCTAATCCGAGATTAACAACATGAAAACGCGTTTTTGCAAGAAACAATCAATTCAATAACATCAGTATTCGAATTCAGTGCTTCAGATTCAATAGACTAAACCCTAAACAGCTCTGATACCGCTGTTGGATCTCCTAGGATCTAGGGTTCGTTATATTGAAATTACCAACCTCGTTCTTATCTTGAACTGGCAGCGGAATGATTGGTGAACGAGATCATTGAGCGACTCAGATGCTTTGCCTCTACCAGATACACACGCACACAAATCTAGAAACCGGGATGCTAGTGCCGGATCTATGGGATCTCTGAGTTTTGGTGTTTCTGCCTCTTCTGTCAAGAAAGAGACGACGGCTACTGATTCAGGTCAAAAACCTCAGGTTTTATTCAGACCTAAAATTATTCTTAACGGGCCAGATTCGTTTGAGTCATAAATCGAAACGTCTGTTCGAAAGCTCGAACTGTGTCGACCGACACACATACTGTGTCGATCGACACAACACCATTTGCTCGATATTAATGTGTATCCAATACTCATTAACATGAGCATTACCATAATGATCATTCCCATGTTTTAGCTTCCAGTTTTCTTAGGTGTGTGACCCTATAGGATCATATAATGTTGGCAGTAAGTCTACAACTTACAGATTGCAAGAGGCTTCTAGCAAAACATTGCAACCGCCCAGTATTATACGAATGTCTGATCTCGACACAACTATCAGCAGGAGTGAGTACAAGTGTGATTTCAGGACACTATCCCAACATCCAGCTCCTGGCTTTTGGGGACATGGTCTTTGGTGACTCATATACTGAGATGACGGTGGCCCTTGAGAGGGTAATGGTTGTACCGCTTTATTTTATTCGTATTTGTTTTGGGAACTTAACGTTAGCGTTTTTATGTAGTTCCTGAAGGCTACGAACGGGTTTGTGGCCAAGTATGAGCACGAGCTACGCGAGGGGTCGCAGGTAGGCGAGCTCGAGACCGTAAAGAAGACGGTAGGTGACTTGAATCTGCAGCTGCATGGCTCTTTGTCCCGAGAGGAGGAGCTTAAGAGGAAGCTGGCTAGGTACGAAGGGATGGAGGATCGGCTACTGACTTTCGAGAATCGGGAGAAAGATCTTTCTCAGAAGCTTCGAGCGGCCGTGACCCGAACAGTGGCTGCCGAAGAGGCGAGCCGTACCGCAGCTATGCAAGCTTCTCAAGATCGAGCTGATCAGGAGAGGGTTCTCGTGGGGAGAGACTTTGACGTGAAAGTTGTTGTTCACGAGGAGAGGAAGAAAATGAGCGGAGAGTACTTGAAGATCCTCAAGGGGATCAAGGAGAAAAGCGAGGGTCGGAAGGCTTAGACCAGCGCTGAGATCCGCCTCCAAGAAACCTTGGCCAATATCGAACTCATCGTGGAGTTCGCCTCCGGGGAGCTGGACTTGACTCAGGAAGTGTTGATACTGGCCGAGAAGAAGAGGGTGGCCATGGAAGAGATGAACGCTGCAGCGGTCTCTGATTTCAGCATTGGCAAGTTAAACTTGCCAGCGATGTCAGACGACTTGGTGATTCTGGCGCATGCTCCTCCCCAGCCGCTCCTCGTCTCCCGACCGGGGTTGGTTCTACCGACGATCAGGCGGAGGATGGAGATGAAGCTTCTTCGCGATCACAACAATTTTAGTCGTTTTGTCGTTGCCCGAGGGGGGCTTTTTAATTTCTTTTTTGTACTCTGGTTGCCCGTGAGGGCTCTTTTTTTTTATATATATGAATTGTTTTTCGATTTTTCATGCCTTAGCATAGAATCGATTGTTTTAATGCCTTAGCATAAACTAGCTGTCGTGACAGCTCGAACCTCTAAAGAGGGGTTAAATAACTTGGCTTGAATTGCCTTAGGGAGTTCTTTACGAACTTTGAGGTCGATTGTATTTGAGCTCGAGTTCTTCCTCAAATTTGTTCGAGGTACAACTCTTTTAGGATGTAAAGGTCGAGTTCGGCTGGTAGTTGAAATGAAATGCTTTTAAGTACACGATGAATCGGAGTAGACTTACATAGATTCGTTTTGAGTGTATGCGGGGGTCGCTTTGCGTGAACAATTGTCTCGTTTTTATCTGTCCTGATGTAGACTCAACCTCGTTGCTTTGCTTGAGGGGAGGGGGTAGCCCCCCAATTCTTCTACACTGTAAAAGGTTGGAAGAATTTTAAGTGTTCGAAGGACCATTTCAGATCGATCTGTTTTTTGAAGAGATAATTTCATATCACTTTAATTAGAGGGGGCCATTTCAGGCCGCTTAGAAGGGATAATTTCATATCGCTTGATTTTTGGAGAGATAATTTCATATCACTTGATTTTTGAAGGGATAATTTCATATCACTTGATTTAATGTAAAGGCGAAGTATTTCGCGACGACTCTAACTTTTACAACGGAAAGAGACATTGATCAAGAGACTTATTTTGATTTCACAAAGATAAGCTAGTAAGACTTCGTTTGAAGTCGTCGAGCTCGGTAAGAGCTTTGTGTTGGGGGGCGGCTGCGCTCGAGATCGAGCTGCCTACGTACCCTTTTAAGGGGATCAAGCCATTTCGTAGTTTGATTATGTTGCGTACTCTCAGTGAAAGTACTTTTTGAGGTTGATGATGTTCCAGGGTCGTAGTTCAGGTTTTTGGGTTTCCACCGATTTGAGTCGGTAGACCCCGTCCTTCACAACATCGGTGACCTGGTAAGGACCTTCCCACTTTGCTCCTAACTTTCCAGCGTGTTCTTCCTTTTTATGGTCGAACACTTTCCGTAAGACGAGCTCTCCTACTTGAAACCTTCGAGTTTTAATTCTGGAATTATAGTAGCGAGCTGCGGCTTGTTGGTAGTTTTGGATTCGAGCTAGTGCGAGATTCCTTCTTTCATCGACGAGGTCGAGCTCGTTCGTTATCATCTTGTTGTTAAGCTCCTCTTGCCGTGGGCATTCTTCTTGCGGATGCTTGACACGAGGATTTCGGTTGGTACTACCGCCTCGATTCCATAAGCTAGCGAGAAGGGAGTCTCGCCAGTGGATTTGCGGGGGGTAGTCCGGTAAGCCCATAGTACGGCTGGGAGCTCGTCGCTCCAGCTTGTTTTGCACTCATTGAGTCTTTTCTTAAGGTTGTTCATGATTGATTTGTTAGCTGCTTCTGCCAGTCCGTTTCCTTGAGGTTAACGAGGCATCGAGTAGGTCAGCTTTATGTTCCAGGTTCTACTGAACTCTTTGAACGCGTTTGATATGAACTGAGGTTCATTATCGGTGACGATCTCGTGAGGTAGTCCATGTCGGCAAACGATGTTTCGCCAGACGAACTCCTTAACGTGAACGTCTTTAACTTGTTGGTACGATTCTGATTCAATCCATTTAGTGAAGTAATCTGTCATCACCAATAGATGCGTAGCTTTCTTTTTGCCGGATGCGACTAAAGGTCCCACGATATCCATTGCCCATCGCATGAATGGGTATGGCGAGGAGATCGAGGAGAGTTTCTCCGATGGTTGGTGGATAATCGGGGCGTGCTTTTGGCATTTGTCGCATTTGCTGGAAAAGGATTTGCATTCGGCGGCCATTGTTGGCCAGAAATAACCTTGCCTTTTGATTCGTATGGCCAGAGCTCGTCCTCCGGAATGGCTTCCGCAGGATCCGTCATGGGCCTGCGTGATCACGGCTCGGGCTTGCTTCTTATCGAGGCATTTGAGGTAAGGTCCAGAGAGACTTCTTTTAAAAAGTTCTCCTTGCATGACACAGTACCTCATGGTCTGTTTCTTAAGTTTTCACGCTTCCCATTTGTCATCAGGGACTTCGCCGTTTGTTATGTAATGATCGGAGTTCTCCAATCTTCTTCATCGTCGGGCTCGGGTCCCTGACTAGTGGTTGTAGTTTGGATTGGTCCATCTGGAACGTTCGCGACGTACACGGTATTTCTTGGGTCGAGATCATCATCTATCTCGATGATGTCGAGACTAGTCTCCTCATGCAGTTCCTTGTGTTCGACGTCGTCCTTTTTGGTAGGCTCTTCCTCTTTCAAGGATTGAGCTTTTAGGGCTATGTCGATACTTGGTTTTTCGATCCCCTCGACTGGTATAATCCTTTTGAGGTTAGAATATGATGTCAAAGCCAACGCGTCCAGGGCATCAGCAGCGGTGTTTTCCCCACGCGGGATCCGTGTTAGATCAAAGAATTCGATCTGGTCGGCGAGGGCATGGACTACCCGCAGGTTAGCTTCCATTCGTTCATCTTTGGCCTCGTAGTCGCCGTGGTATTGGCTCGTGACCAGTTGGGAATCACTGAAAGCGTCTACTTCCCGGGCTCCTATTGCTATTGCTAATATGAGCCCGGCTATCAGCGCTTCGTATTCTGCTTCGTTATTAGATGCGGCGAAGCCTAGCCTGAATGATTGTTCTAATAATTCTCCTGTAGGGGAGACCAGTTTTACTCCGACTCCGGATCCTTGCCTTGATGAGGCTTCATCGACATGGAGTTTCCATCTCTTGGGGGATGCTGGGTCGAGTTCGATGGTTGGAGGAAGTTCAATTATGAAGTCAGCCAGTACTTGCGCTTTTAAGCACGTCCGAGCCTTGAAATCGATGTCATACTCGCTGAGTTCGATATCCCATTTGACCAGCTAACCTGACTGGCTTGGACTGTGAAGGATGGTTCTCAGTGGTTGAGAAGTCATCACTATGATTGAGTGCGATTGGAAGTATGGTCGGAGTTTCCGAGCCGATGTCACCAATGCTAAAGCAAGTTTTTCCATGGCGGGGTATCTGGTTTCAGCATCGATTAAGGTATTACTGATGTAATACACCGGCCGTTGTTCGTTTTGTTCTTCACGAACCAGGACTCCACTTACTGCTTCCGTAGAGACAGCCAGGTAGAGGTAGAGGGGTTCCCCTTCTACTGGTTTCGCCAGTATAGGTGGCTCGCTCAGATAAGACTTGAGTTGGGCGAACGCTTCTTCGCACTTTTCATCCCATAGGAACTTCTTGTTCGCTTTGAGCAAGTGATAGAAGGGTAGACACTTATCAGTCGACCTCGAGATGAAGCGGTTCAAAGCAGCTATTTTGCCAGTCAGACGCTGGACTTCTTGCGTTGTTTTGGGAGACTTCATCTCCATAAATTTCACGATCTGTTTAGGATTCGCTTTGATCCCTCTTTCGGTTACTAAGTAACCAAGAAATTCTCCTGATGGGACCCCGAATGTGCACTTCGCTGGGTTGAGTTTCATCCCGTATTTATTGAGAATGATAAAGCATTCTTTTAGTTGGGGGATATGATCTTCGTACCTGGAAGATTTGACCAGCATATCGTCGATGTAGACTTCCACGGTTTTACCCAGGAGTCCTGAAAACATCTTGTTGACGAGGCGTTGGTAAGTTGCTCCTGCATTTTTTAGTCTGAAAGGCATGAATTTGTAGCAGTACGTGCCTCGATTAGTTATGAACGAAGTATTTTCTTGGTCCTCGGGGTTCATTAGTATTTGGTTGTACCCCGAGAAGGCATCCATGAAGGACAGTAGTTGGTGTTCGGCGGTGGCTTCGACCAACCGGTCGATGTGTGGGAGTGGAAAGCTGTCTTTTGGACATACTTTGTTGAGGTATGTAAAGTCTACATAGACTCCACTTCCAATTCTTTTTCTTGGCCACTACGGGGTTCACAAGCCAGTCGGGGTACTTGACCTCTCTGATCGATCCAATTTTCAGTAATCGATCGACCTCGTCGTTGACTGCTTGAGCTCGTTTCGGGCCAAGTTTTCGACATTTTTGTCTTACCGGTTTGTAAGTTGGGTCGACATTCAGCTCGTGGCTGGTTACGTCGATGTTGATTCCTTTCATGTCTGCTGAAGACCAGGCAAAGGAGTCAACGTTCTGTTTAAGAAAAGAGATCAGTTCATTTTTGACTGGCTCCGATAGGTCAATTCTGATGCCGACAAGTCTTTCGGGATGAGCGTCGTCTATACAAACTTGGGTTGTGAGGTCCTTTGGAGGTCCTTTTTGGCTTGGGTCGTTCGACCTTTTGGTTTGCATAGTGTCGAGCTCTTCCTCTTTCCGTAAATGGTTTTTACTCCTTTCGGAGTTGGAAATTTTACGCATTGATGGTAGGTCGATGGTACAGCTTTCATGTCGTATATCCAAGGTCGACCTAGAATTGCGTTGTAGGGAGATGGTCGATCTACTACGACGAGCTCCGTCATTCTTCGAACTCCTTCAGCTATTACTGGGGCGAAGACAGAGCCCATTGAATATGTTGTTTCGCCAGCGAACCCTACCAACAGTGTCTGTTCCTCGACGATCTCGGAGTCGTTGAACTCCATCTTTTTGAATGCGTCGTAAAAGAGGACATCCACCGATCTTCCTGTGTCGATCATTATCCTCGAGAGTTCGACATCTCCAACTACTAGACAAACGAGGAGAGCATCGTCATGTGGTTTGTCAAGATTGTTTGTCTCGCTCTCGTGGAAAGTGATTTCATGGTCTGGACCTAACATCGGGATTTTCTCCCTTTTGTCGGTCTCGACTCTTCTTTGAAGCGCTTTGATTGAATTGACCGTCTCGGCATAGCTTGGAGCCACCGAAGATGAAGTTAACTCGTTTAGGGGGTATGTCCCGTACACCCCCCCCCCCCCCCCCCCGCAGAGGCGAGGGAGATTGATTCGTGAGCGTAAACTCTTAATAGGAGCTGGGGCGGAGTTAGCGCCGGGCCTCCTGGGGTGCCACATAAGCTGAGTTCGTCGAGAATGACGTCGACTCGCTTTCGTGACCCTTGAGGGAGGGATTCGGGAGATTCTGGCTCCTTAGATCGTTCTTGTTTGTTCTGAGAAGGCTTTTTGGTGTTCGACTTTTTGGTCTGTTTACTTTCCTTTTTGTTCATATGGAGTTTCCTCCTCGACTTCTGATTCTTGTTTTTTTCAGACTCTCGCTTTTGAGCCTCGGCTTTAGCTCGAGTATAGAACTCTTCTGTCGAGTGTCCTTTCTTGTTGTGAAAGTCGCAGAATATATCCTTGTCGAACTCGAATTTCTTCGAGCTCTTCATGCTCTCGACTGCGTTAACGTTTCCAAATTTACGGGAATTCTTTTTTGAGTTCGAGTTCTATGAGCCCGACGAGTACTTTTCTTTTCGGTGTATTTCTCTGAGGGCCGTGGTTTTGTCCTCGAGGCGAGTAAAGACCGATGCGTGATGAAGGGCGTCATCGAGTGTTTGAGGTTCACGGACTATTATTTCCTCGCGGAATCTGGTCGAATATCACAGTCCACGTCTTAGTGCTTCTATAGCTACTTCGTCTCGTGGTTCGCGATTTTAGATTTTATCTCCTAGAATCGGTCAATGTACGAGCGAAGTGTCTCGTCGGGTTTCTGAGAGACGCCAAATAAGGCTGCCTCAGTAGTCTTTTCCTCGATAAAGACGGAGTATTGTTTGAGGAAAGCCGTCATGAACTGGGTGAAATTATCGATGGATCTCTCTTCCAGTCCAGCTAACCATTCTAGGGCAGAGCCCGATAGGTTTTCTGCAGAAAGCCGGCTCTCTCTCCTCGTCGGCGAGGTATACCCTTGCCATTGCTAGTCGGAATGCCCTGATGTGGGCTTTCGGGTCTGATTTTCTAGAGAATTCCGGAAATTTTGATTTCTTGATTTCCCGGATTCTTGCGAAGGCGATCCGGTCTGTGAACGGCGTTTGTCACGTTTCTTCGATCACTCGATCGATGTCGGGTGCCGCTCTCGTTGCCATGTGAACCTTCGAGCTCAGACTGACGAAATGGGCCTTAGCCTGCTCGATGTATTGTCTTAACATATCATGTTCGTCGTTCGCTATAGGTGCGACCCGTGCTTGTGCCTGATTCGATATTTGTTCCGGGAAAACCGGGTCGAGAAGATCGATTGTTGGAATCGATCTTGTCTGGTCGATCTGTGGCGTTTGGAACTGTATCGTATTTGATCTGTTAGGATGTCCCGAGCTCGAGGCGAAAGCAGAGCCTCCTAGTTGCCTTGGTCGGACATTGGAGTTACTCGGGAGAGGTGGTGGTCCGGGTAATGGTCGGTTTCCGATCCGGTCGGATCGGTTACCATAGGACTCGAACTGAATGGAATCGGTGTCGCAATGGGGGTCGTTATAGGGCAAAAACCGCTATTCGACGTGCTAGTGAAATTTCCCGACGTTCCAGGGGGTGTTACCACCTGAGAGAAGGCCAAGTGTGTTTGCGGTGGAGGACTTATGGGGGGTCGTGGATTGCGTATTGATCTACCTCCCTGGTTTTTGCTAGCGAGCTCTTCAAGGCGGGCGTTAATGCGCCGTTCTTGTTCGTCGAGCTGCGCGGCCAGAGAAAAATTTGCGATCTCTTGGGCCAGTGCGTTTGCCTCGTTGCTTCTCGTTCGGTTTACTAATAGGCTTAACATCGAACGGATTTCAGCGAGGTCGTCCGGGCTTTGTCGCTGTGGAGCAGTAGGCAGTGGCGAGTTAGGCCTGAGCGTTCCAGACCCGCCTCCTGAAGCAGGGGAGGAAGTCGAATCGTTTCTCATCCATACCTAGTTCCTGCTCGGATCGTTAGTTCTTGACAAAATATTTGTCGGAGTCTGGCTCTTCGCGATCGTTTGAGCGACTGAGCCGGCTGGTGCCGAAGTCGTGGAGACTGAGGCTGAGCTCGTCAACACGCCATCGGTCTGACCCATGGTTCTCACCCATGTGGTGTTCTGAGGAACGTTGTCGACCGTTTGAGGGTAGTCGATTGGCAGTGTGGCGCTGGGAGAGCCAGGTTGTTCGGGATTCATCTCGATCTATCGGATCTAGGATCTGATTCTTAAGATTGGAAAACTATAGACAGTCCCCACAGTCGGCGCCAAATGTGAGATCTGAGACTCACACCAAGGATTTGTAATGGTGGATTTGGACTTTTGGATATAAAGATGAAATAGATTTCCTATGAATCAAAGACTTTATTGAGATTGATCGTCAAGATAGAACAAACACAATCGAATAGAGAGTACAAAGTATGATAATCGAGCTATCTAGTCGAAGTGTTCTTAATTAGGGTTGGAATGTCTTGAATGAATCGCAACTTCTTCTTTAAATAATCTCGACTTTGATCTCCTTGTTCCAATCTTTTGGCCTCGCCATGGTAACTATCTCCGAGATTCGCGGGAATCGGTTGAACTGACGAAGACCGGGTTGTTCTACCTCTACATCGTCTCTTATCGAGCTCGATCTCGATCGCCTCTTACTTCGGCGTTGTCTGGGCCTTGTCCAGATGTCGGTCGTATGGGCCCAAAATGGATGATGGATGATCTCTCTGTCTTGATTATGGAACGGGCTCATGATTATGGGCCTTTGTTTTGTTAGTTAATGGGCCAGATGTCTTAGAGGGAAATCCAGCACCAACAGGTATGGTATGGAGCTAATCTTAAGATTTGAGAGCATTTGGAGCCAATTTGAGAAACATAGAGTGCCAATGGACACCAGCTCTTGTGTCGGTCGATACTAGATAAGACGAAATAGTGAAAAATTACAAGAATGACCCGAAGTTTATGATATTTACATTTAGCCCAAAATCATGTTTTAAACTATTAATTAGGTTTTTAAGTCATTGTTTAAGCTATGCTTTATATTACTTTTGTTTTGATGAGAGATTTCTATAGAGGTTTTTAGAGACAACTTTGAGATCCTTTAGAGAGGATTTTGAACCCTTTTGTTTCTTCATTTATTTCTCTTATGCAATATATTATAAACATGTTTATTGCTTCAATTTCCATTTTTGGGTAGATTTGCTGGTTCGTGACCATAAAAATAGCGAGAGTAGAATTGAGGTTTAGAGTTTCTCATTAGGGATTTCATGGTCTGTTAAGTTGATTGGTCAGTTAAGGGTTCCAGAACTCTAATTCTTCACCATAGGTTCTGATTAATGCTTGATCTAAACTAGCCATTTAGATTATTTATCATAGGTTGATTCTCGTAACAAAATTTGGTTATTTAGATAGTAAAAATCCTAGGTGAGCAAATTGTTTATTTACAAAGGAATTTGGTCTAGAAAATTGTGAACAAATTAAACCTATAATTATTTCATGTTTATACTTTAGAAGTTACCAAGAAAATTTATTTTCTAGGTTGTTACACATAGATAGTTTACGTAGCGACAACTGGTTCACTTTATCATCTTGTTTTGAGTTCTATGACATATCAAAATCGTGACTGGTTGATTACTTGCATTCATGATTTTTTGAGAACTTCTTGAGCCTAGCATTTTATTTTTTGTTTACACACTCATTTATTGTTGCTTGTTTACTTACAACCTTTATGTGTAGCTTAATTTGAACCAAAATTGTGTGATTCTCGAATCTATGTGGGATCGATAAACCCTTTACACTACTTTTGCATCTCTTGTTCACTTGCATAATAGTTTCTAGGAAAAACTTACAACACATAATCATGAAATCCCATCTTGATCATTAGGGCTTCAAGGAAGTTCCATTCTAACATATTGTAAGCTTTTTCATATCCACTTTAATGGCCATGAAATATTTTTGCAGCTTTGGTTTGTTGGGAGAGCATGGAAGTTCTCTTGAACAAGAATGTTATCAATAATAAGCAATGTTCTAAAACGCGGCATAGGCGGTGGTCGAGCGTCCCGATTTTACACTATACGGTGGGTTAGGCGGTTTAAAAAAAATCGGACGCCTAATAACGTCTAGGCGGCCATTACGCAGCCTAGGCGGGTGCCTAAGCGGATTCTAGGCGGCCGTTTTAAAAAAAAAATTTAAAAAATTATATAATTATATTTTATTGTGTATGTCAAGACTATTTAGTTTGAATAAAACTTATTATAAGTTTTTAGACTAAAAAGTTTAATTCATTTTGGGAGTAAGTTAAAAAACTATATATCCTTATTTTTTTTATTTTTATAAAGATTATGATTTTTCATTAGCGTTGGAGATCATTTATATATTTTAAAACTATATTTTTACTTTATTTTATCAAAGTTTATTGAATTTGTAATTGAGTCTATGTTTTATTCTTTTTCTAAAACTATAATATATAAAAGATTTATTCTCTATGAAAATTATATATATATATATATATATTATCCGCATAGGTCCCGCTTAGGCGTTCACGTATACGACTAGGCGCTAGGCGTTTGTCCACCGCCTAGCGAGCGCCTAGCGCGTTTTAGAACTCTGATAATAAGTCTATTTACCACGAACACCGATTGCGTCTCCAAAATAAATGGTAGAAGGGTTTTCTTCAGACACTTACAAAGAAGCTTTGATATGATCATATTGTTGTTAGCTAATTGGTCTAAACTCTGCCATCTCTCGGTTTGTTCTTCTTAGGGATTAAACAAATGTTTGTTTGATTTAGTTTTTGGTCAAACTCTTGGTCACAAAAAGTTAATTACAAGTTTAATAATGCCATGGCGTAAGAATTACCATAAGTGTTAGTAAAATCTGCTTGTTATACCATCCGAACCATGAGCTTTATCATGATTTATATCGAAAACCGTCTGTTTGATTTCCGCTTCGATAGGTGCCATTACATGTATTCCATTATTGCTTGCATGTGATAACCGAGATGGTCACGAGGTCGGGATGCGCGTCTTGCTCGAGAGTTGACGTGCTCGGTCCGAAGGAACTAAGTTGTTCTTGAGAGAGAACCGACTAGATTCAGAGATAAGCAAGAGTAAAGTAATGCTCGGGGTGAAAGAAGAGAAGATTGTGTTCGGGGTTCTTTGTTGAGGTCGATATGCTCGGCGACGAGCGTAGTTGGTATTCAGATTCCCGAGCAGGTCGAAAGACGTGCTCGGTATACAATTCGGAAATTGACTCTAGAGAGAGAAAGTAGTAAGAAGTGCACAAATCCCAAAAAGTTACATTAATGTACAGTGACGACTCCTATTTATAGTAAAATACGGTCGTACTTTTTTACAGGCCGTTGACCGCTTGTCGAGTTCGTGCGGATTGGGCCGTACTTGGTGACGAGATGGGCTGAGCCGTACGTTCCTTTGGCCGTTAGTGTAGCCGAGCCGATTTGCTTGAGTTGAGCCGAGCCGAGCCGATAGTAATGAGCTCGGTTTTGACGTGTGTGTCCGGGCCCTTATTGTTTGTTGGGCCGTTTTGTTTTTGTTGGGCCGACCTTTGCTCAGAGGATAAGTATTGGGCCTTCTAAGTGGATGGGGTACTAAACCCATATATAACAGTAAGCCCCCCCCCCCCCCCCCCAGTTCGCCGATCTTCGTGGTTCTTGAAGTCTGCGGATTTTGATGGTGTTTTAGTTGGGCCGATACTTATTCGGTGTAGCTCTGGTCGGCCGGTTTGATCCGCTCGTTGCTTTTTCTCGGAAAGCTCGAGAGGTTTCTTGGGAAGCAGCTGGAAACTGAAGAGTCGCGCCGTTGCAATGATGGCACCTATAAACGTTGGAAGCTGAAGGGTTGCGTAGGGGTTATCATTACGCTTGTCTCGAAATTCCCCCACTCGCTTATATATATCCCGCTCCATTCTCTTCTACGTTTTCATTTCTCTCCTTTCGCAGGTATTTTGCTCTCCCTTCTCTCTAGAATTTCCTCTCTCTCTCTAGCCTTGTTGTTGTAGTTTTAGCAAATCATGAGAATTGACTCTAGTTCAGCGTCTTCTTCGGGTCGGGATCTTTACTCGGTAAGGTTGTCCGAGGGTGATTCCGCTCAGTCCAGTTCGGCCGTTGCGCGGCCAGTTTCTTCGTCTAGCTCGGAACGAACGGAGGTCGTTTCCCAAAATCCCGAAGGTGATCGCGCTCGGACCCCCTTAGATTCGGGTAGCGTGCAGAGCTTCCGAGTACCGTATTTGATAGATTCGGAAGACGACGGTTCCCGGCCTTGGCTTCTCCCCTCGGTTCGGGATTTGGGTTTACTCCCGGTGAAGGCGGAAGCTGTGGCTTTAGTGGATCAGGCTCGGTGTGATAGGATGGTGCTGGAGCCGAGCAGACCTAAGAAGGCTCGGAAAACTCGGCGAGGGGCCGCGGATGGCTCAGAAAAGAAGGCGCGTCCCGTTCGTCCGGTTCTTCCAACGAAATGCTCGGATGATGATTTGAATTGGATAAGGGACAATTGCGCTTCTGGGGGTGCTGGTCGGCTCGAGCTCCGTAAACCTGAGCCGCATGAGAAGCCTTGGGACTGCCCAGAGGGGTGGATATGTCTATATGACTTCTGGTTCAAGGATATCCATCTGAGGTTCCCCTTGCCGAGATTACTCGTGGCTTATTGCGAGGAGAGAAGGATCGCTCTATCCCAGCTATGTCCGGCTGCCGTTCAGAACCTGGTCGGTTCTATGATTTTAGCCTCCGAGTGGGGCGTCGATATGACTCTTCGGTTTTTCGAGGATATTACGACAATTTCAACGAACCCTACGACCGTTGGGACCTGCTATGTTTGTATGCGGACCCGCTTTGGAGAGAAGGTCGTCATAGGGAAACCGTCGAAAGTCGACGACTGGCAGGATCATTACTTCTATGTTCGGGTCAATTCGGCCTCGGTGCTCGACCCAGAGAGGCCGTACAGGACGCTTTGGAATCATCTTCATGGTAATCTTTTTTGCTTTACTCGTTCCTCTAAATAGACTAACTCATCCTCGTTCTCCTTTCTCGCAGATCGTCATTCCTTTAATCTCCGGGCGCCGGACCACTTCTTGACGGATCTTCATAAGCTCGTTGCTCGGAGTATTCAAAAGTGGCCAGACGTGCACGCTAACCAAGTCAGACGAGCTATAGAGTGTTTGGACGAAGGTATCCCCTCTTTACTTCCCCTTTTTTTTTGTGCTCGAGTTTTCCTAAAATTTGTTTTGGCAGGCTGTCATCTTCGTTCGATCGAGTCCCTGACTGAGTATAACAACAGACCGCTTGTCCAAGTTGTCCCGAAGAAGAGCCGGAAAAAGGAGATGGGTCGAATGGATCTTGAAGTCGTGAACTACGTGGAGGAAAATCTTGCCCCCCCCCGCAGGGGAATCCGGTCTCGGAGCAGGAGATCCCTTCTGGGCCACAGGTAAATCCTGTTGCTCTGGATCCGAACCGACCATTCTCGTCGTGGGTTGGGGAGGTCCCTCGTGGAATGGTTTTTGTGAATGAATATCACAGAGATTTATTTCGTCAGGTTTGCGAGACGGTCGAGGCGGTCGAGGCTCAGAAGAAGAAAAGGAAGAAGAAGAAGAGATCACGAGCCGAGGATGCGGTTACGACCGAGCCGGGAACTTGATATATCATGGTTTTTACCGGTTTTAGGCCATGATATAGTTGTGTTTTTAGTGTCTTTTGTGTTCTTTTAGAGTCTTTTACAGGTATAATCAGGTTTGGAGCTGAATTGGAGATAATGGAGCATTTTGGAGATTTTTGGAGTGTTTGGCCGAGAGATAGAGTTCACTGTCCGAAACAGAGAAAGGTGTCGATCGTTGCACTCTAGCATCGATCGATGCACCAGCGAGATGGGCCAAAAACTCGGCGGTTTAGAAGAATCAAGATATTGCACTTTGATCCAGAAGTTCCTGATATTTACAAAGAAGCCCATGGCCGAGATTATACCTATATAATCAAGTTTTAGTTGTTTTTATTGGATACACTTTCATAATTAAGAGCAGAGGATTTTTAGAGCTTTTGGGGCTGATCTGAACCTATTACTTCATATGTATTTGGAGAAGATTTCGAACCCCTTTTACTCTTATTCTTTTATGCAATTTATTCATCATATGATCATGTTTTCATTATCTATGTCTGAGTAGATTCCTAGTTAGGTTTAGGGTTTCTCACATAGGATTTCATGACTTGCTAGACTTGTTCAAATTCAGTTAAGGATTCAAACTATATCTGTTCTTCAATTTAATTGTGCTTAAAGCTAGTTCTAACCTGATCAATTAGAATCTAGATCTTAGGTTGCTAAATACGTCACGGAAGTGGGGTTTAGGAATCTGAACTAATTAAATTGGGCAATTAAACTATTCGCAAACGGAAGTTTGGTTTAGGATAATTGTGAACATATCAAACTTGGGATTAATGCTAGTTTAATCTGTTAGTTCTCGCAAACGAAAGTTTGGTTTGCTGCACTTAGACTTAGAGAATTATCGCAAAGGAATTTGGTTAATTATATATCTGTGTTTTGAGTTCTAGAACTGTGCTTAATTAGATCCTTGCTGAATGAACTGTCTGCTTGTCTGATTTCCTGAGAACGCCCTAGGCTTGACGCTTTTAGTTTATTGCTTCCACAACCGTTAATCTCTGCTACTAATTTACTTTCTCGCACCACTTTTAATTCAATTACATTGCTTTATTTCTAGTATTAGTCTCTACTGTTCTGATCTATTGAGACCAAGTGTCCCTGTGGATTCGATAACCCTATATACTACTTTGACATTGCTGTTCACTTACAGTTTAGAATAGGGTAAAACTTACAACCTATCAAGTTTTTGGCGCCGTTGCCGGGGACTCTTAGAGTCTTCGATAGGACCGAACTTAGGGTTTTTACTAGAAATTTATCTTTTTTTTTTGCTTTTTCGTTTTGTTTTTATATTTTGCTAACTTTTTCTCTGTTTCTTTCTGTCGCAGGTACGACTTTCGCCTTGCGTCGATCGTTGCATCCCTTGCGTCGATCGTCACTAGGCGATTTGAGATTGAATCGATCGTTGCACTGATAGCATCGATCGTTGCTGGACGATTACAGACAGTTTATGCCAACGCAGAAAACTCGAAGTAATCCGAACTCGAGCTTGCTTAATCTCGGACTAGAGGAACTTGGACGTCTAGAAAGGACTATCAGAAGATAAAAGAGAGAGAGAATGGTACGAGAACGTCTGATCTTGATACCAGATGCTGAAGGTACCCTGAGGGACCGAGATAACAACCCGTACAATGCTGCTGGGCATCGGGTTGATGCTGAAGGGAATGTCATCCCTGATCCTCCTGAGCAACAGCAACAGGAGCTGAACCAAAACCAGGGTCAAGGACAGGCCCAAGGTAGAGAGATGGTGGTTCATGAGAGGACGCTAGCTGACTACAACAGACTTGATGAGTTTCATGCAAACCGAGCAGCTCTAGTGCTTCCTGCTTTTGAGAGGAATGATTTTGAGGTAAAGACCATTTACTACCAGCTGATGAGACAGATTGCTTTTCATGGTCTTCAAGCAGAGCAGCCTATGGATCACATTGACAAGTTTGAGGACATAGTCACTGGCATGAAGTATGAAGGAGTATGCCCGGACTATCTGTTCCTTAAGCTATTTCCGCACAGTCTTGCTGGAGACGCTAGTGCATGGCTGAGACAACTGGCACCTGGTCAGTATACTACTTGGGCAGCCTTAAAGAGTGAGTTCCTGCGTCACTTTTATGATGATGCGCGCTCAGATCAGTCCAGACAGGACATACTCACTTTTTCCCAAGGAGCTGTGGAGCCCTTGAAGACTGCCTGGATGAGATTTAAGCAGTATCAGCGTGACTGTCCACACCATGGATTCACAGAAGTACAGCTGATTGGTATCTTCTTCAGAGGCATAGATCTCCCTTATCAGACTGCGCTGGATAATTCCAGTAATGCTAATTTCAACACCAGGACTCCTACACAAGCTAAGCAGTTGATTGAGAACCTGATTGGCAGCAACAGTTGCAAGACAATGGATGAAAGGAGGAAGAAATCTGGTGGAACCGTAGAGAATTCTGATATAGCTAATATAAGATCCAGATTGGACACAGTCTACAATCTCCTGACAAGTAAGAAAGCTGTCCACTTTGCCCAAGATGTAGAGGTGATTCAGACTGAGGAGGAAACTCAGGAAGAAGATGTGAATTTCATAGGAGGTTCTGGTTTCCAAGGTAATAGATTTAGTAATCAACAGGGGAACAGATTCTCCAATGGAGGACATGTTGGGAATGTCCTGAAATCTACTGTACTATCTCTAGAAAGTATGTTAAGTGTCGAGATCAGACATAAGTCATAAATACTGGGTGGTCATGATGACTTGCTAGAGCCCGCTCTTGATCTATAAGTTTAGTACTTATTGCAAGTATTGTATGATCCCTAAGGGTCACACCCCATAGCTTACGGGAAAGTTAAAAGGAATTAATACAGTAAGATGCAAGGCATTTACTGTATTTGTACAGAGAATTGGGCCAGACAAAATACAGTCTTTTGTCTGATTTGGACCTTGGGCCCAAAAGCCCAATAGGCCATTAGGTTAATCCTTGGGCCTATATAAAGGAGAGGGGACGCAGATAATAGATTGGTTCTGCGATTTCTTTAGGTCTGGCCGTCCCTCTCTCTGTTCTCTCTGAGATTCCAGCTTGGTCTAGCAGCCTGATCCAGAAGCTTGTAAGAGGGTGGATACCTGAGGAGGAGCCGGTTCTCATCTGCTCTCATTGATCTCTTCATTACCAATCCGCTGCGCTAATAACAAGGTAATGATTCTGATCTGGTTTATGATTCAACTGCAAATCACCTAGATCCTAGATGATTATGTTATATGTTTAATCTGGAAGAATTAAACCAGGAGATAACATATTCCTACAGTGGTATCAGAGCCTAGGTCGTTAGGTTTTGCATAATTGGATCATATTAGGTTGTTTTAATGTTTGTAGAATCGATTTTTGCATGAAAATTGATTAAAAACTTTAAAAACCTAAAAACAGTAACCACGATGAACAGTAACCACGTGAACCGATCGATTGGTTTGGATCCCGATCGTGTTCCGCTCACCCGTCCCGCGATGCGATTCGATCGAGCCGTTTGTGCTGATCGGTTTCGTTTATCGCTTAGCCTATCCCGCAAGTTAGGTCAAAATCAGCTAAAATTGATTGGTTAGACCAATCTATTTCTTCCTGATTTTGGACTTAACCGAACCGATCCAATTTAATTGGTGGTTCAAGCGGTTAACCAAATCGCGGTTTGCTGGAAATTATTTAATACAATTGGTATTATTTAATTTTTGGTTAAACCGGATTTAAATTCAAAATTGAATTTTAACCTAAACCGAAGACTGGTCTAAGTTTGATTTGGTTGGACCAAATAATTTAGAGCTGGTCTGGTTTAGTAAATAACCAGTTGGATTTAGTAATTAATTTGGTCTTGGACCAGAATTAATGAACCGACTTGGTTATGTCAAATTATTGGGCCAATTGGAATTATGTGGTCTTGGGCCAAGAATTGGGCCTATAATTTGTGACCCATCCAAAAACTTTAATAAAACATTAAATTAGAAAGCTTCTAATATTAGAAGTTTCTAATTTTGGCATGTTAGGAAATTTCTGGAAATAGTAAGTTTCCAAATTTAGAAAGTTTCTAAAATAAGCATGATTCCCGATTTAGAAAGTTTCTAAAAATAGTAGGTTTCCCTAAATAGAAAGTTTCCATATTTAGTAAGTTACCTGAAATGGAAAGTTTCCCAAAATAGTAATCTTCTATTTTTGGGAGGAAATCTATTGAAACCTAAAATCCTCAAAAACAATATCAAGCTTGGATGTCTTGCCCAATCTTGTCAGCTACTTAACGCTTATTCAATTACAGATATGGCTTACAGTGTGAGGTGTCTGTTTTTGCGTAAGTAAAGTAGTATATAGTCACTAATTTCATTGGGAGTCCCAGACTTTAGTGATTATTTGGCTGTAAGAGATTGGTTTCCTTGACTGGGCCATCGGGAGTCCCGAGCCTTGAGACATCTGGTGTATTGGGCCTTGGGCCCAATTCACAACCGAGAGTTATTGGATATAACTAGCTGTGTGTATGCTTACCAAGTAAAGCTACTTTGGGTGACGGCCAGTGGCCCACTTTGGATTTAGCTGAACATGGGTCTCGGAATCATTGCATTCTTATGAGGTTAAACAAAGAAATTTTGAATGCAATGCGAGTTTTCTTATAAGTTATTAAGATTACTCTTTTATGAACTAAATAACTAAAACTCTATTTATCTCTAAATTTCAGTTATGACTAGCACAAACAATCAAAACACTTTCTCGATCCGGTCTGTCCTTGAGATGGACAAACTGAACGGATCAAATTTCTTGACTTGGTCGCGGAACCTGAGGCTAGTCCTCTGGCAGGAGAGAAAGGACTATGTCCTTGAGAGAGCTCTCCCCGAGAGGATCGGGTCCAATGCCTCTCATGCAGTATATGATGCTTGGAATAAGCATTATAATGATGCGGTAGATGTGCATGGTCTGATGTTGGCTACCATGGACTCAGATTTGCTGAAGCAATATGAGAACATGGAGTCGCCAATAGAGATGATCAGCAGCCTGAAATTGAAATTTCAGGAGCAGGTAAGAGTGGAGAGATACCAGTTGGTTAAGTCTCTCACTAGCTGCAAGCTACCAAATGATCATCCAGTGAGTCCTCATGTCAGTAAAATGATGGGTTACATTGATAACCTGAGGAAACTGGATTATCCAGTTAGCCAAGAATTGGCAACTGAGATCATTCTGCAGTCACTGCCGTCAAGCTATGATAAGTTCAAAAGGAACTATATCAAGAAAGGCTTAACGAAGACGCTGACTGAACTGCATGATATGCTCAAGACAGTTGAGCCAAACGTGAAGAGTACCCTGTATAATCTCATAATGGAGAAGGGTAGGTTTACTAAACCTAGTGCTGACAAGGGTGAAGACAAAGTTGTCCAGATTTTGAATCATGGCAAGCCTGTGTCTTCTGAGCCCGAGTCAGATACATCTTACGTTGGTAAGTGCTGCTACTGTAAAGAGACTGGGCATTGGAAGAGAGATTGCATTAAATTCATGGAAGATTATGAGGAGTTGAAGGTGATGTATGAGACTACTTCCTCAGGTATTCATGTTATTACTTCAAGTTCTACCTTATAGGTATTGGATACTGGTTGTGGCACCGATATTTGTTATAATATGCAGAGCCTAAGCAACAGTAGAACGTTGAAGGAAGGACAAGTGGAACTGCGTGTCTGGAAGGAGCTATGGATGCTGCCTCAGCCGTAGGGTTTTCACTTGTAGATGCCTTTGAGGCTTGGTTTTGTATTAAGTAATTGCTACAATGTACCTGCTTTAAGCAGAGTTGTCTTTCATTTTCTTGTAAGAATTTGAATGTTTTTCATTTTGATAAAAGACAAGTTTTGTTCTTTTGATCTTAATGAAATATTAATTGTAGCACCCTATTCAAGGAATGGGTTTTATATCTTAAACCAAAGAGTGCCTAAATGTAACATAAATACCGAATTGGTTTAAATCTGATGAATTAAACCTGATTTTTCTTGGCGTAAATGTTTTGGTCACATAGAGTGAGTCGGATTCAGAAATCCCATAGTTATGGACTTTTGGGCTCATTTGATCGGATATCTTATTGTAGGAAGTTTTGGTTGATCCTGATTCAATTCTCATATTGATATCAACCTAAACATGCATTAGATCTAGGTGTTCTTATTCAGAAACATAATGATCTCACCTTTTACCTGTTTGTTGCAGCGGAAAGAAGAACAGGTCAATGATCAGGGAGATGCACCGAGAGATGGATCCTCCAAAGGCTCACACACGCAATCACAAGAAATTGGCTGCTAGACCACAAGGAGGCTGGCGCAGAGAGAGAGGAGAAAATCGCTGGGTGTTAGGGTTGAAAGGAAGAGAGTTGGCTTTTAGTCATTAAAAGCCTTCTCTTTCCCTTTTGGGCTTTTGGGCCCAATCTGATTAAATCCCATTTAATCAGACCCATTAATCTTTCTCTCTTAGTACGACAAATGCCTAGCACTTTTGTCGTACTTCTGCTAAGCCGTTCCAACATTATTTCCTGCTAGCTTAAGCGTGTGACCCATATGGGATCATACAATAAAGGCAATAAGTCCAAGACTTATAGATCATGAGCGGACTCTAGCAAGCCATCATGACCCCCAGTATTGTATGACTTATGTCTGATCACTGACATACTCTTACGTTATAGAGACAGTACAGAGATTGCTGGACACAATTCCAACAATCTCCCACTTGAACTGGAATCTCTGTATTCATAATCCCTTTCGTCACAATATCTCGATTAGTCATAAGGCAAGATTAGTGTCATCCTTATAAAGCCTAATCTTGTTCATCAGACTCTGATTTGATACTGACAATACAAACGACTCGGGAAAGTCCGTTTGAGCATGGCCATGCGTTTTCCAGTATTCAAATCTCCGATTGGCCTAGAGATATTCACTCCACTTATATTGGAGGGACAAATCCCATCTTGTTCCATCACTGTAAACTACTCATTTCATAATGCACCCAAACAAGGTCCTTATAGCTATCATAGAACGATAGCGTTAGACAATGATCAAAGTACATCAGTCCATGTGCAGTCACATGCCTGCGAACTCAGGTCTAAGGACTATACTCTATAGTCGTAGTAAGAATCTCTTATGACACAGATATAAATATCCTGAAGAGTTCTTATATGCGGGTCTTGTCCGGTCGTATGTTCCCCAACATACACCTATGTACTGACTTTGATGCCGCGCATCCATGACACACTAAGACTTTGTCATAAGTCACGTACCAATCCAGTCTCACACGGTTGTTGGTGTTCCAATTTCAACAACCTTCGACTAGGGACAGGATGATATAAACCATCTATCAAATATAGGGTCTTATGATCAAGCTAAATGACTTTGATGACTCAAGATCAAGTCATTTACTTCGATGACCTATAAAATGGTTCATTTCATTTTGGAACGATTATTTCATCACAGCTAAAATAATCTTGAAATAATAATTTCATTAAACAACAAAATGTTTTACAAGAACATATCAATAACTAAATAAAGCCCTTTACCAACTCCCACTGAAATTAAGACTACATCTTAACTTCACTTATCCTACAGCTACAGTCCGTGACTCGTGCTTAGGGCTAAGGAGTGGCTTCGTTAATAGATTAGCAACGTTCTCATTCGTTGAAACTTGCTGATCTACTTAACATCTCTGTCATTTATCTCATAGAATAGGTTATACCTATCCTCAAGGTGTTTGGACCTCTGATGTGCAGCTAGTCTCATCTATGCTGGGAATCACATCAAGTTCAGTGACGAACTCTTCTTTCCAAACAACCTCTTTCGCCGCTTTCCAAGCTGCGAAATGTTCAGCTTAAGTCATGGAGTCAGCAACAGTGCCTTGCACCGCCATACAGACACAAGATATAACCGGACTGTGACCGGAAATCATCTTTGTCCGTTGGAAACTTGCCTTTCAGACTCTACCGACTCGTAGCACCTCACTTTCTCCGTAAATCAAGAACTTATCCTTAGTATTCCTCAAATACTTTAGGACATACTTTAGGAAACTTGATTCTTTGCTGGATTTGACTGGTCTTTACTTGTCTTGCTTAACTTTGAAAGCAACATCAAACAAGTATGTTTCATGGCATTCATGATAGATCCAATTGCCGACGCATATGGAATCCTATCCATGCATTTAAGCTCAGCAGTTATCGTAAGATACTGTATCTTGCTTAACTTAATGCCATGTGACATTGGCATAAAACCCTTCTTGGATTGCTCAAAACGTGTAGGACTTTGTCAATTTAAGAATCCTGACGTTGTCCTACCAGCTCTTTTGGATCTCTATCTTTAGATCCAAAATCCAAGAACTACGTGGCTTTACCCATGTCAATCATTAAACCCACTCCCAAGCTAGTCCTTTACCGACTACAGCGTTGGGACGTTATATCCGAGAATCAGTATGTCTTCGACATACACTTTGAGAAATGCAATATCGCTCCCACTAATCTATTAGTAAACACACAGTTCCGTTTTGTTCCCGTTCAAGTCAAAACCTTGACTACTTCAACAGAACGAAGATTCCAACTCCGATATGTTAGCTTCCATCCATGAATGGATCGATGAAGCCAACTTACACAAAATGTAATTCTTCGGAGTCTTGGGCTCACTTTCGCTTCCTAGGATTTCGCAGATTCGTCGCTTTCAATGATCATCAGATCATGCGAACATTCAATGATCATCAGGCTGAACTAATGACGAGAATTCACTCTCGGATTAGTGACTGATTCTTTCATATCTGCGAACTTCAGGCTCCACAGGTGTAGATTCTACAGAAATCTGCAAATCCTTCCGCTGCTCTCCCTCAATAGGTTAAGCAGCCTCCTGTATTTCTCGAATTTCTTCGAGTTGTACTTTTACTCCCACTGTTCTTCTTGGAAAGTAACTTCCCTTCTTAGAAAACAGAATGGTCGTAAAATTACTTTTTACTCCCACTGTTCTTCTTGGAAAGTAATTTCCCTTCTTAGAAAACAGAATGGTCGTAAAAGTACCGAGCCTTGGTTTCCCTAAGAAAACTTCGAGTTATACTTTTACTCCCACTGTTCTTCTTGGAAAATAACTTCCCTTCTTAGAAAACAGATTGGACGTAAAATTAACAAGCCTTAGTTTCTCTAGGACAACCAGTGAAGTAGCAAAACTACAAATACTCAGTAAAGACAAATTTGGATTGATTCCAATCCACATTAACGTGGTGTCTTTCAACTGATATTTGTGGAACTGTTTCTGCGTAAACTTAGATATTTTAGAGCGTTATTCTTAAATAATATCATGGAAGATTCGTGTGACTCATCTTTAATCATTTCTAATAAGATTTGATTCTTTCTCACAGAAACACCTTCAGGTTTTCAGGAGAAATGAGCTGTGAAACGATTTCACACTTCATTCAGATGATCACATCATTAATGACTCAAGTATTCTCACTCAGGATCTAATCCAGGGTCTTAATACTTTTGTCACTCAGATTCTATACCTCATTCTGGAACTCTTTCGACCATGTCAAAGAATTCCGACTTCTTTCGACTATGTCAAAGAATTCCGATTTCTTTCGACCATGTCAAAGAGTTCCGACTTGTGTCTCATCAAATGAACACAGTCTTACTCACTGAATTAATCAGTCGAGACAATGAAGTACAAGAAAATTTTCTCTGGCATTACTGCTCATCGGACCACATACATGAGTATGTTCAATCTCCAATAAGCCTTTGGGCCTTTCTCTAGCTCGGCTAAGATGGGCCCTTTGTCTTTTGGTCTAGCAATCAGAATTCAAGTCTCATAAGATATCGTATCAAATGAGCCCAATAGTCCATAACTATGGGATTTCTGAATCCGACTTACTCTCTGTGACCAAGACATTTATGCCAAGAAAATCAGGTTTAATTCATCAGATTTAAACCAATTTGGTATTTATGTTACATTTAGGCACTCTTTGGTTTAAGTTATAAAACCCATTCCTTGAATAGGGTGCTACAATTAATATTTCATTAAGATCAAAAGAACAAAACCTTGTCTTTTATCAAAATAAAATCATTCAAATTCTTACAAGAAAATGAAAAACAACTCTGCTTAAAGCAGGTACATTGTAGCAATTACTTAATACAAAACCAGGCCTTGAAGGCATCTACAAGTGAAAAACCCTATGACTGAGGCAGCATCCATAGCTCCTTCCAGACATGCAGTTCCACTTGCCCTTCCTTCAACGTTCTACTGTTGCTTAGGCTCTGCATATTTTAACAAATATCAGTGCCACAACCAGTATCCAATACCTGCAAGGTAGAACTTGAAGTAATAACATGAATACCTGAGGAAGTAGTCTCATACATTAACTTCAACTCCTCATTGTCTTCCATGAATTTTATGCAATCTCTCTTCCAATGCCCTGTCTCTTTACAGTAGCAGCACTTACCAACGTAAGAGGTATCTGACTTGGGCTCGGAAGACACACGCTTGCCATGATTCAAAATCTGGACAACTTTGTCTTCACCCTTGTCAATACTAGGTTTAATAAACCTACCCTTCACGTTTGGCTCAACCGTTTTGAGCATATCATGCAGTTCAGTCAACGTCTTCGTTAAGCCTTTCTTGATATAGTTCCTTACGAACTTATCATAGCTTGACGGCAGTGACTGCAGAATGATCTCAGTTGCCAACTCATGGCTAACTGGATAATCCAGTTTCCTCAGGTTATCAATATAACCTATCATTTTACTGACATGAGGACTTACTGGATGATCATTTGGTAGCTTGCAGCTAGTGAGAGACTTAACCAACTGGTATCTCTCCACTCTTATCTGCTCCTGAAATTTCAATTTCAGGCTGCTGATCATCTCTATTGGCGATTCCATGTTCTCATATTGCTTCTGCAAGTCTGAGTCCATGGTAGCCAATATCAGACCACGCACATCTACCGCATCATTATAATGCTTATTCCAAGCATTATATACTGCATGGGTGGCATTGGACCCGATCCTTACGGGGAGAGCTCTCTCAAGAACATAGTCCTTTCTCTCATGCCTGAGGACTAGCCTCAGGTTCCGCGACCAAGTCAAGAAATTTGATCCGTTCAGTTTGTCCTTCTCAAGAACAGACCGGATCGAGAAAGTGTTTTGATTGTTTGTGCTAGTCATAACTGAAATATATATAAGATAAAAGGTTATTAGTTAATATGTTCAATATGATTAATCTCGTATTAAATTTAATATGATTAATCACGCATTATATTCAATAACATAAGTTACCCTCAATAGAATATAATGATTCCAAGATCCACATATAACTAAGATTAAAGTGGGCCACTGGCCGTCACCCAACCTTAGCTTATATCGGTAAGCCCTATATCGGCTAATTATATCCGTGATATAACTCTTGGTTGTGAATCTGGGCCCGAGGCCCAATCCACTCTGATGTCTCAAGGCCCGGGACTCCCGATGGCCTAGTCAAGAAAACCGGACTATACAGTCATGTAATCATTAATGTCTGGGACTCCCAATGACATTTATGAATCACAAACCGTCTTACCCACGCAAAAGCAGACATCCTCACACTGTAAGGCCATGAATGCAATTGAATGGGCTTTGACAGCTGACATAGCCTGGACAAGACATCCAACGCTTGATATTATTTGAGGTTCGTAGGTTTATTAAAATCATTCCCAAAATAGAAGATTACTATTTCGGGAAACTTTCTATTTATGGAAACCTACTATTTTTAGAAACTTTCTAAAATTGGAAACTTTCTAAAACCGGAAACTTTCTAACTTTAGAAACTTCTTTAAAATCCAAAACCCGCAAATTCAGAAACTTCTATTTTAAGAAACTTTCTAATTATAAAATTTCGGAAACTTTAATTTAAAACGACTTTATAATTTTATAAAATAGTTTTTGAATTAATCTGAAGAAAGACTCAATTAACTGGCCCAATTGTTTTAACTTCTTGGCCCGAGGCCCAAGAATTTGTCCATGTCCAAGACATGACCCAATTGTCCAATTAATTGACATAACCGGTCTGGTTCATTAAAACTGGTCTAACCAAGTTTCAATTACTACGATGACCACAATTGTCAACCGGTTATTTACTAAACCGGAATTTCTCAATTTATTTGGTCCAACCAAATCAAATTAGAAATTCCTAGTTTAGGCACTAAATCCAATAATTCTTTTCGACATTGGATTTCTTATCCCGGTTTAACCAGACTTAATAAAATTATTAAATCTGTTTATTAAACCAGGACGTTTAGATTTTAATTAAATTTTAAACCGAACCGAAACGATTTCATCACGTGAACCGATCACGACCTAGTCGTGATCTTCACGCAATCAAACCCTAGCCGCCAACTTAGCCATCTCTCGATCCAAGATCGTGATGGCCGCGCTTGGGACGATCGAGACGGTCCGGCCGGGCAATGACTCGACCAAGCTCACGGCCTTGTCGCAGCCGGAACGATCGGCCTAGCCGATTGGTTCCACATGGCCGGCCGGTTGCAGGGACGTGATCGGGACGAGATGATCATCTCTCACGCGACCATTCGACCCAAGCCCATGGCCACGATCCAGCCGGTTTAACCATACCGGCCGATCGATCCAAAACCTAGGGCCGATCGCATATACCAAGCTAAAAGCTATGGTTTGCGATTTTCATTAGGTGTTTCAGGTTCTTAATTAAGTGTCTTAAGTATTTTCTTATCAATTCATGCATAGATTGATTCAAATACTTCTAAACAACCTAAAACTTGAATCTAAACAAGAAACCTACAGAACCAATGGCTCTGATACCACTGTAGGAAGTTTTGGTTGATCCTGATTCAATTCTCATATTGATATCAACCTAAACATGCATTAGATCTAGGTGTTCTTATTCAGAAACATAATGATCTCACCTTTTACCTGTTTGTTGCAGCGGAAAGAAGAACAGGTCAATGATCAGGAAGATGCACCGAGAGATGGATCCTCCAAAGGCTCACACACGCAATCACAAGAAATTGGCTGCTAGACCACAAGGAGGCTGGCGCAGAGAGAGAGGAGAAAATCGCTGGGTGTTAGGGTTGAAAGGAAGAGAGTTGGCTTTTAGTCATTAAAAGCCTTCTCTTTCCCTTTTGGGCTTTTGGGCCCAATCTGATTAAATCCCATTTAATCAGACCCATTAATCTTTCTCTCTTAGTACGACAAATGCCTAGCACTTTTGTCGTACTTCTGCTAAGCCGTTCCAACATTATTTCCTGCTAGCTTAAGCGTGTGACCCATATGGGATCATACAATAAAGGCAATAAGTCCAAGACTTATAGATCATGAGCGGACTCTAGCAAGCCATCATGACCCCCAGTATTGTATGACTTATGTCTGATCACTGACATACTCTTACGTTATAGAGACAGTACAGAGATTGCTGGACACAATTCCAACACTTATGAGACTTGAATTCTGCTTACTGGACCAAAAGACAAAGGGCCCATCTTAGCCGAGCTAGAGAAAGGCCCAAAGGCTTATTGGACCTTGAACATACTCATGTATGTGGCCCGATGAGCAGTAATGCCAGAGAAATTTTCCTGTACTTCATTATCTTTACTGATTACTTCAGTGAGTATGACTGTGTTCATTTGATGAGACACGAGTCGGAATTCTTTGAAATGGTCGAAAGAGTTCCAGAATGAGGTATAGAATCTGAGTGACAGAAGTATTGAGACTCTGGATTAGATCACGAGTGAGAATACTTAAGTCATTGATGGTGTGATCATCTGAATGAGTGTGAAGTCGTTTCACAGCTCATTTCTCCTGAAAACCTGGAGGTGTTTCTGTGAGAAAGAATCAGATCTTATTAGAAATGATTAAAGATGAGTCACACAAATCTTCCATGATATTCTTTAAGAATAACGCTCTAGAAATACCTAAGTTTACGCTGAAATAGTTCCACCAATATCAGTTGAAAGACACCACATAAATGTGGACTGGAAATGATCCAAATTCGTCTTTACTGAGTATTTGTAGTTGTGCTACTTCGCTGGTTGTCCTAGGGAAACCAAGGCTTGTTACTTTTTACGTCCATTCCGAAAACGAAGTTAGGTTGTTCGGAATTCCTTTTTCTAAAAGGAAAGTTTCTTTCCAAGAAGAACAGTGGGAGTAAAAGTATAACTCGAAGAAATTCGAGAAATACAGGAGGCTGCTCAACCTGTTGAGGGAGAGCAGCGGATGGATTTACAGATTTCTGTAGAATCTACACCTGTAGAGCCTGAAGTTCGCAGATCTGAATGAATCTGTCACTAATCCGAGAGTGATTTCTCGTGATTAATTGACATGATCTGATGATCATTGAAAGTGACGAACCTGCGAAATTCACAGAAGCGAAAGTGAGCCCGGACTCCGAAAAAATTATACTGTATGTAAGTTAGCTTCATCGATCCATTCATGGATAGAAGCAAGCATATCGGAGTTGGAATCTTCGTTATGTTGAAGTAGTCAAGGTTTTGACTTGAACAGGAACGAAGTGGAACTGTGCGTTTACTAATAGATAAGTGGGAGCGATGTTGCATTTCTCATAGTGTATGTCGATGACATACTGATTCTCGGAAATAACGTTCCAATGCTGCAGTCGGTAAAGGACTGGCTTGGGAGTTATTTTTATGATTGACATGGGTAAAGCCACATATGTTCTTGGATTTTGGATCTAAAGATAAAGATCCAAAAGAGCTGATAGGACAAAGTCATGATTCTTATATTGACAAAGTCCTACACGTTTTCAGCATTCTAAGAAGGGTTTTATGCCAATGTCACATGGCATTACGTTAAGCAAGATACAGTGTCCTACGATATCTGCTGAGCTTAAATGCATGGATGAGATTCCATATGCGTCGGCAATTGGATCTATCATGTATGCCATGACATGTACTTGTTTTGATGTTGCTTTAATATTAAGCAAGACAAGTAAAGACCAGTCAAATCCAGCAAAGAATCACTGGATAGACGTAATGAATATCCTCAAGTATTTGGAAAACACTTAGGATAAGTTCTTGATTTACGGAGAAAGTGAGGTGCTAGAAGTCGGTAGAGTCTGAAAGGCAAGTTTCCAACAGACAAAGATGATTTCCGGTCACAGTCCGGTTATATCTTGTGTCTGTCTGGCGGTGCAAGGCACTGTTGCTGACTCCATGACTTAAGCTGAACATTTCGCAGCTTGGGTAGCGGCGAAAGAGGTTGTTTGGATAGAAAAGTTCATCACTGAACTTGATGTGGCTAGCTGCACATCTGAGATCCAAACACATTGAGGGTAGGTATTACCTATTCCGAGAGATAAATGATAGAGGTGTTAAGTAGATCAGCAAGTTTCAACAAATGAGAACGTTGCTAATCTATTAACAAAGCCACTCCTTAGGCCTAAGCACGAGTCGCGGACTGTAGCTGTAGGATAAGTGAAATTAAGATGTAGTCTTAATTTCAGTGGGAGTTAGTAAAGGGCTTTATTTAGTTATTTTGATTGGTTCATGTAAACATTTTTAAATGTTAATGAAATTTTTATTTCTGGATTATTTTTAACTGTGATATAAAATAATCGTTCCAAAATGATTCATGTCATTATATATGGGCCATCGAAGTACATGAGTAGACTTGATCCTGAAACCCCATATTTAACGAAATGACATAAATCATAGTGTCCATAGTCGAAGGTTGTTGAAATTGGAACACCAACAACCACTTGAGACTAGATTGTGTTGAGACTTATGACCAAGTTTCGAGGGGTCATAGATGCGCGGCATCAAAGTCGACACATAGGTATATGTAGGGGAGCATATGACCGGACATGGCCCACTGATGAGAACTCTACAAGATATTAATATCTGTGTCATGAGAGGTTCTCATATACGACTATAGAGTATAGTCCTTAGACCTGAGTTCGCATGCATGTGGCTGCACATGGATTGATGCGCTTTGATCATTTTCTAACGCTGTTTCGTAACTGGGAGCTATAAGGACCTTGGTTGGGTGTATTATGAAGTGTGTAGTTCATAGTGATGGAACAAGATGGAATTTGTCCCTGCCGTTTAACGGAGGTAATATCTCTAGGCCAATCGGAGACTTGATAGCTGGTAAGAGAGTGGCCACTCCCAAACGGACTTGCCCAAGTCGTTTGCATTGTCAGTATCAAATCTGGTCCGATGAACATGGTCTGGCTATATAAGGATGACACGTATCTTGCCTTATGCCAGATCGAGATATTGAGACAAAAGGATTAGGGAATGTAGGATTCCAGTACAAGTGGGAGATTGTTGGGAATGTCCTGAAATCTACTGTACTATCTCTAGAAAGTATGTTAAGTGTCGAGATCAGACATAAGTCATAAATACTGGGTGGTCATGATGACTTGCTAGAGCCCGCTCTTGATCTATAAGTTTAGTACTTATTGCAAGTATTGTATGATCCCTAAGGGTCACACCCCATAGCTTACGGGAAAGTTAAAAGGAATTAATACAGTAAGATGCAAGGCATTTACTGTATTTGTACAGAGAATTGGGCCAGACAAAATACAGTCTTTTGTCTGATTTGGGCCTTGGGCCCAAAAGCCCAATAGGCCATTAGGTTAATCCTTGGGCCTATATAAAGGAGAGGGGACGCAGATAATAGATTGGTTCTGCGATTTCTTTAGGTCTGGCCGTCCCTCTCTCTGTTCTCTCTGAGATTCCAGCTTGGTCTAGCAGCCTGATCCAGAAGCTTGTAAGAGGGTGGATACCTGAGGAGGAGCCGGTTCTCATCTGCTCTCATTGATCTCTTCATTACCAATCCGCTGCGCTAATAACAAGGTAATGATTCTGATCTGGTTTATGATTCAACTGCAAATCACCTAGATCCTAGATGATTATGTTATATGTTTAATCTGGAAGAATTAAACCAGGAGATAACATATTCCTACAGGACAGACTGGTGGTTTTCAGAAGACCTATGGACAAGGTAATCAGAGAACCTATGGATCTACATCCTATTAGACTCCTCCTGCACCTACAGCCCATGAGAGCAAAATGGAGGCTATGATGGAACAACTGATTGAGAGTCAGACCAAGATTTCTGTGGACTGCAACAAGAAGTTGGACGCTGTCTATGAAGACCTCAATGGGAAGTTTGAGTCTCTGAGCACTCACATGAAGCAGTTGGACACTCAGGTGAACCAGATGTCCAGCTAACTGAAGGGAAAAGGAGTGGCAGACACTCATGTTAAGGTCTGGTCTGTGTACATTAATGATGGATCTCACCTAGGTGAAAGATTTGAGCTAAGTACAGCTGAGTTGGTGACATAACAAGAATTTTCGGATATTTGTGAAAAAACTCTCGGGTGAAATCTGCTGCATTGCGTCGATCGATGCAACATTTGTGCCGATCGATACACCAGTCGGGATGGCAACGATCGACACACCCTTAGTGTCGGTCGTTGCAGGGCGTGAACAGACAGAACTGTCGGATGATAATGGCATAGATGCTGACTTGGAGCTTGATCGCCTATTCAATGGAGCCTCTGAGATTACTCAACAGGAGATCTACGAACAGATTTTTAGACAACACTCCTCAGTGTCTGAAGTGATTAGGCAAGAGATTGAAGAGCTGAAGAAATTAGAAGGGATTGGTGAAGAATTGGAAGAAATTCCAACTTCTGATGATCCACCTTATCATCCATGTGTGCAGAGGTACCTGAACAAGATGTTGCCCCTGGATGATGATCTGAAAGACTGGGTGATAATAGTTCCTCAGCATATTAGTGATGTTCTGCTAACTAAGATCCCGAAGAAGCTGCCTGATCCTGGAGTCTTTGTGCTGGATTGTTCTATCTTTGAGGATAGTTTTAGACGCTCTCTGTGTGATTTAGGAGCTGCTGGAAGTTTGATGCCTTACTCTGTGGCAGAGAAGCTGGGTATGTTGGATTTTACTCCTACTAGGACTTCTCTTGTCCTAGCTGATCAGTCCATACGAGTTCCTGAAGGGCTCCTTATGGACATCCCGGTGAGAGTTGGAAACTACTTAGTTCCAACAGACTTCCTTGTGCTGAGATATGACTGTGATCCGGATGAAACATTATTGCTTGGGAGACCCTTTTTGGCTACAGCATGAGCATTGATTGATGTTAGGAACAGCTTGATAGACCTCCATCTGGGAGATGAACCACTGCACTATGAGATGGATAAGCTGTGAAAGCCACTGATAGATGGGCAGACATTCACCATAAGGGACGCAGATTTTGAGCAGCCTGATCATACTATGGTTATAGATCCTGGAGCACATTTCACTCCATCTTTTCTTGGACATGAGCATTCCGCAACAGCCTACTCACCACCCTGGATGAGGAGACTTGAACAGAGACAGAAAAAGTCTCTGTCAGGACCTCCTAGTACCTGAAAATTCTCACCCGTCCGGTCAAGCTATTGACCTTAAACAAGCGCTGGGTGGGAGGCAACCCACCATTAGGTACTGGTGTTTTTCTACTTAATTTTTGGTGTTTTTGTTAGGATTTTACGTTTGTTTTTGTTTCTGGTGAGTTTATGTTTGCAAGTCTCGGATAAATCGCAGTGCAACGATCGACTCACTTCTGTGTCGATCGTCACAACACGAAAGGAATCGCATTGCAGCGATCGTTGCGGTCCTGAGCAACGATCGATCATACACGAAAATCGCCAAGTAACGGTCGATGCACTTAGTGCAACGATCGATGCCTGAGCGACAGAGGTAACCCGACAGACATAATTTCATTTTTTCAATTTTTTATTTTATTTTTACCGATCCTTCGCTGGACACTACTGGGGACAGTGTGTCTTAAGTGTGGGGGAGGTGCTACTGACTTTTGTTTTCTGTTTTCTTACGAGTCAGTCCGTTTTTAAAAAAAAAAAAAATTTGTTTTATTGAGTCAAAATTGTTTAAGTAAGAAACTATGATTTTCTGAGAAGATTTACAAGACTTGCAGGAACTTAAGTAACCATTGGGATGAAGTTGCAGGATCTATCTCTGACTATTAGAAAACCCCATCACAGATTAACCTACTGGGAACACCCACATCACTTCAGGTATCAGAGGATCCTTTTACTGACTTCAATTTAATACTGACTTAGATTTCTCACCTAAGGGCTTGGTATACTTTGTGTCGGATTCCCTTGTTAGTTCTGACACAGCCTGTCAACCTATCCTATTTAGTTCCCTTCTCCCCTTCTGTAAAGTAAAAAATAAAAAATAATAATAATAAACTGAGGATGAGTTAGTAACTCCGAAGTGGTCACAGGAGTGGTAGAGACCCCTATTATCTCTTGTGCAATACATGGAATGTGTCCAAAGTACACCCCATAACGGGAAGAACACTGATAAAAAAAATAAAATGATACCCAGTGGGGAAAAATCAGTTGTTAAAGAAGGGAAAGAGAAGAAAGGGACTAGAGAAAGATAGTATGGTGGTCTAGAGCTGACAAGGTAAGAATCCATGTGCCCTTTGATCGATACTCCTTAGGTGAGACCGCACTTAAATACTTGCAGAAGTCAGTAGGGAGAATTTGAATGCTTGAATGTGATTGTGGAGTTTACCTAGGACAGTTGCTAAGTGTGGGGGAAGTACATGTTGGTCTTGATATCCTGTGATTGATTCTTTCAGTGGTTTACTAAGGGGAATCTGAGTATTGTAGCTTCTAGGATGAAATGAGTTTCTGAAGAGTTTTCAAACCTCTTCACCATGCTTTAGTTCTATGTTTTGCTTGAGGGCAAGCAAAGGCTAAGTGTGGGGGAGTTGATATATCATGGTTTTTACCGGTTTTAGGCCATGATATAGTTGTGTTTTTAGTGTCTTTTGTGTTCTTTTAGAGTCTTTTACAGGTATAATCAGGTTTGGAGCTGAATTGGAGATAATGGAGCATTTTGGAGATTTTTGGAGTGTTTGGCCGAGAGATAGAGTTCACTGTCCGAAACAGAGAAAGGTGTCGATCGTTGCACTCTAGCATCGATCGATGCACCAGCGAGATGGGCCAAAAACTCGGCGGTTTAGAAGAATCAAGATATTGCACTTTGATCCAGAAGTTCCTGATATTTACAAAGAAGCCCATGGCCGAGATTATACCTATATAATCAAGTTTTAGTTATTTTTATTGGATACACTTTCATAATTAAGAGCAGAGGATTTTTAGAGCTTTTGGGGCTGATCTGAACCTATTACTTCATATGTATTTGGAGAAGATTTCGAACCCCTTTTACTCTTATTCTTTTATGCAATTTATTCATCATATGATCATGTTTTCATTATCTATGTCTGAGTAGATTCCTAGTTAGGTTTAGGGTTTCTCACATAGGATTTCATGACTTGCTAGACTTGTTCAAATTCAGTTAAGGATTCAAACTATATCTGTTCTTCAATTTAATTGTGCTTAAAGCTAGTTCTAACCTGATCAATTAGAATCTAGATCTTAGGTTGCTAAATACGTCACGGAAGTAGGGTTTAGGAATCTGAACTAATTAAATTGGGCAATTAAACTATTCGCAAACGGAAGTTTGGTTTAGGATAATTGTGAACATATCAAACTTGGGATTAATGCTAGTTTAATCTGTTAGTTCTCGCAAACGAAAGTTTGGTTTGCTGCACTTAGACTTAGAGAATTATCGCAAAGGAATTTGGTTAATTCTATATCTGTGTTTTGAGTTCTAGAACTGTGCTTAATTAGATCCTTGCTGAATGAACTGTCTGCTTGTCTGATTTCCTGAGAACGCCCTAGGCTTGACGCTTTTAGTTTATTGCTTCCACAACCGTTAATCTCTGCTACTGATTTACTTTCTCGCACCACTTTTAATTCAATTACATTTCTTTATTTCTAGTATTAGTCTCTACTGTTCTGATCTATTGAGACCAAGTGTCCCTGTGGATTCGATAACCCTATATACTACTTTGACATTGCTGTTCACTTGCAGTTTAGAATAGGGTAAAACTTACAACCTATCAGAACTCCCTTTGTTCCTGAAGATGATCGGGAACCCGAAGAGAACGCCGATGTTCCTTCCTTAGTGAGGAGGAAGAAGAAAAAGAAGACTGCTGCTGCCGAGGATCAAACGCTTGATGCTTCCGAGCAGGCAGATATTGGTGGGATGGATCTGGCTGTTCTTCCTGATATTGCGGGTGCCCAGGACGGGGGTGCCGGTGGTCCGGATGCTGGTGGGGCGGCTCTCGCGGATCGCCCGGATGTCGAGCTGCCTTCTGTTCGTAGCGAGGCGGATGGTCGTGAGGAGAACGAGGGTTCTGATCCTCAGGATGAACAGTCCATTCCGAATTTGGACGAGATTGCCGGGCTCACGTTTCTGGGTGGACCGGATGAAGGGGCGTTCACGGACTATGGCTTTTCCGTGAGGTATGAAGGTTCCCAGCCGCTTCTTCGTGATGGGGAGGCTTGCGCAGACTTGCTTCGGTTGCTGCGGAACAGCCCCCCGAGACCATTGCCTCCTGTTGGTCATATCCGTTTTCCTGAGCGCAAGGCAGCGGCGGCTAGGGATTTTATTCGGGTGAGTTTTTGCTTGTTTCCTTTTGTTGGTGGATCGATTTTGACTTGGTTTAAATTCATCTCAGGGTTTTGCCAACTACAATCTCCTTTTCGATGAGTATGAGCAAAGGCAGGTTGATCTGGAGAAAATGATAAGCGGTCTAAAGAGAGAGCTTAGCAAGGCCGGAAGATCTATTGCCGAACTTGAAGGATTTCGTGAAGCAGCGGCTGCTACCGAGGCGCTCCGTTGTTCTCTTAAGGTTGAGGCGGAGAAGGTTTTGGCCTTGGAGGCGAAGATTGCTGACCTATCCACCGAGAATGCTCGGTTGGACGCTGAAAACAGGCAGTGCTTGGCGGACTGCTCGAACGCTCGGGCGGAGGCTGATGAGTTGACGGTTCGGGTTTCCGGCCTGCAGGGCAAGCTTGAATCTGAGCGTGCTCGGCTGAGGTCTTCTCGTACCCGCGAAGTCCTGAAAGAGCGGGAGCGAGTCTCGGAGAAAGCGCAGGCTCGGCTTTCTAAGATCAAGAAGGCCAATGAGGAGAAAGAGCTCGGGCGGAGGACCCAGATATTGATGAATCAGGCCGCTGCCGTTGCGTCTATGCTGGAGACGCTGGTCAAGGAGGGATTTGCTATTCCTCCTGATAGGATAGCCAAGGCCCATTCCGATGCTGCTCGTTTTAAGGAGGCACTCATCTCGATTGAGTTCACCGATCTGAAGGACGAAGATTTTACTATGACTCCACCGGGTAGTCCGGGTCGGGCCGCCGGAGGCTCTTCGGTGTCTGCTGCGGATCAGCAAGCTTCGATCGAGAATGAGGATCGAGCTCCCGAGGCTCCTTCTTAAACTTTGCTGTTTCTCTCTTTTTCCTTTTGTAGTGTATTACTGTAATCGGATTCTCGCCTTTGTGCGTTTTAATGAACTTGTTTTCCTTCTTGTTCCCGCTCTTTTATTTACGTTTAAGTCGGAACAAATGAAAGACAGAAATGCTCGGTCTATGTTAGATAGTCGATTTTGGCGAGGAGCGAGCAAGGTGCTCGGCTTATCCTGTAGGACCGACCGGGACAGTTATGCGAAACTGTGTTCGGCTTCTTTTTTTTTTCTGTCAGTCGTCCTTGTGCGGGAACTGGTCCCGGCTTTTAATTAGTTGTGGGTTTTGAGACTATGCTCGTTGTACCACGGGTCGGGTGCGAGTAAGTGCTCGGCTTACCCCTAAGGTCTGATCGGGACAGTGTGCGAGAGCTATGCTCGGCTTATTTACTGTCGATCAGCCTTGTGCGGGAACTTGGCCCGGCTTAAAAGGTGTATCGAACATCTGGCCAGGATGTCGATCTGTTCGGTGCGGTTGAGACAAAAAGAATTTAACTTAATAAAATTTTATTATTGATATAGCTGAGCCTCGTGAGAGGTTGCCTACGTACCCCGAAAGGGGATCAAGCCGATCGTAGTTCACTTTACATATTACTCGAACTCGTGTATAGCGAGCTCGGTTTTGGAGCGAGAGATGCTCGTTTTTTTTTTTTTTTTTTTTTTTTTTTTTTGAGCGCGATGCTCGGTTTTTCCGTGAGCGAGATATGCTCGGCCTAGTAGTAGTACCTCTTGAGCTTACTTGCGTTCCACGATTGTGGAATGGTTTCTCCCTTCATCGTTACGAGCTCATAGATGCCGGGTTTTACTACCTTCGAAACGATGTATGGACCTTCCCAATTTGCGCCGAGCTTTCCTGCTCGGTATTCCCGCGTGTTTTCGAACACTTTCCTGAGGACGAGGTCTCCTTCTACAAAACGTCGACCCTTAACCTTCTTGTTGTAGTGTCGGGTGATCTGTTGCTGATAGTTCTGGAGGCGTAGGAGCGCTCGGTCTCGTAGTTCCTATGCTTGATCAAGGCAGTCGATAATCATGTTGTTGTTAAGGTCTTCGTGCTCGGGTGCGATACTCAGGCGTATTGTCGGGACACACATCTCGGCTGGGGACATTGCCTCCATTCCGTGAGAGAGTGAAAAAGGTGTCTGGCCGGTTGATGTTCTCGGGGTGGTCCGATGAGACCAGAGAACGCCATCGAGCTCGTCGGCCCAGAGGCCTTTCTTACTTTCCATTCGCTTCTTCAGACCATCGATGATCGTTTTGTTGGTCACCTCGGCCTGCCCATTACCTTGTGGGTACCTCGGTGTTGATTTGCTCAGACGTATCTTCCACCTCGCGCAGAATCCTTCGAACAGATTGGAGATAAACTGGGAACCGTTGTCGGTTACGATCTCGTAAGGAACACCGTGACGGCAGATTATGTACTTCCAAACAAACTTCTGAACGTCGAGGTTTTTGATTTCCGAGTAGGATTCGGTTTTGACCCACTTGGTGAAGTAATCGGTCATTATTAGGATGAACTTCTTTTGATGCCAAGCCGGGAGAGGTCCGACAATGTCCATCGCCCATCGCATGAATGGGTAGGGTGTGGCTGCAGTGGTGAGGAGCTCTGCTGGCTGGTGTATGCTTGGTGCGTGCCTTTGACATTTCTCACATCGGGCCACGTAGCTTTCGCAGTCGGCGATCATGGTCGGCCAGAAGTGGCCATGTCGCTTTATCTTTGCGGCTAATGCTCGGCCGCTCGTGTGGTTTCCGCCAGCTCCTTCATGTGTTTGCTCGGTGACCCACTGGATTTCTTGCCCGTTGATGCAGCGCAAAAGATCCTTGGACGCACTCCAACGGAAGAGCTCATCCTTCATTATTACGTATTGCGCACAACGTGCTTTCAGTCGGCGAGCTGCCCAGCGATCCTCGGGAACCTTTCCAGTTAGTATATAGTCCTTGATCTCGTCTCTCCAATCGATAATGTCGTTACGCTCGGGATCGGTATCCTTAATTACCTCCTCGTTGCTTTTATGAGCATCGTCCAATCCTTCTTCTTCCTCGGTAATGAGAAGTACGTCTTCGTTCGGTGCGATGCTTGGTCGAGCTATGCATTCGACTGGAATGATTCGACGAAGATCGGGGTCTGAAGTCGATGCTAGGGCGGCTAGTGCGTCGGCAGAGGAGTTGTCGCTTCGGGGAATCTTTGTTAGCGTGACTGAGCCGATTCGCGCGGTAATTTCTTGGACGAGCTTTAAGTACGCGTCCATGCGGTCGTTTTTTGCTTCATATTCCCCGTTAAACTGGTTCACAACGAGCTGAGAGTCGGCGAACGCGTCTACTTGCCTTGCCCCTACTACTTCGGCCAGTCGCAATCCTGCGAGCAGTGCTTCGTATTCGGCTTCGTTGTTAGAGGCCGGAAACCCTAGACGGAAGGATTGCTCGATCAGCTCACCGGTCGGGGAGGTCAGTTTGACTCCAACTCCTGAACCGTTTCTTGATGATGAGCCATCCACGAACAGGGTCCACTTCTCCTTTGGCTCTTGTCCTTCGGCTATGGTGAGCTCGGGTGGTAGTTCGATGATGAAGTCTGCGAGGACCTGTGATTTGGCGCTGGTCCTGGGCTTGTACTCGATATCGTATTCGCTGAGCTCAACTGCCCACTTAGCGATCCTTCCCGATTGGCTCGGGCTGTGCAATATTGTTCGGATCGGTTGATTTGTCAGGACGACCACCGAATGCGACTGAAAATAGGGGCGGAGCTTCCGGGCTGAGACGACGACTGCCAACGCGAGTTTTTCAAGTGTGTTGTAGCGTGTTTCTGCGTCGTCAAATATCTTGCTGGTGTAGAAGATTGGTCTTTGGTCGCCTCGGTCGTCGCGGACGAGCACACTGCTGACTGCCGAGGTTGATACAGAGATGTACAAGTACAGCGTCTCTCCCTCCTCGGGTTTGGCCAGAATTGGTGGGGTGGAGAGGTAGGTCTTTAGTTGTTGGACCGCGTCCTCGCACTTAGCGTCCCATTCGAATTTCTTGTTTCCTCGGAGGAGGTTGTAAAACGGGAGACATTTGTCAGTCGACCGTGAGATGAATCTGTTCAAAGCCGCGACGCGCCCGGTTAAACGTTGGACCTCCCTGGTGGTCTTTGGGGATGGAAGCTCGGTGATCGCCGTTATCTTCTTCGGGTTTGCTTCTATTCCTCTTCTTGTGACTATGTAGCCGAGGAATTCTCCCGACGTGACCGCGAATGTGCACTTTGCCGGGTTCAGTTTCATTCCGTACTTGTTCAGACTCGCAAAACATGTTGTGAGATGATCGATATGATCGTCCGCCGAGGTGGACTTGACGAGCATATCGTCTATATAAACTTCCATTGTGTTGCCGAGTTGGTCGGCAAACATGCGATTTACGAGACGTTGGTACGTCGCTCCCGCGTTCTTGAGCCCGAACGGCATGACCTTGTAGCAATATGTACCGCGGTCGGTGATGAAAGAGGTCTTTTCCCGATCGTCTGGGTGCATCATGATCTGGTTATACCCTGCAAAGGCGTCCATAAACGAGAGCAGCTCGTGTCCGGTGGTTGCTTCTACGAGCCGGTCAATGTGTGGGAGTGGGAAGCTATCCTTCGGGCATGCTTTGTTGAGGTCGGTGAAGTCTACACAAACTCTCCACTTACCGTTTTTCTTTTTTACCACAACGGGGTTTGCCAGCCAGTCAGGGTATTTCACCTCGGTGATCGAACCGGCCTTTGAAAGCCGTTCCACTTCGTCGTTGACAGCTTTGGCGCGCTCGGGACCGAGCTTCCTCCTCTTTTGTTTGACTGGCTTGAAAGTCGGGTCGACGTGCAGCTCGTGGCATGCGATAGTCGAGTCAACTCCGGTCATATCACTGGTTATCCAGGCGAACGTTGTGGCGTTCTTTTTGAGGAATTCTATGAGCTTGTCCCGCAGGTCGCCGCGGAGGTCGGCTCCTATCCCTACACAACGCTCGGGATCCCTTATATCGACGTTGACTTGTTCAACCGCGTCCTTCTGCGGGTGATCGGGAGGTGGCAGCTCGATTCGAGGTTCTGCGACTAGGTACGCTTGTGATTTGTGGCGCATTTTGTGCTCGATGCGGAAGCATGTGCGGGATATCCTCTGATCTCCTCGTAGTGTATATACGCCGAATGGGGTTGGGAACTTGACACATTGATGAAATGTGGATGGGACCGCTCTCATTTCGTGAATCCAAGGCGTGTCGAGGATGACGTTGTAGATAGCTGGTCGGTCGACGACTACGAACTTGATCAGCTTGGTGATTCTGCCGACGTAGACTGGAATTTTGATTGTTCCGATTGTGTTGATCGAGTCTCCCGAGAAGCCGGTTAGTGGTCTCGTCGATGGTTTGATTCGGTAGTCGCTGAGCTCCATACATTGCAGCGTTTCTCTAAAAATTAGGTCGACCGAGCTGCCGGTGTCGATCAGAATCTTTTCTACCTCGCAGTCGCCGATTCGCATGGCGACGACGAGTGGGTCATTATGCGGTCGATCCACTCCTTCGGCATCTTGTTCGGTGAAACTCACTTCCTCGCCGATTCTGAGCTCGTCAGTGGCGTTTCGTCGGTAATGCTGGGTGGCCGTGGCCCTCCGTTCGTATTCTTTTATCGATCGAACTGAATCGTTGACCATAGGCAGTCCTCCCATAATCATGTTTATTCGTCTCCTTGGACGTGCTCCGTCTTCCTCTTCTTCGTCGCGAGCTCTTTTATCCGCGGCTGCTGCTGCGTTGATTTGTTCGATCTCCTCGTCGAAAGCAACCTGTTTCCTTCGCTCTTCCTGGACGATCCTGAAGCGCTCGGCCTCGTTCTTTGGTTGCGTGACCTGGTTGATTTGCTTCGGGTGAGGTTTGTTGCGATCCAGCACTAGTTTCTTCCCGTCTTTTTGGTAATCGGCGAAGAGGAGGGCTTGAAGGTTTCTGCATTCCTCGGTGCTATGACCCGATCGCTGATGATATTCGCAGAATAACTTGCTTTTATCGGCTCCTCGGACGAACTTGTTCCATGGCTTGCCTTGATTTTGACCTTGGTATCCTTGGGTGGGTCGTTCCTGCTGATGATTTTGAGAGCGGTCGGGATGACTTTGTCGTTGATCCTGATGGGGACGTTCCTCGTCCTGTCGGTGTCCTTGCAACTGATCGCTGACATAATACGACGATTTCCCTTTTCTCGCGGTTTCTTCTTCCTTGGCTTTTTTGTAATCCTGATCGTAGTGTTGCCGAGGTTCGTATTGCTCGGTACTCTTTTCGGTTTTGTCTTTCGAAGTCAAACTCTTGGGTCCAAACTTTTTGGCTAGGGTTTCTTTTTCTTCCTCGAGTTCGACGAAGATCGATGCTCGGTGGAGGGCGTCCTCTAGCGAGCTTGGTCTATTTTTCTTCAGTTCTTCTCGGAAGCTTGATTCGTACCAGAGGCCGTTTCGGAGTGCGGGTAGACCTTCGCTGTCGGTGATCGTGATTTTGGCCAAAACGTTTTTGAAGCGGGTGATGTACGATCGGAGGCTTTTCCTCGGTCCTTGGGAGATAGCCCATAGGTCGGCGTTTGATACCTCCTCCTGAATATACATCGAGTAATGTTTGAGAAAGGCGTGCGTTAAGTCGTTGTATCCGTCGATCGAGTTCGGTTCCAAGCGGGAGAACCAATCCAGGGCCGAGCCGGTCAAATGCTCGACGAACAGTTGGCAGTAACCTGCGTCACGTTCCCCAACACTGAACTTTGCCCTCCCCATTGCAATGCGGAATGCCGTCAGAAACTGCCTTGGGTCGGATTTGCCGTCGTAGGTCGTCATCTTGATTTTGACCGCAGAGATAGGATGCTCAAACTGGATATCCATGAGGCGACGAGTGAACGGAGTGTTCTGAGTTTCTTCCAGTACACGGTCGATCTCGGGGGCCGAGCTGATCGCTTGATGGACTTTGGACGTCATATTTTTCAACATTAGCTTTATGTCTTCAATTTCGATGTCTCTGTGCGCGTCGGGCGCTGAGCTGCCTGGGATATCCGTGTTGGGAGGTTGTTCGTCCTCGGTCTGCTGCTGCGTTACCGTTCGGTTTCTCGGATTTGGAGGTGGCATTTCTTCGAATAACGCTCGGTGAAGATGAGTTCGGGGAACGGATCCTTGTTGACTTGTCATTCGTAGATCGTTGATTTGCCCCTGGCATACTGCATGTGCCGTGGCGAGCTGATCGAAGCGTGCGTTGCTTCCCTGAGAGAGTTCGGCTATTTGAGTCATGAGAGTTTTGAGCAAGGTGGACATGTCCTGCTCGTTTGTCTGAGTTTCCGCGGCTTGTTGTGGTCGTTCGGTATTTAGAGGTTGCTGCTCGGCGCCGGCCGGCTGAATGATTGGATCTGCAACCTGAGAAACGTGCTGGGGTTGCCCTCTTGCTCGGGAGGCTGTTTCCGAGCTTGTTATGTCTTCGATGTGGACGTAATCCTTGTTCGATGGAGCTCCTGTCATCGCTGAATCTGTCCGTTAGTGAAGAAAAACTTAAAGTCCCCACAGACGGCGCCAATTGTGATAACCGAGATGGTCACGAGGTCGGGATGCGCGTCTTGCTCGAGAGTTGACGTGCTCGGTCCGAAGGAACTAAGTTGTTCTTGAGAGAGAACCGACTAGATTCAGAGATAAGCAAGAGTAAAGTAATGCTCGGGGTGAAAGAAGAGAAGATTGTGTTCGGGGTTCTTTGTTGAGGTCGATATGCTCGGCGACGAGCGTAGTTGGTATTCAGATTCCCGAGCAGGTCGAAAGACGTGCTCGGTATACAATTCGGAAAATTGACTCTAGAGAGAGAAAGTAGTAAGAAGTGCACAAATCCCAAAAAGTTACATTAATGTACAGTGATGACTCCTATTTATAGTAAAATACGGTCGTACTTTTTACAGGCCGTTGACCGCTTGTCGAGTTCGTGCGGATTGGGCCGTACTTGGTGACGAGATGGGCTGAGCCGTACGTTCCTTTGGCCGTTAGTGTAGCCGAGCCGATTTGCTTGAGTTGAGCCGAGCCGAGCCGATAGTAATGAGCTCGGTTTTGACGTGTGTGTCCGGGCTCTTATTGTTTGTTGGGCCGTTTTGTTTTTGTTGGGCCGACCTTTGCTCAGAGGATAAGTATTGGGCCTTCTAAGTGGATGGGGTGCTAAACCCATATATATAACATTGCATGAATCTTCTCGGTTATAAAACAGAGGGATTCGTCCAGAACTGTGGGGTATGAGGTAGAAAAAAAAAAATCAAGGAAATAGTGCATAGTGATTAGTAAATAAAACACACAAATTAAAAATAATTAATATTTAGTTATAACTTTATATTTTTTTTACTAAAACAGTTTTTTCTAACTATTAGCCAATAGTAATTTAATATATATTTTTAAATTAATAATTTATAAAAAATAATTAGTAAAAATTGCATAGAAACTAAGGCTATCCACATGTCCTACACTTTTTTTGTCGATGGGTCTTTATTTCATAATCATTCCCACTATCGAAACTAAGCCCACATCACGATTCTGATTTTCTCTTTTGTTAGAAATGGAAGTTTCAGAGATTGGAAATCTCCCAGCGAAGATCTGCAGAACAGAGGTAATGTACAGGGAGCTCGGTTTATATTTGGGTCCCAAGTTAGCTCCGGTGAATCGATAATAGGGTTAGTTTCGCTTCTCCGCCAAAAGTCTTCGCTTTTATTTCTTGGGTTAAAGAATCGCTTTGATTTTCAGAGTCAGTTGATTTTCATGCAGAGAGCGTTCACAGACTTGGAATTGATTCAATGATACGTGACTTCTCTCTTCAATTATATACAGGTTATTCTAATTTATAAACGTTATTATTACGTTTGAAGAAGAAGACAAAGTTTGTTATGAATCGAATTCTTCTTATTCAATCTAGTGAACAATACAGACTATATATACAACTTGACTAAACCAATCTATAGTATGTAAACCGTAAATAACCATTACAATGTACAATACCAATACCCTCTATTAGTCCCCCTCAAGATGTGACGAAAATGTTATGAAGACACATCTTGGATTGTAAGTAATCAAACTGATAAGGAAAGAGAGGTTTGGTGAGAATGTCAGCGACTTGATCAGCAGTTTTAACATGTAACAGCTTCATTAAGCCTTTGTCAAGTCGTTCACGAACCGTATGACAATCGACCTCAACGTGTTTGGTCCTTTCGTGGAAAACCGGGTTCGAAGCAATGGAGATAGCAGCAGTGCTATCAGAAAACAGAACAGGCAACGATGGTAAAGGAATGTGCAAGTCAGAGAGAAGAGTGACAAGCCACATTAATTCACATGTCGCCAGAGCAAGAGCTCTATATTCTGCTTCTGCAGAAGATCTCGAGACAGTTGGTTGCTTCTTAGATCTCCAAGTGATGAGAGAGGAACCTAAGAACATAGCAAAACCAGTTGTAGATCTTCTGCTGTCTTGGCAAGCAGCCCAATCTGCATCGGCGAATCCTTTTAAAGTCAGATCAGAATCCGCAGAGTAGAAAAGACCTTTACCCACTGTGCCCTTGAGATATGCCAACACTTTGTACACAGCTTGAAGATGACTGGTACGAGGAGCAGATGAATATTGGCACAGTTTATTCACTGCAAAAGAGATATCTGGTCGAGTGATACACAGATACATGAGACGTCCCACTAAACGTCGATAATGTTCTCTGTCAGGAAGGAGATCACCATCAGATTTGGATAGTTTGAGATTGGGAGTCATTGGAACAGAGGAAGGTTTGCAAGCAAGCATTCCTGTAGAATCCAGAAGCTCTAGCGTGTATTTTCTTTGACATAAAGAAATACCTGCGGATGTACGAGCTACCTCCAATCCTAGAAAATACTTGAGAGGCCCCAAATCTCTAAGTTTAAACTTAGCCTGAAAAGCCGTAGTTAGAGATTCTGCAGCTTCTTTTGTTGTACTTGCAACTGCAATATCATCTACATAGACTAAAACCACAAGAAACTCATCAGCCGTAGTCTTGACAAATAGAGTATGATCACCATGACTCTTATGAAATCCCAATTCTAGTAAAACAGTTGAGAACTTCATAAACCATTGGCGGGATGCCTGTTTTAAACCATAGATGGATCTCCTCAATCTACAAACAGCATGGGAAGGAAGCAGGTCCCCCTTACCCTCAGCATAACCTTCAGGTAACTTCATGTACACTTCCTCATCTAAATCCCCATTCAAGAAAGCATTAGAGATGTCTAATTGCTTCAAGAACCATTGCTTAGAAGCAGATACTTTAAGCAGAAGCTTGACTGTAGCCATTTTAGCAACAGGTGAAAATGTCTGAGTGTAGTCAAGTCCTTCTTTCTGTGTGTACCCTTTAGCAACTAAGCGAGCCTTATATCTTTCCAAGCTACCATCAGAGTGAAATTTAAGTGTAAACAGCCATCGACAACCCACTGCCTTCTTCCCTTTTGGCAAACTAGTGATATCCCACGTATGTGTGGATTCCATAGCTCCTATTTCTCTATCAACAGCATCACACCATTCCTTAGATATCTTTGCCTCAGAGTAACTTTGAGGGATAGGAATTTAAGTGATGTTGTTGATGAACAACATATGAGAAGAAGAGATTTGTGAGTAAGATAAAATGGAAGCGATAGGATAGGATATATCATTGGACAAGGAGTAACAATGATAATCATTAAGATGAGCTGGAGTTTTGATGGCTCTCTTATTAGAAATTTGTGATGGTAGTAAAGAAGATGGAGAAATGGAGGGGTGGTAAGAAGAAGGTTGAGTATTACCTGAGGACAAAGTATCTGAGGTGTGAAAGAAATCCATCTTGTCTTCATCAGAATGACCAAAAGCAAGTGGAAACACATCTTCATGAAAGATTACATTCCTGGAGATGAAGACAGTGTGACTAGCCAGATCCATCAACTTATATCCTTTGATCCCAGTTGGATAACCAAGAAACACACAAGCTCGTGCCCGAGGTTGAAACTTGTGACGAGATTTTGGAGAAGTAGAACCATAAGACAGACATCCAAAAGTGCGGATTTGACTGTAATCTGGTTTCTTCCCTGTGAGAATCTCAAAGGGAGTCTTGTTATAGAGTAATTGGGAAGGCGTCCTGTTAATGAGAAACACTGCAGTCAGTATACAATCACCCCAGTAAGATAGTGGTACCTTGGATTGAAACATCAAAGCCCTGGCCACGTTTAAGATATGCTGATGCTTGCGTTCCACAACTGAGTTTTGCTCAGGTGTCTCTGGACAAGAGTGAAATGAGATGATCCCTTTCTGTTTATAAAACTCAGTAAACCGCAATTCTGGAGCATTGTCAGAACGGACAGATTTGACTCTGAGATCATATTGATTTTCAACTTGTGTGATGAATTCGGGAAACACTTTGAGAACTTCATGTTTGTGCTTAAGTAGATAAACCCAGGTGGCTCTGGAGTGATCATCTACAACAGTTAGGAAATAACAATATCCTTCAATTGTCTCAACAGAAAAGGGTCCCCAAAGATCAATATGCAACAACTCAAGGTTTGTGTTACACATCTTATTTGAAGAAGGAAAAGATAACTTTTTCTGTTTTGAAAGATGACAAACATGACAATATGAGTGTCCCTTATTCTTCTGAAAACGAGTATGAAGAGTCTCTGAGATAGGATCAAGTCTGGAGTAAGATGGGTGCCCAAGTCTCTTGTGCCATACATCAATGTCGACTACTGCATTCACTGCCACGGATGAAGTGTTGACATCAAGCACATAGAGGTTCCCCATCCGTTTACCCTGACCAATCCTCACTGCCCTGGTAGGTTCCTGTATTTCACAGCAAGCAGCATCAAACCAGATTCCTAAACCAAGTGTTGTTGTTAAAGAACTAACACTGATAAGGTTTAAACGAAATTCTGGAATGTACAAAACATTGTGCAGAACAATGTCATCTGTCAATTTGATCACTCCAAGACCACTGACCTTAACACATGAACCAGTAGGCAAATTCACATAACTCAAAATGGAAGTGTCTAAAGAATGAAACAACGACCTATCATGAGTGACATGATGTGTAGCTCCAGAATCCACAACCCAAGTTTTGGGTGACAAAGTATTATGAGATACTGTCAAAATGCCCACAAAACAAAAAGTTGATGGTGAGAAGGAGATACCAGATGGTGCCATTGGAGTGTTAGATGGTCCAGCTTCAGGAGTGTGCGACGATGAACCAGAGTGCTGCAATTTGGAACTGAAAAGAGCTATGAAGTTCTGAATCTGATCAGGAGAGAGGTTGCCAATCAAATTCTCAAAAGAAGCTTCAGATGTTCCACTGTTAGCAACTGTAGCAGTAAAAGCTTGACCAGTGGATGGAAGAGATGGTTTCGAAGGTTTACCAGAGAATTTAGCCTTAGGAGTAAATCCTGGTGGAAAACCATGTTTCTTGTAACACTTTTCAGCAATATGACCAACACGGTTGCAAAATGAACAGATAGGTCTTCCTTTGTTAGGTCCGTTCTGAACATAGCAAATAATGTTGTCATCAGAAGGAGGAATTACCATAGTTGTTTGGAAAGCAGCCGCAGGAGTAACAACATTGGAGAATCCTTTCTGACTATCATCTTGATCCAACATATGATAAACCTCAACAAGGCTAGGAAGAGCTTTCTTAGCGATGATCTGTCTGCGAATGATAGAGTAAGAATCATTGAGACCAGCCAGAAACTTCACTATCTTAGCCCGTTCTGCCTTGAGATGTAGACGAGCAGCTTTACCACAAGTGCAAGGGTCATCAAGTTCCTCTGAACTATCAAGTTGATCCCACAGAGTTTTGAGCTGAGTATAATAATCCGAGAGAGAAAGAGATCCTTGACGTAGATCCTGAATCTCTTGAGTCAGATTAAAAGTCCTTGGTAAGTTGGTCATGTGAAAACGTCCATATAGATCAAGCCAAACATCAACAGCATAAGGGATCCTGAGAATACTCTTATAGATCGTAGGATTAACTGAGTTCAGTATCCACGATTTCACCATCGAGTTACATCTAGACCACTTAAGAAACTTCTTATGATCTTCAGGACGAGTCAATGATCCATCAATAAATCCAAGTTTATTCTTAGCATCTAAAGATATCGTCATAGCAGCACTCCAATCATCATAGTTTGAACCGGTAAGACAAATAGAGACAACATTCAGACCTGGATGATCGGAGTTATGAAGATACAGTGGAGAATCAGATGGATCCTGAGTATCATCGGTAGCTGATATGCGCGAACGACGTTGATTCCGAGGAATCGTAGCCGGAGGAGATCGCGGAGGTGAAGCTGAACGATGAACAGATCTCGATGATTTCCGAGCAGACGATGCTTGTAAACGAGCAGATCGACGAGGGAGTTTAGTGATTTTAACCATAATTTCAGAACAGGAGCAAAGCGAAACAAAGATCGAAGATCAAAGAAGAGATTCGAAGCTCGATTGTGAAGAAAAATGGGTAAAATCTACTGGGTTAGCTCTGATACCATATTACGTTTGAAGAAGAAGACAAAGTTTGTTATGAATCGAATTCTTCTTATTCAATCTAGTGAACAATACAGACTATATATACAACTTGACTAAACCAATCTATTGTATGTAAACCGTAAATAACCATTACAATGTACAATACCAATACCCTCTATTATTGAATGTATGACAGTGGTAACAATATTGTCATTGCTCTTGCTTTTGCTACGAATTATTGAGTGTGTGTGTGCGCGCGCGCGTTTGTTGAGATTGATTTTGTGTTTTTGGCTTTATTTGTCTTGAAGAGTGAGCTGAGACTTTGGTTAGAGGGAGAGTATTTGTGACACAAGTCAAAATCAATGGATTTAGACTTCGATGATCAACCCTCGGATGCTGCACCAGCAGGTAACTGAGATTTTTATGTCCTTATTTCACTGTAATTAGTTTCATGACTCTTTTTGGATTTGGTTAATTTGGCTGAAACATATATATTTAGATTTAACCCCTGTTCAAAAAGTCGCCCGCGGAGCCGATTAGTTGGCCGAGTAAATGCTCGATGGTGGTCAAGCGAGGCGAGGAGGAGCTAGGCGGCTCTGAAAACGGCCGAGGTTGACCATGGATTGGCCGATTAATCGGAAAATCGGCGACTAATTTGAATTGGGCCGCGTTGAAAATTAAAAAAAAAAAGAAACTATTTTTGGACCAATTAGCAAAAGCCCACACGACATTGAGTTTTCACGGGGTCAATCAACATAAGATTTTTTTATGCTTTTCATAGAAGCAGAGTTGAAGATTAAACCCTAAATCCCCAAAGCTGCTCCTTTCGATCACCAACCATCTCGAATCAACATCAAATAACACATATTTCGATCATTTGAGGTATAAACAGATCAATTATTTCATCTCTTCAAATTGTTTCTATGAAACTTGAAATCTATTGTGATTTAATAGAATGTAACCATGTTCGTGGTCGGTGTTTGTATGTTGGTCTGTTGGATTTTTAGTCTTACAATCCATATATAATTATATATCAATCGACAGAAGTTCAAGCTGTCTGTGATTAATGTTTGTTTGTTGGTTGATCTTTTGTATATCTTTGTGATTAGAATTTTTGTATTTTGGAAAAATGTAAAGTAAAACAATTAGTAAATTGCCTATAAAACCAATTTATAATATAGTATTTCACTATTTCTATGAATTAGAAATATAATACAAATTTAAAATGTTATAATGTATATAGTTTATAACTTTAATTATGAAAATATACTAATATTATAAAAAGCTAATAATATACATGATTAATTTTAAATTAAATCGTCTAAAATTCCGCTCTGCGTAAATCCCGTTTACTTTCCGATTTTTTTGCTAGGCGCTTGGCCCCATCCCACCGTCCGACTAGCGCCTAGCGAGTTTTCGACCATTGGATTTAACAGCTAAGACTGGTGCAAATTTTGAACCAAAAGATAGACAACAACCCAAGAAAAAGTCCCTCTTTCAACTTACCAAACAACACTCTCTACCAATGTTGCCAAGGAAAAACTCTCGACACAAAGAAAAGAACCGGTTTTTTAGAGGGATGATCGGCCATGATATATAAGATGATCCTTCTTCGTTATTGCAGACCTGAAGTTTCACGTGAATGAGATAAATACAGATATATAACGAGATATATGAAGCAAAACAATGGAGAAATGAGATCCTTTCAGATCAGTTTGAGGACACATTAAAGAGGAGGGCTGGAAATATTTTGCATGTCTTAGATAACGGATTCCAATGTGGTTGAATAAGGGGTTTTCCATGATAAAGTGGCACACAAAGACTTTGTTCATTATCTTGATCAAGCTTTATTTCAAGGTACATATATGAGAACTATTAGAAACTGTTATATTGCAATAGTACTTGAAGATATATTTCTCTAATTTGGAAACTGGAGAAGAACTTCTGGCAATAGGTTTAAAAGAACTAAGAATATTGTTGGCTACTGTTGGGACTGAGCCTCTTACCTCTTTGATTGTGTCATTGATTCACGATGTTGAAATAGCTTAATCAGACCCAAACTAGGCTACGTCTGTTGCAATATACAACTACTAAACAATTTCAGATTCAGGTATTTGTAGACAGGAAGAAAGATACACTTCATCTCTGTTTTATCTATTTTGTTCGTATCACATTCATACAGTTGATTACGGCGACTAGACTGCTACGTTTAGGTAATTAAGTATATATTTTTCATCTCACATAATATAAAGTTATGTTGATCAAATTGAATAATTTCTATACAAAATACATTTTTCCGAACACATTTGTTACTCCAGATCGGATATGGAAAAGGTAGAGTACCACTCCTGAAAAATTCAGTTGAGTAAAATAATACAACAATATTTCTGAAATACGATCCTCCGCGCGTGCGCGGTGGTGAGACGACTAGTAATGAGTAATGCTAGACTTTGTTTTTAGATTTGATATCCATGAAGTGTAAAATCTGAAGCTGTGGTGTGTCTTCATTAACAAAAATAATTTTAATAAAATATTTAGTTTTAGATTTTACTTTTCAAAAATTATATTTAGATATACACATTCGCATATAGTGTAGTCTATACATTTATGTCTTAGTGATGAATTCATATTCGTTATATCAAGATATATTTTTCAGGTAAATTTTTTTGAAATCCATATAAAAATCGTTAGTGTCTTGGTCGGATTTCCGAATCAGTTTTAATTGGATTAATGTTAGTTCTGTCTTAATATTAAGAACATGTAAATACAAAAAAAAAACAAGTTGGCTCCGGTTTGAGTATTACTCGGACATTTAAAAATATCTGAAATCCAAAAACACTCGAAAATTTAAAAAGTACTCGAAAACCCATGAAAATATGTGTAAACTATAACATAACTCAAATATATAAAATATATCTGAAAATTTGAAGAGTAAAAAAATCCAAAATACTATTCCCATAAAACTCAAAAATAAATAATATATTTAATATTTTGGATCATTTATATATTCAAACGGATCTCCGGTAGGAACCAAAACTGATTGAAACCTGTTGGTGAATGTAAACTATTATTTTATCTATTATGTTGAACTTATAAATTATAAATATATTCAGTTAAAATTTAATTTTAATTGTTTGATTTATTAAATATACAAAAATAATAATATTAGTTTAACAACAAAAATAGAAAATATGAATTCTATATTAAAATTTTAGATATTACTAATATAATAGTCGGAAAGCGGGTCAAACCCGCTCTGTTTGACCTACCTGCTACGAACTGATTTTGAACAACAAAATCCGTCTCACATAACCCGTGAAAGGAAGATATTATATACGTACATGTCTCGTCTAAATTTGCAGGTTATTCGCTAGATCTATAAATATATTTTTAAACTTGTAAAATGATTAAGATACATTTATCAATATATTTCATTATTTAATATTTATACTAATATAGAGAAAATTATATATGTATATAATATTTTCGATTATTAATAAGATAAATGGTTTACTTTAATGTGGAAAATTATTTTTATTTTGGAAATATAATAATATTTATTTAATTAATATAAAATATGTATCTAAAAATATATTTTGATTTATTAATATGTAAATTCCATTTATGATATTAATATTTTAAATATTAACAAATTAAAATTTATGAAATTTAATACTATTAATTGATATCTTAAATATTATTTTATATTGATTGTGTAATTAATATTTTATTTCTAAAACATATTTATAGATTAAATACTTTTCAAAAATAAATATTATTTACTAATATTATTAGTTAATTTTGAATTAATTAATTTTTAAAAATAAATATATTATGATTAGTCAAAATATCTACTTTTCGACCGGAGGTTCTACTTGGTTTCCAAACTAAAGTCTCTTATTATATATCCTATATCCAATATTATACACCAACTCATTATTCTTTTTTTTTTTTTTTTTTTTCACTATGTGAACCACAACGGGCCGGCCCACTAGCCCAGTCCTTCCAGGAGGAAGGAAGCTGGGGTCGAACTCCAGATGAGAAGGTCGCAGAGGTGGTCTCAACCATGTGAGCCACTTGCGCTTCTCACTCATTATTCTCTTTACTTTTTTATTTTTTTTAGCAGAATTCTCTTTACTTATATAACAAAAATATATAAAAAGAAAAAGACAACTTTGTTTCTTTATTCCATTGTTCCCACTTCCCCTGTCGTCTCAAATTCTCAACTAATACAATAAACAAACATATAGCCGTTGGCTAGACCAGAAGATCGAAGTCTTGAGGATGGAGAAGAACGAAACTGATAATGATCGAACGGCCTTGATCTTTCTCGGAACAGGTTGCTCCGGCGCAGTTCCGGATTTCCGATGCTTACTCCAGCCGTCGGATCCTCCTTGCCGTGTCTGTTCTCAGTCCCTTTCTTTACTGCCTCGCCTTAACCCTAATTACAGGTAAATATGTCTCTTTCCGACATCAACTTATCTTTGGGTATTTGGTCTTTAAACGTGTGGAGATTGTGAAATGTTAAATCTTGTTGTTGTTCGTCAAGATTCTTTTAAATTTGGTTGAAAATTTTGACATCTTTTGCTCTCTCTCTTCCAGAAGTCTTGTCTTTCTTCTTCTTGAAACTAAGGATTCTTCCCACAAAACATTCAAGAATAAACATGTTCGAACCAATTGAATACTTGTGTTCCAGATAAAAAATTTCAGTTGATGACTCTTAAGTCTTAACAAACCCCTTTTGATCTTCTTTGGTACATTTTTGAATTTCTATACTCTGATTTTGGCAGATGCAATACGTCGCTCTTAATCGATTATTGCTGCGAGGAAGAAGATGGTAGACACTATTACATAGTTATTGATGTTGGCAAGAGTTTTAGAGAGCAAGTCCTTCGTTGGTTTACCTGCTACAAGATTCCCCGAATTGATTCCGTTAAGCCCTTTTATATGCTATCTTTATCTTCTTGAATTCTTACATCTCTTTGTCTCAAATGAAACCTAAATTTTACTGATTTATTGTATGATTTTTTGTTTGTAGATCATTCTAACTCATGAGCACGCAGACGCAATTCATGGCCTGGATGATATTCGATCCTTTCAACCGCGTGGTTCAGCCATTGACTCGAAGCCACTTCCGGTCTTTCTATCTCAATTTACAATGGAAAGGTAACAACTTTTTCCTGTTTTCAGTAAGTGTTCTCTGATGAGACTTTAAAAGGCATTTTTGTGCAGCATTTCTACGAGGTTTCCTTATCTGGTTGAAAAGAAGGTTAAAGAAGTACCTAGACGGGTTTCAAAGCTTGACTGGAGAATCATCGAAGAGACTTGTGACAAACCATTCATTGCCTCGGGCTTATCTTTCAAGCCTCTTCCAGTTAAACTTCTTTCCACTTTTAAGTAAACAAAAATAGTCTGATTCTTCCCTGAGATCTTGATTATGTTTTGCTTTAAGGTGATGCATGGAGAGGATTATGTTGCTTTAGGTTTCCTCTTCGGACATAAAAGTAAAGTGGCTTATATATCAGATGTATCACGCATCCCACCGAGTACTGAGTATGGTATGAGCTTATAACGTTTTTCACCTAAAATCATTTGGAATCACTAGTTAGCATTTGTCTGTGAGTGATCTTGTTATGACTATGCAGCAATTTCCATAGCCGGAGCTGGACAGTTAGATCTTCTTATCCTGGATACAAATATACCATTCAAGGTTATAACATTTTAGCAACTTTTGTTTTCCACTTATTTGTTTCATGAAAAGTTTTTGTTACTGACCATTTCTTTGACAATAGAGAGGACTACAGCCTACACACATCTGTTTCCCTGAGGTTAGTTTCAATGTTTTTCTTTCATTTGTCAAATAATGTTTCACTATTCTGAGCCTTTTTGAAGATAAGTTTTACTATTCTTCTTTAGGCTCTTGAGATCATAAAGAGGCTCAGTCCAAGGAGAGCGCTTTTAACGGGTATGACACACGATTATGATCACCATGAATACAATGACATACTTGCGGAATGGTCTCTAAGGTACGCAATGAAAACAGTGTTGTATCATTTTTGGTAATGGCTGAAAGCTAATGGACTATGTACATTATCTAGGGAAGGAATCCATGTACAGCTTGCTCATGATGGATTAAGGCTTCCAATAAACTTATGAGCATATTGCTAAACCCAAAGTTATGAAATAGAGAGATTAGTCTCAGAATTCTTGTTACCAATTTTAGTGACAAATCGTTGTATGATTATTGATACAGAAATGAAATCTCTGTTTCTTTACTTTTTCTGGGAAGGGTTGGAAATCTTTAGACCAAGCCCTTGAAACAACAACTCTAATTCTGAAATCTCGTTTTCAAGATTCACTTCATCTTCTTTCATGACCTTCTCATGCAATTCCCTGAGTCTCTGAGTCCCATCATTCACTTCTTCTGCAGAATCTTTAAGAACTTGTCTCATTAATCCATTTTCCTCTTGAACATCTTTGTATCTTCTTTTAAGAGATCGGTATCCGTCAATAGACTTGAGAAGCTGTTCAGACAACTCTTTGTTTCTTCCCTGAAGAGACAAATCTTTGTCTCCTTGGCCATCACCATCTCCTTTCTTCTCCCTATTATGCTCTACTGCGCAGTTCTGCACTTTCTTAAGCAGTTTTTCATTTTGAGCCCTGAGATCGCTTATAAGCTCCTCCATTTCAGTCAATTCATGAGCTTTCCTCGAAAGCTCAATAGCCATTATCTCTTTCTCCTTCCCTAAACATGAACACATCATTTGAAGACTCTTTCTTGCAGCCATGCTTGCGTTTAGCTCTCTTCTCAGCTTCTGAACATCATCGGGAATATCGTTCTGTGGCGGCTTTATTGGATTCTTGTTCGGATCATGGCTCGGTTTCAGATCTGTGTTGCATCTCCGAAGCTCTTTTTTACCTGATGATGATTGTTGTTGAGCTTTCTGGATTCGTGTCTTTAAATCGTCGAGAATTGTCATCATCGTGTTGACTCTTTGTGCCCTCCATTCATCACGTTGCTTTGAGGTTGCTTCGTTGTGATCTTGAACGAGTTTGAGGAGTAGCTTAACATTCGTAGAGATACCTTCACAGGGAAACAAGAACATATTTAACCAATTTCTTGGGACGCAAGTAAAAGAATTCTTGTTTTTCTTGGCCAAAAACCAAAAAGGAAAAACTGTAAAATCAGGTCTTTAAACCGGTCTTTGTTAACGTGTTAAATCAATTCTGAGGAAAATCCAGAGAACTGACTCGAAGGTTATTAGATGAAATGATTTACCTTCTAAACCAGATTCTTCGTGAGATTGGTGCTCTGTGGTTCTTGTTGGTGAGGTAATAGATCCAGAACCAGAAGGAACTAAATCCGGCGAAGAAAATGCTCGGAGCCGGCTCATCTCTTCTCCGTTCAAAAACGCTGTATGGAGAGAATCAATCGGACAAAAATTGATAAACAAGGAAATTTAGACAATAACAGATTATGGTTGTTGCAATGTTGTATGGCGTAATTAGTGGACAATCATTTTGTCTGACCCTTTTGGTTCGGCTTTTTTTCCAACTAATTTTATCTGTCTTACCTCATTTCACGCTCTATTTTCCTTTTTCTATTTTTTTTTTTTTGACAACAAATGTAAAAGAACTAGAATACTACTTTTCTATCATCCATATCGGTGGTTCCGGCCCGATATGCGTGCTTGATGACTGCCTGAAACGAGCACTTCGTGCTAGTCTATTTGTCGTCTGATTTTGTGTACGTGGTATGTGCTTGAGATGGAAAGTTTCGAAGGACCTCTTTCTCCTGTCGTACTCTTCAATGTATACGTCAAAGGCTGGCCAGTCGTCTGGCTCCGACACTATCTTGACCACTTCTGAACAATCTGTTGCAAAAGTGATATGTCTTTGGTCGAAGAACTCCATGCTCTCCATGAACCAGAGTAGTGCTTCAAACTCCGCTTGTAGCGGTGAAAGACACTGTCGGATATTCCTTGCGCCCATCAATACATTGACTCCTCCTTCATAAATGCTATACCATCCTTGCCTGGTAAATATTTCCCCCTCCTTCCATGATCCATCCACCAAACACCATTGTCCCCTTTGTTCCTCAGCAATTGTTGCTAAAACTTGGTTTCCAGCGTTCCTTTGATTACTATCTGGGAGACTCGCTTGAGCCCCTTCCCAAGATAAGAATTCCATTTCCGCAAGTCTCAGTCTCAGTGTCTCATGTGGATCCCTATCAATTTGATTGTATATCATATCATTTCTACTTTTCCATATGTACCATAAAATCCAGGAGAACTGGCCATTTGTTTCCAGAGGTGGCAGCCTTCAAAATAAGTGATCCATATTTGTAAAAAGCGCTTCCGCGGGAAAAAGTATTGGGTTTGTGGGGATACGCGAGAGAGCCCATGTCTGAAGTGCCGGTGGGCATTCAAACAGAACATGATTTATTGTTTCCTATGCACCACATCTGTCACAATATATATCACATTTGATCCCCCTTGATTTTAAATTCTTTGATACCGCGAGACATCCTGATACTATTTGCCAAATAAAATGACGCAACTTAGGTGAACAATTCAGTTTCCATGTGTGTGATTGCATCTTCTTGATATTTGGGCATAGAGATTGCTCGTGATTACCCGTATAAGGAAATTCACGCTCCGTTTGATACCCTGACTTTACCGAATACCGTCCTGATTTAGTGAAATTCCAACCAAAACTGTCCGGCCTTCCGAATTTACTGATTGGAATACTCGCAATCAGAGCGGCATCTTCTGGTGCAATTATTGCATCTATTAGGGACTTATTCCACACTCTTCTCTGGGGATCAATTAACTGGTCAACCGTATATAAGTTGCTATTTGTGCAAGGTTTCCGGGTTGTTGGTCTCGGGCGATAGGCTGGTATCCACGGGTCATTCCATATTGAAATGGTTGATCCTGAATCCACCCTCTTAATTAGTCATTTCTTTAACAGAAATCTAGCTGAGATCATGCTTCTCCATCCATAAGAAGGCGAATATGACCTTATCGGATCAAGGGGATCCGTTTTCCTGAAGTATCTACCCTTAAAAACTTTCGAGAATAGAAGGTCACGTTTATCCATAAGCCGCCACAATTGCTTCGCTAGGAACGCTGTGTTCGTATCGTTGAATGCCCTGAAACCAATCCCGCCATTATCTTTATCCTGACATAATCTATCCCAGGATACCCAATGCATTCCTTTATTTCCTCCTCCCGAACTCCACCAAAAATGGGAAACCACACTTGTTAATTTCGTAGTCACTGTTTTTGGCAAGCGAAAACAAGACATCACATGGTTCAGTAATGTTGATGCCACTGATTTTATGACAACCTCTTTTCCTCCTCGTGTTAAATACTTTGTTGTCCATCCATTTACTCTCCCATGTAATCTATCATGAATAAAACTAAACACATGTGTCTTGGCCCCTCCTAGACTTTCCGGAATGCCCAGGTACGATCCCATCCCTCCCATCTTACTTGTGCCAAGTATTTGTTTCATCTCTTCACGTATTGTTTCGTCCACCTTATAACCAAATTGTAATGAGGATTTTTCAAAATTTATCTGCAGTCCCGATACTCCCTCATAATCTTTTAAAATCCTTAAAATTGTCTGGCATTCCACCTTTGTAGCCTTACAAAAGAATAAGCTATCATCCGCGAAAAGTAAATGAGAGATTGCTGGGCTTTTCCTTGCAACCTTTAATCATGTTAATTGCTTCTGTTTTTCCGCTTTCTTTATGTTTGCGATAAGAGCTTCAGTGCATAGGATAAATAAGTATGGTGAAAGCGGATCGCCCTGTCTTAACCCTCTTTCTGGGAAAATATGTCCTTTTGGTTGTCCATTAATTAACACCTTATACTGGACTGTCGTAATACAACGCATTATACGTTGTATCCATTGCTCTGTGAATCCCATTTTTCTTAGAACTTCCTCAAGAAAACCCCATTCAATCCTGTCGTATGCCTTGCTCATATCTGTTTTTATAGCCATGAATTTATCTTTGCATGCTGGGTTTGTCCGCAATCCATGAAACATCTCCGGCGCTATCAGTATATTATCTGATATTAATCTCCCTGCCACGAATGCTGATTGTGTTTCCGAAATGAGCATGGGCAATAGGATCTTGAGCCTTTGACACAGAACTTTTGAAATTATCTTATAACCCACATTACATAGACTTATCGGTCTCAACTCCGTCATCCTTGTCGGTCTCTCCGTTTTAGGGATTAGACATATATTTGCAACATTTAGCCGTCTATCGAATTCCCCATTCCTCAAAAAATCATTCACCAACTTAGTTATATCTTTTTTAACTGTATCCCAAGATTGCTGGTAGAAAAGAGCTGTCATACCATCAGGCCCCGGAGCTTTCTCTGGGTGCATCATAAATAACGCTTTCCGTATTTCTTCCTCTGATACTTGAGCCATTAGCTTGCCGTTCATTTCATCTGTTATCATCGTTGGTACCTCCTGTAAAAAGTCCTCAAAGTCCGTAGGACTTGTAGTTGCGAAAATATATGTGAAGTAATCCACCGCAACCCGTTCTATCTCAGAATCCTTGGTTACCCACTCTCATCCCGAGGTATGTAGGCCTACAATTCTATTCCTTGCTCTCCTCTGTTTGGTTAATGCAAAGAAAAATTTCGTATACCGATCTCCCGCTGTATGCCATATCGTGCGGCTCTTTTGTTGCCAATAGAACTCTTCATCTCTATATGCTTCCTTTAGTCTGTTCGAGATTTCCCATATCTCCTCTTGCGTTCTTTGATCATCCTTTTGAGCCATGTCTAGTTCTCGTTGTAGTTCGCTGATTTTCTCTTTTCCATATGGATGTATGTTTTTCCGCCATTTAGATATTTCATGCCTACATCTTCCAACTTTTGAGAAGAAATCATTCCCTCTAGGTTCCTCCTTATCTTCCCATCCTAATTGAATTGCCTCCTTTAATACTTCTTTGCCTATTCATCTCTTATCAAAATGGAATTGACTCTTCCTTTTTTGCTTCGACTCCTCAATGGTCTCAACTAAAGGTCGGTGGTCTGATCCCACCATCCCTAAATACTCCACGAATGAGAAAGGAAACAGCATGTGCCAATCCTCGTTGGCTAAAGCCCTATCAAGTTTACACCTTACGACCTGCTTGCCCCTACGTCCTCTCCAAGAGAGTGAGTCTCCCAGGTTTGGAAATTCTATCATACCGCAGTTCCGAATCATATTATTAAATGAGAGAAATGTTGAGGCATGCCTTTGGGTCCCTCCTTGCTTGTCATGATTTCCAGTAATTTCATTCAGATCCCCAATGATAAACCATGGTATATCTCTGGTCGTACCAAATCTGGTGAGCCTTTCCCAACCTTGATCTCTTAGTTTTTGTATTGGCTCACCATAAACAAAGGAAAAAACAACCCTGTTACCCTTCACGTCTGCCTCTATATCAATGATCCTATTACTGGAGTAGATAATGTCTACATTCTCCGTACTGTTATAGTAAAGTGCTAATCCGCCACTTGTTCCTCGTGGCTCGACCGTATGTATCTTATCGTAGCCAAAATGTGCATGGAATCCTTGTGTGAATGCAAACTCCTGTTTGGTCTCAGATAAAAATAGAAAATCAGGTTTATTTTTATACCATATTTCTCTAAGGTACCCAATAGTCCATTTGCTCCCTAGACCTTGACAATTCCAACTCATAATTCGCATACTATCGGTTTTACAAATATTCTCATTCGTATTGATATATATTATCATATATCACATACAAATACAACTCTTGTGTTCCGACTGATCGTCTCCCATAGATAAATTGAACCTGGGCCCTTATTTTTATTTCAACTCTTTCTGTCGCTAACACAATTATCAGTCTATACCTCGTGTGCAATGTCATATTCTCATGCCATTCATGAGACATTCTTTTTTTGATACAACTCATTCATATCTCCGCTGTTGAGAGCGTTACCCATAATCTATAAGAACCAATTAAAAAGATTTTTATATCTAACCAAAAATTGTAATGATAAACCATATACTGTAGTCCCATTATTTGTTGCACCGAGCAAGTGATTGTACAAAGAATCATTACTTCCAAATTACATTTTTTGGTCATGATGCGCCTTTGATTTAGATACATAGCCCCAATCTGAGGACTATAAACTCCATCATCCCTTATCCGTTCCCTTGAAGTCGTGATGAACTTGTCCCACACTCTCCATATCTTCAAAGACCGAAAAAACCAGTCCCAATATCTTTGTACCTCATTAATCTCTTTATCCAGATATCCAGATACCATCCTGACCCTTCTTGTAAGTGAACCAATGAAGATCGTGTTCTTAGAGTTGAGGACATTACATGTGTCTACTACTTTATTGTATGGCCTTGTTGCATAAGCGTACGTCTGTGACAACCATGCATAGACTACCCAGTCTAGTTCTGAAGAAAATAAGTCAAGCTTGAACCATATCACAGACCCTGTATTGTCCACCATCATATTCACACGACACAAAGAAAACTTCCTTTCATTATTCCAATACCAGGTTACTACAAGTAACGGTTCAACCGTATAACAAAGCCTATTCGAAAACACCAAAACAAAAAACAAATGCCTTCTACAAGCTTGAAAGAATACCAAATTAACATCTGAGCATTCCCGAGCTAAAAACTGATGGCTTATTTGACTCATTAATGGAAACTAAAACTTAAAGAACCTTGGCATAAAGCGGCTTACTAGACCGTAGTCTTCTCCATCGCTGCCTTATGCTGTGCCTGGGGCTTCTTAGTCTCTCCTACCACTGCCTCCTTTCCTGCTGCGCCTCCACCTTTTACGATGGTCTTCTTCCTCGGAGAAGTGAGTGCCTGGGCTAAGTTTCTTTTCGCGAGCCTGCCCATAAAGACAGGTGGTCTTGTTGCCACCTTCTTCTTCCCCTGAGTCTTCTTTGTCTCCTCATTCTTTCCTGCGTCTGCATCTATTTTTCCTTCCTCATCTGGTGCACCTTTCTCGTCAATCATGCCCTCATGATCAGAACCTAATATAAATTCACCATCTTCTTCAGCATTTTCATACCCCTGATCACTTAATTCCTGATCCTTTGCCACCATAAAGCTATCCTCATTTGCACTTGGCCCATCCAGACCTTCCGTGTCATTTCCAGTTGGCTCCAAAAGTTCCATAAGAGCATCTATACCTCCAATGTTTTGGAGCTCCTTTCCCACATCCGTGCTCTGGTATTCATGAATATCAAAGGGGTTGGCGCCTGTATTGGGATATGTATCAGCTTGATTCTGCACCCTTACATCTCCCATCCCAGAGTCCATAGTCACCAAATCTTCCTCTGCAAATTTTAATTCCTTTCTTGCATTAGTGGGCTGATACATCTTACCAGCTCGTAATGCCTCTAACACTGCTCTCTCCTGGTCATTCAAAATTACAGCCTCTTGTTGATGTCCAACTGTTTCTTTCTCCTCAACAGACTGAATGGGTCTATATTGCTTTCGTCCTGGGGAATAGTCTATGTGTCCCCTTGATGATCCTTCCCCATATGCACGAACATACCTCCTCCCATCATATCAGACCTCTCTTCTTGTGGATGCTGACCTCGAATGCTCCCTATACTCCGAGAACTTATTCCTTCCTTTATAATTATGTGGTTCTGCTCCATGGCTCTTGTCTCTTCCACCATCAGGTTTATCCTCATGCCCATCATCATTTCTACCCGTAATCAACGCTCCTTTATAGCTAAACTCACCTGATCCATCCGAGGCTCCCTTATCACTTCTGCGTTGTACGATCTCTTCCACTGGTTTGGGCTCTTCCTTAGTTGGACAAAGCTCGGTCTCATGACATAAACTGCCACAGACTCTGCAATAACCATGTAATCTTTCATACCTCAGTTGTACCAGGGTCTCTTCCCCACCATCAAACTCTATCGTTGTCTCGAAGATCAGAAGTTCGAACTCATTCATCTTGACGCGAACACGACCGTTGTCTAAATCCACAATCTCGGCTTCCCCAATCCCATCTCCAATGCTCATGAAGGTCTGGTTAGCCCAATAGTGAAGAGGGACACCCATTACCTTCACCCAAAAAGTAATGTTGTTTGGATAATATGGATCCATTGACGGCTCCCATCATACCATTGACACCATCCATGAGTCAAAATGGAATGGCCCCATAGCCATCACTTCCACAATATCCTTTTCCTCATCAAAGTTAAATTAAAATCGACCTAATCCAAGGTCAGCACCTGCTATCTTGTCTTCTTTTTCCCAGATCCGAGGAAACATGTGCACCAAATCCTTTGTCGTTTGTCTTCTTGGATTCATGCATCTCCCAATAATCGTTCTTGCATAGCTCTTGATCAGCTCGGTATCAAACCGAGGAAATGATATCTTTAGTCTGTGCGTTGATGTTGCCACCCTCTTCCCATCCCTCTTGGATAAAGCCACATTGACTTGAGACATCGTAAGTAGAACAAAGAGAGTTGTTTGCTTGAAATAGTTTGAGTTGATGAGTTCTGTCCAAGCATCACCCCTACTTTTATACCGATCATACCAAGTCCCATCGTATCCCGAGTGATATTCCTGTGATGAGAAATCATGATTTTGTAATCCTTGTACTTTCCATAGTTCCATGTATCCCAAATAATTCGCATAAGTAAACACAATAAACATTTTACTCATAACATAATATTCACAAACAATTGATCGCCCAATATCATGTTTCCTTAAATTGAATCTCACTGGTAATCGCTCAAGATCAAAACCATAAACCTATATATCAATATCCGAATCATAAACATATCCACTTGTACAGATTATCACAGTAAATTTCTGGGAGAGTAAACTGTGGAACACCAATTTCGTGAAGCAGATTTCCCAACCATTTCATTTCTGTACCCGTGGCAGACAAGGTACGGTATTCAGCCAAAGTCGAGCTACGAGACACAGTAGGGTGCTTGTTTGCAGACCAAGAGATAATGTTAGATCCAAGGAAGGTGCAAAAACCACCAATGGACCTTCTTGTTTCCTTACAATTTGCCCAGTCACTGTCACTGTAAGCATGAACAGTGAAATCAGTGTTAAATGTAAATGAAATTCCAAGGTTTGTTGTACCTCGAAGATATCTCAGAATTCTCTTGAGAAGATGAAAATTAGCAAGAGTTGGAGAGTGCACTTTCTGACAGATGTAGTTCACATAATACTGAATATCTGGTCTTGTGATAGTCAAATATTGTAGTTTCCCAGCCAAACTTCTGGGATATGTTGGTTCTGAAAACAGTTCATCTTGATGGGGAACAAGATCAAGCTGTAAAGGAAGAGGTGTGGCCACTGGAGTACAGCTTTCCATTTCTGATATCTGAAGTAAGTCTTCTGTGTATTTCTCTTGATTAAGAAATAAACCATCTTTACTGAAGTGAGCTTGAATCCCTAAGAAATAGTGCATACGCCCAATGTCTTTCATCTTGAATTCTTTATTCAAGACAGCAAGCAGTGACGCTATGAGATCATTGTTGCTTCCAGTAAGTATCATGTTGTCGACATACAGTAACAACAAGATCACACTTCCTTCTTTGAGATAAACAAATAGAGATAGATCAGCTTTGGAGCAAGAAAAGCCAAATTGCAGAAGATACTCACTGAACGTATTGAACCATTTTCTGGGAGCTTGTTTTAGCCCATAGATTGCCTTGTGTAACTTGCAGACATAAGCATGATTGACGGAATCAATAAAACCTTGGTGGCTGGTGCATGTACACAGTCTCAGTTAGCTCCCCATGAAGAAATGCATTCTTCACATCAAGTTGCTTGATGTCTCATTTTAAAACAGTTGCAGTGTGTAAGACTATTCTAACTGTAGTTGTCTCGACTACTGGACTATATGTTTACAAATAGTATATTCCTTCTTCCTGATCAAATCCCTTGGCAACTAGCCTGGTCCTTAACTTGTCAAGGGTGACATCAGCTTTCAATTTTGTCCGAAAGACCCACTTGCATCTTAACAGGTTCATGTTTGGTTTGTATGGCACAAGAGAATAGGTTTTTGTTGCAGCAAGGGACTTAAGTTCTTCATGCATTGCTGCAATCCAGCTTGAATGCTTCAAGGCGGCTGCTGCAATCCTTGGCTCTGGTGGTGTTGATGTAATAGAGAGGAGAGCATATCGTGGATTGGGCTTAACAATTCCTACTTTGAACATTGTAGTCATGGAATGTCTGTCTTGAGTTGTTGCATGAAGGACTTGTACTGGAGCAGTAATTTCTTGAGTTGCAGCAAGACTCGTTTGTACTGACCAGTTTCAATGTCTTCAAGATCAGTGACCATTTGAGCAGGTATCAGAGGGGAAGATTTTGCATATTCAAGAGTTGGTGAAACAATATCAGTGGTGGCATGAATAGTTACCTCAACTGTTCACAGCAGAAGTAGCAACATCTTCTTCTATCATGGACTGAGTTTCTACTTAAGGTGCTTCTACACTAATAAAACTTTGTTGCCAAGCTTGTAACAGAGTTGTTGCAGAGGTGGTGTTATGAAAATGAGAATAGATTGTTTCAAAAGGATACAAGCACCGATATCCCTTGTATACAAGCACCGATATCCCTTGTATTTGGCGTTATATCCCAAGAATACACACTGCAAAGATCTTGGCTCAAGTTTGTTTGAGGAGTATGGCCTAAGAGTTGGGTAACAAGTGCATCCAAAGGACCTAAGAGCAGAGTAATCAGGTCTTTTGCCATGTAAGACTTCATAAGGACTTCTTTTATCTGTCAAGGTTGATGAAGGAAGCAAGTTGCTCAGAAAAGAGGCTGTAAAGAATGCCTCAACCCAATAGACTTGTTGAACCTTGCTTTGAAACAACATAAATAGGCTGAGTTCCGTGATGTGTCTATGTTTATGCTCACCAATGCCATTTTGTTGAGGCGTATAAGGACATGAGATTAGTTGTTGTATCCCACATTTAGATTTGATAAGTTGGTCTGGTGTTGGAGGAAGAGTTTGAGCCAAAAGCAAACTGTTGACCAGAAGGAAACTGTGAACCAGAAGTGAACTGTTGTGGAAACCCACGACCTCGTGTGGAGTAGAAGCCTCGAGCACGAAAACTCCCACGAGTCTGACCTCGACCACGGTTGACATAACCACCTCTCTGAGTGTAGAAGGCTAAATGCGGTGAGACATCATAAGCTGAGTTGTAAGCTTGAAGCTTGTCATCAAAGCCAATAAGCTTAAAGACAACAACATCAAAGTTAGGAGCAGGAAAAGTGTAACGCCCCTTTCCCATTCTCCGCTGATCGTCGAGCTGACCGGTCAACAATCAAACAAGAACATGACCGATCGAACCCGAGCAAGTCGAACAGGAAAAGTTTGTCACAGGACGAAGTCAGAGACGGATCGGTTTGAGACAAAGGCTCGCACTAATCCATCTTTGACCTCGCTATCCTCACTTCCGTAATACAAGTTGTACACCTTGTACCACTTCGGTGAGTTGTGTCGGTTCGGACGTAACCTCATATCAGGGAAACAATTTCATTTTTGAGTAATCAAACGTTAAGCACAACGTTTAATAGAATTTCACAAACAATCGTCAAGTCAAATATACAAAATAGTCAAATGCACAACCAATCAAAATCATAAAATGGCGTCAAAGCCGAACCGAAATAAAACAATCAAATCCCGAATCAAATCTCGCCACAAGCAATCCCGACACTACACCGAGGATCTCCCGCGCCCGTCGCTGCTAAACCTGAAAAACACAAAAAAGAGTCTAATGAGCGATCTAAGATCACCCAGTGAATCGGCTCCCCACTAATGGCTTCTAGTCTATTTAGAACTACAGATTCCCGCCCCAACACCCAAAATAACAATCAACAGGAATAAATGGTCGATCACGCACTACCACGTCTAGATAAACCCACACACACAATCAACGCCACAGATAAAGAGAATTAAGGGAATCGAAGGCACTGCGGCACATGTCCTCGATTGGACTCGATCTATCTATCGCGCAACAAGAGAAATAACAAAACAACACTGGGCCCTACGATCTCGGTAACTTCCACGGGTCTACATCGTTACGTACATGGTAACTAACCCACGACTCCTAGCCGTGTACACAAGGTCCCCACGGCTAGGACACCGTTCTCTGTCCATCGATACACCGGTAACCTGAGTTTCCATGCGATCCGGCCCTAGGACATGACCCCGTATTCTCCGAATCACACACCTACCGGCGTCACCCGATAGGTTAACACCATAACCGGAACCACCATGGTCCGATTAGGTAAAACCCGAGGATCCAATCGGGTCGGAAGTACCGGAACGTAATCAAAACCTAGGCTTGCGGAATCTAACGCACCCTAGAGTCCTATTGCAGAAATATAAACACGCAGACTGGCTGGGACTCTAGCACAGATCACGCAATCAACATCAATAATAATAATACACCCCAACCATTCCGCAAGCCTCTACACTACCAACCTCACCGCTCTGACTAGGTAAGATACCTAGTCAGCACCACTAACTTACCCGGTCCCATGACCGAAGTAAGTGTCCACAGCAACTGCTCGGCCCAAGACCGAGCAGTCTAACAAGCCTGCACCCAAAGCTCACAACAACAGCAATACAATCACGCAATCACAATCAATCACACAATCACACAATCACAACACAAGCATGCTGATTAGGGTTTCTAAGTCTTTTAGTTCATTCTTATCCGCTACCTTGGGTTAGCGGATTGCTAACCCGTAGACGGCTCACAACACACGCCACTTCCTTATTAACCCATCCTAGGTATCTTTAATTACCTTCTCGATCTGTCGGTTTAGAGTTAGTAAATTTACTAACTCCCCGACATCTCATTAATAACTTAACTTTATTCATTTCCCAATCCCGCTATTAAACCTAAACCCCGATCCCATTACAATATTCTATACGCCCATTTAGGTTTAACTCATATTTTAATGTCGTCTTAATTCCCGTTTATAGATTCATTAATCATCGTTCTTATACATATATAGATGCATATACGGTCCTAAACAACGGTCTATATGAATTCATCACCCAATCATTACTAACAACCTAGCGGCACACAATCAATTAACCTTTTTAATTCATTAACCCTAACATGCTTATCCGATCCTAACCGGTTTAACATTAAACCTCCAATTAATTATTAATTACCAATCAGGTTAATTAACGGGTATGCAATCCTAGCACTACGGTTTCTCGATTCTCGGTCTAAATGAATTTAAAGGTTTGTGAGCCGACTCACAGTGAGATAGGCGCGGAATGACGGTCTGACGCGGTATGAATCCCGAGACCTCCGAACTGAAACCCGAACTTTCCGAACGCACGAACACGAACCCCGAGGCTTCCCGAATACCCTGACATGAACCGCAACCTATGAATGGTCGGAGTCAACGCGTTGACCGGCGTTGACTTTGACCTCCGGTTGACCGTTGACTTTGACTGTTGACCGTTGACTTTGACTTGAACCGGTTGACTTCCCAAACCAAACCGGTTGAACCACTGAACCATCTGAACCAACTGAACCGGTCTAATTAGAACCGGTTAGGTTAAACCGGTTTTGGTCAAACATTGACCGGTTTGACCTAACCGTTGACCAAGGCTAAACCGAGTCTAAACCGACCCAATTCCTGAATCAAACCAGACCATACAACTCCTTGAAGAACCGGCTTCCATCTGACGGCGGTTGGGCTTCTCCGGTGACTTCTCCGGCGACTTCTCCGGCGTTGACCGGCGGTGGTCCGGCGTTGACCGGCCGGTTCACCCCTTTTCCCGGTGACTCAGAAGACGATCCACCTATCAAAATGACCGCAAAGAGAAGATCTAGCCATCCATAGCTTCAAAACATTCAGATCTGGTGAAGGATGAGAGAGATAAACCAAAACTCCAACCGCATCAACTTTCCGGCCAGTTTCCGGAAAGCTTCGGCGACGGCGGTCATGGCTGGCTGGATGGTGGTTGTAGAGGAGGGAGAGAGGAAGCTATATCACTTTGCAGAAGTGGATTTGGGTTTATATTGAGAGAGTTATGGGATTTTTAGTGTGAGAAGGTATGAAAAACATATTTAGGGTTCTTGAGTTTTTCTTGAAGATTCAAAGGTTTCCTGGGTTTTTTCTGGGTTTGTATGAATGAGTGTGATGAATCTGATGAATAGAGAGAGAGAGAGAGAGGCGTGGGTGTTTCTAGAGAGTGGTTTTTTTGTGAGTGAAATGAACCTTCTCACATGCATGAACTTGTGGATTGATTCCCCTGATCTGTGACCTCATCCTTGACTTCCAAAACCCATAGTTTCCAGCATCAAGAATGATTCTTGTGCTGTTCAAGAGTTCTTGATAGCCTTCCATCTTTCTCCTCAGGATCTCACCCGAATAGATAGCTACGAGTGGTAGCTCTGATACCAAATGAAAGTGCAAGGCTATTGTAGTTTTCAGAAAGATGTAACACAACTCAAAACGATTCTGAAAACTTGTGCTTTATTAGATTGACAATATGATCTTACAAGAACACTATCTCTCAATCTAATCTCTCAAACTCAATGATCTATACTTGATCACTTGAGTTCTCACAAATTCTCTCTCTTTCAAAGCTTGCCTATACACGGCGCAAAACTCTCCCATTTATACTCAATGGGATTGCTAACCTAGTTAGCTCGAAACCACTTAAGAGATAAACCTTATCTCTTACGGCATCTTCAAGAATCCTAACAACCCTAACAACTTTAGGATCTTAGGAGATTCTTCTTATTCGCATTGGATATTTGTCTTGAATATCCTCCAAGATATATGTCCAGCTCATCACATATCTTGGGTAGTCCACCTCAGCTCCAGTACGCGGTTTCAAGTTAATCCGCTATGTCCTTGTTTGTTCTTCAAATGTTTCCCGCCTGTGTCACTTCTTGAGCTACTCCTTGACTAATACACGAAGTGACTCAGCTGCATCTTCAATCTCCCCCTTTTTAAAATTGTGTGTCTCTCAAGTATCTGCAAAAGGTCAAGAATACTATACACAAGCAAAGACAAGTCGCATTCTGAAAATATGTCATCGAAAACACTTGTTCTAGGAAAACATAACGAAACCATAACCAGAGTTTTACATCCAAGGTTTTTGCAATCCGTCATACAAAATGATAAGGTCTTAGTAAGACAGAGACTTAGACAAACTCCCCCATAACATCCGACTTGTTTCTTAGTGAAGGGAAAAACTAGACAACAAAACGAAAACAAAACGGTTTTTCCCTCACTCCCCCACAATCTGGTAACACACTCTAGCCACTATCCTCTTCTCCCCCTGCTTGAGAGCACACAAGGTTAAAAACACAGTGTCAGTAGCTAAGATGATTAACAGTTTGAAGAGACCTTACCTGGCATGACACGAAGAAGTCGCTGGATCACCTCAGAGAACGTCTGGAGAGCTTTGGCGGTATCCTCAACGGCTTCTCTTGCTGCTCGTGGGCTGCAGCTTCCAACTGGTACACGAACTGATCCAAGATTCACTACCTCTTGCATTGTGTGAGTTGAGGCTTTCGGAGCTGATGCGCTGGAGCTGGTGCGTCTCGGTGTCTGTGTCTTTGGACTGGCTCTGATAGCTTTCTTCTTGGCAGACTTGGAATCCTCGATCTTGACAAATGCTTCACCAGAGCGTATGTCCTTCTTGTAGAAGATCGGAGCAACGACTTTCTCTCCCTTAAGAGTCGTAGGTGCATGCTGAGCCTTCATAAGTCCTGTGATTATCCTTGGAAACATTAACCACCGTGAATCTGAATCCTTAGTGACTCCGAGGGATAGAATCTGCTTGAAGATCATTCTTCCAACATCAGTTTTTATTCCTTGAGCAACCTTGTAAATCAGCCTAGCTCTTTGTTCTGAGAGATGGTGCTTATGAGTTGATGGAATCCAGTTGTATGCTGAAAGCACACTCAAGGCTGCATAACACGGTGGGAGTCCTGTGGCAGTGAGATCTTCCCATTCAGTCTTTCCTTCACTGAGAACCGTGGCCACTGTTTCCATACTCTCGGTGTCAGCTTCAATGTCTGCTCTGATTTCATCTTCAGTCAGTTCTGAAAGTCCCAATGACTCGTTGATTGCAGTCGGAGAGAGTTCATACGGGTGTCCTCTAAACCAGACAACTATCTTCTCTACTGAGTCTTCTACTTTCACCCCAGGCAATGCAGCATAGAATTCACAGACATGTTCCTTGATGTATCCCATCAACCCAGTCACAGTTGATACTAAATCACTATCCTTGATCAGTTTCAGATACCCCCATTCATCCTCTTTACTCATATCTACCAATCTTTCAGGCAATATTCCCCTATTCTTAAAGAGTTTGTACCTTTCCTGATCCAATGTTTTTGAGACCTTGATCTTCTTGGGTATCATCGGAGTTCCGAAGGATGTTCTGACTTGGGTCTTCCTTTGCTCTGGTGCACGCTTCCTCTTTCTTGACTGTGAGCGTGTCGCTTTCTCTGTCTGTTCATGAACCGAGATTCCAGTTGCTGACTCGTATCCATCAGATTCTGTTTCTTCATCAGAGATGTCAATCGCCTTCTCCTTCTCTTGGCTTTTTGATCTTTCTCCTGTTGTCACACTGCTCTTTTCCGACTTCTTTCTGCTCTTCGATCTTGTAAGCCTGGACGGGTTGTTCTTCTTTTCTTTCTTTGCAACATCCCCACGAGTCTTCTGAGCCTCGTTCACTATCGACTCAAGTTCTTCGATAGTTACACCGATTTTGGTCCTTTCTTGCTCAGGTGCTTCGGTTACGACTTCAGAGTCGGTATCTTTCGTAGGTACCTTTTCTCCCTCGGTTTTCCCACGAATTTTAGTTGAAGCTTCAATATTGTTAAAAGGATTCCACTCCTTGTACGCGATGATCGCAAGCGAATCGAGCTTTTCTTGGGTTGCAGATTGAGTTGATTGAGCTTCAATCTCGGTTGCATGTTCCATCTGAGACTCGATTTGAGCTGGATTGTTCTTCTCGGAACTCATGGAGCCACGGATTGAGTTTTCGCTTTTGGTTTCTCTTAGGGTTTTTTCTTCGGTGATGAGCAAGAAGTGTGTAATGTCTTTTGCCGCGAACATAAGACCCTTCAATCTTTCATCTTTTGTCTTCTAGTGCTCTTCCGGTTTGGTTTTGGACCGTCTCGATTTTGGGTCGAACCTGATTTCTTTTGTACCAACTGGTTTACTGCAAACGACCATATTATTCTTTCACAAGACACAATGTAGTCTAACACATACCAAATCAACTGCATCCACTGCTTGTTCCAGAGTTAAAGTGGGAATTTTTCACAGAGTATGATGATCACTATTTTTCACAAGAATCAACTGGCTTTTGAAAAGAAACAGTATTGACAAACCTTTTTGAATTATTTTGTACCTTTTTGACCCAGTGCTTGTACTAGAATGCACACTAGCTTTTCTTGATTCATGCATTTGGCCATCTACAGATCCATGGCTAGCTTTCACACTCCTATTCCTTTATCTTGTCTTGCCAGTTTTCAACCTTTATCCTGTAGGAGAGAGCAGATCCCTTTTTTTTTTTTTCTTTTTTTTTTTTTTTTTTTTTTTTTTTGTTGTATTACTTGTTGAGCTAGTTTTAAGACTTGACTGGCTCAGTCTGATTCTTCCTGATCTTTTTGCTCTCTCTTTCTACGAAACCTGTACTGGAGTTTGACAAGACGGAATAGTAGGTAGCTCTTTTCCACTTCACGTATGACTCCAAACTAAATCTGAGCTAGAAGTACATCCTGAGTTACAGCCTGTACTAGTTCTGCACACTTCCACAAACCATCATATTTCACAAATACCAAGTGCATTTCTTAAGGTGATAAATCGAGTAAAATCAAGTGGTTTTGTGAAGAAATCAGCCAGTTGAGACTCAGTGACAATGTGTTCGATCATTACCTGTTTTTCCTCCACTAACTCTCGAATGAAGTGGTGCCTTATGTCAATGTGCTTGGTTCTAGAGTGTTGTACTGGATTCTTTGAAATACTTATGGCACTTTTGTTGTCACAATAAACCAGTAGTACTCCAGAATCCATTCCAAAATCTGCAGACATTTGTTTCATCCAAAGGAGTTGTGCACAACAACTTCCCATTGAGATGTACTCTGCTTCAGCTGTAGATAGGGATACTGAGTTCTGCTTCTTGCTCATTCATGCAATAAGATTGTTCCCCAAGAAGAAACATCCGCCACTTGTGCTCTTCCTGTCGTCAACACTCCCAGCCCAGTCAGCATCGCAGTATCCAACTAGACTTTTGTTTGATCCTTTAGAATACCAGATTCCCAAGCCCACTGATCCTTTAACATATCTGATGATTCTCTTGACAGCTTCAAGATGTGACTGCTTGGGCTTGGCTTGAAACCGTGCGCATACTCCAACACTGAAAGTTAGATCCGGCCTGCTTGCAGTGAGATAAAGCAGACTTCCTATCATTCCTCTGTAGGTCCTGACATCCACATCTTTTCCTTCATCATCTTTTGTCATCTTGACCGTAGTACTCATAGGTGTTTTGGCCTCCTTGCAGTGTTCCATCTTGAACTTAATGAGCAGATTCTTTGCATAGGTTGTCTGTGATATGAATATTCCTTCTCTGGATTGCGTAATCTGTAGCCCTAGGAAATACTTCAACTCACCAACCATGCTCATCTCGAACTCCTTTGTCATACTTGAGACAAACTCATCAACCAGTTTTTGTGATGTGCCACCAAAGATGATATCATCTACATATATTTGCACCATCAGAATCTCCTTGCTTTGTTCAAGAATAAACAATGTCTTGTCCACACTCCCCCTATTGTAACCTTGATCCAACAGGAAGCTCGTCAACCTTTCATACCATGCTCTGGGTGCTTGTTTGAGACCATAGAGAGCTTTGTTTAGCTTGTACACGTGCTTAGGATTTAGTGCATCTTCAAATCCTTTTGGCTGCTCTACATATACTTCTTCTTGAAGGAAACCGTTTAAGAAGGCACTTTTCACATCCATTTGATAGACTGTAAAGTTCATGATACAGGCCATTCCTAAAAACAATCTGATTGACTCAAGTCTTGCGACAGGAGCAAACGTTTCTTCAAAGTCCACACCTTCGATTTGAGAATATCCCTGAGCAACCAATCTAGCTTTGTTCCTGACCACAACTCCTTCTTCATCAATCTTGTTTTTGAAGATCCACTTAGTTCCAACGATGTTCCCTTGCTCTGGTCTTGGAACTAGCTCCCAAACATCATTACGGACAAATTGTTCCAGCTCTTGTTGCATAGCCACGATCCAGAATTCATCATCGATTGCCTGCACATGAGTTTTAGGTTCAATAGTGGAAACAAAACAAGCAAACCTTACCATTTCTTTAAAGTCAAGTTTGACTCCTCTGGTTTTTCTTTCTTCTTCTGCGTTTCCGATTATGTCTTCGACAGAGTGATTGCGAGGAACATGCAGTTCTTTGCTCACTTTTACCGGTTCTGGGGATTGCTCTTTGACTTTCATAGGTGTCTTCAACTTGTTCTTGAGTTTCATCAGTCCTCCTCTAGTCTTTCTTTCCTCTTCTGCTTCTCCAATGATGTCTTTGGCAGAATGATTCCGCGGAACTTGTAACTCCTTCTTGGGTTGAGTTACATTCTGCTTCAGATCAGCTTGTGTCACATGCCTCATCTCTTTAGTCACTTCATTCCTTCCTTCGTTATCAGAGTCCCCTTCATGGTTTCCTTCTTGGCACTGTGTCAGTGAGTAGTCATCAAATACCACATTAACTGACTCCATTATAAGGCATGTTCTGTTGTTGTACACCCTGAATGCTGTACTATTCCCTGAGTAACCCAGAAACATTCCTTCATCGCTTCTTGAATCAAACTTCCCAAGGTGATCTTTATCATTTAGGATGTAGCATTTGCACCCAAACACATGGAAATAACTCAGGTTTGGTGTTTTTCCTTTCCACAATTCATATGGTGTCTTTGTGGATCCTTTCCGAACATACACTCTATTGATGACGTAACACGCAGTGTTGATTGCTTCAGCCCAGAATTTTGTTGGTACATCATTCCCATGCAGCATAGCTCTAGCCATCTCTTGAAGTGTCCTGTTCTTTCTTTCCACCACACCATTTTGTTGTGGTGTTCTTGGTGCTGAAAACTGATGACTTATCCCATGGTTTTCGCAGAACATCCTCATTGTATCATTTTGGAATTCTCCTCCATGATCACTCCTAATTCGTTTCACACCTCCTCTTTCATTGATCAACTGAAGTGCCCAGATCCTGAAGCTACTCGCTGTATCTGACTTTTCTCTGATGAACATTACCCATGTGAACCTTGTGTAGTCATCCACCAATACAAACACATATCGTTTTCCTGCCACACTCTCGGTTTGCATTGGTCCCATTAGATCCATGTGTACCAAGTCAAGGGCTGCCTTAGACTGAATGTCAGGAACCTTCTTGTGTTGCACTTTAACCTGCTTCCCATGGTTGCATGGACCACACACCATCTTGTCACATCCTTTTATATGAGGAACTCCACGCACCATTTCTTTGTTAACAAGGGTGGTCAAATTTCGGACATTCATATGTCCTAGTCTTTGATGCCACAGATTCAACTCATCTCTTGCATTGAAGCACTTCATGGTATTTCTCCACATGTAGCAATTGTTGCCGGTTCTGACTCCTTGAATGACAGTTTCTTGCTGTTCATTGATCCCCTTGCATTCAGTGCGTGTGAACATTACCATCAATCCTTCATCACATAACTGGCTGACGCTTATGAGATTCGCTTTGAGTCCCTGCACCAAGTAAACATTCATCAGTTGTGGTACCTCAGTTTCACTGGTTTGCCCTTTACCTAGGATGTTTCCGTGACCTCCATCTCCAAAGGTAACTTTTCCTCCTTTGATTGACTTGACCTTTTGAAGATTCTTTTGATCTCCAGTCATGTGTCTGGAGCATCCACTATCAAAATACCATGGAGTTGTTTCTTCCTGTTCATCCGAGACAAAGGCCATGTTGCACATGAATCCGAGACCAACTTTTGTAGATGCATCCCTTGATGTCTGATGTAGATCAGTTCTCTTGATCCAGATTTGATTCTTGTAGCCATTCCAGTAGTACATTCCTTGTCTTCTCAGCCAACTTACTCTTTCCCTGAATCTTCTGCAGTATGCTTTGATATGTCCTGGTTTTCCACAGTACCAGCATCCATCTGTCCTGTCGTAAGCTTCCTTGCATTCTTGATTCACGTAGCCTCCTGAAACAAAGTTGATATTCTCGGCTTCCTTCATTCCCCTTCCTGAGTATCCGAGTCCTCTATACCCTCTTTCAGTCCTTCCTGCACTTAAGATCTTGTCTAGTTGCTTACTTCCCGTAAGCATGTGAATCTTCTTGTGATGTTGAGTTAGTTCTGCTTGCAAACGAGCTGTTGTTTCTTTTTCCTCCTTTAACTCTTGTTCAAGTCTGTCGGCCTTTACAGCAAGATTCAACTTTTCCTTCATCAGGGTCACACTCTCATCACTTAGTCTCTTTACGGTCATAAGTTCAAGATTTAGAGACTCTACAATGGCTTCAAGACGTAACTTTTCCTTAATCAATTCTCCATTTTCCTTTCCAATCTTGATTAGAGTATCTCTTACCTCTTCCAGATCTATGTCAGGTTCTGAATCAGATCCTGACTCATCTTCTCCTTCGTCAAACTCAGTGATTCCAACAAACGCTACAAAGTTGTTCAGCTCATCTTCACTTTCAGTGCTGTCTTCATCAGTGTCTTCCTCAGCCAGAAGAGATTTTTCTTTCCTTTTCTTTTGATCATTCACGCATTCTAGTTGAGTATGTCCAAGACCTTGACACCCAAAGCACTTGATTTCTCTCCTCTTGACTGTTGTACATTCAGTTCGATAGTGTCCAAAGCCTTTGCATTCATGACACTGGATATCTGCACGTCTAGTAGACTTGTCTCCTTCGGTTTGTTTTCTGAAGTTGTTTGGCTTCTTCTGAGATGACCCTTGTCCTTGCTCTATTCTTTTCAAGGCTCGATCAAATCGTCTAACCAACAAGCTCAGTGTATCTTCTTCATTAACCGCAGATTTGCTTGTTTCATTCACCGTTAGAGCTAAGCTGCGTGGTTTCTTAATCCCTTCTAGTTCCAATTCATGAGCTTGCAACATACCTACCACTTCTCCGAAGGTAAGTTCTTCTGTGTTTTGAGACACACTTAGAGCTGATTTGTATGGCATGTATTTTGCTGGAAGACACCTTAGAAACTTTTTGACAAGTTTCTTGTCCTTGTATTTCTTCCCAAGGGTTGCAGCTTCTTGAGCTAGTGAACTTAGCTTAGCGCTGAAGTCGGAAATAGACTCATGCTCATCCATCTTCAGATTTTCAAACCGTGAAGCCAAAAGATCTTTCCTTGAGTTCTGGACCTTTTGAGTTCCTTCAAAGTGTGTTTGTAGAATGTCCCATGCATCTTTTGCGGTTTCACAGCCTTGAATTAACTCAAAAGTCTTTTTGGAGACACTGCAATGAATTGCACTCAGAGCCTTGGAGTTGTATTTGGATTTCTTTATTTCTTCTTCCGTCCAACTCTCTTCTGGTTTGGGTGTTTCCACGCCTTTTTCGTCTTTGATCATGGGCTCCTTCCACGTCTCCATCACTGCCTTCCATGCTAATGGATTGATTCCCCTGATCTGTGACCTCATCCTTGACTTCCAAAACCCATAGTTTCCAGCATCAAGAATGATTCTTGTGCTGTTCAAGAGTTCTTGATAGCCTTCCATCTTTCTCCTCAGGATCTCACCCGAATAGATAGCTACGAGTGGTAGCTCTGATACCAAATGAAAGTGCAAGGCTATTGTAGTTTTCAGAAAGATGTAACACAACTCAAAACGATTCTGAAAACTTGTGCTTTATTAGATTGACAATATGATCTTACAAGAACACTATCTCTCAATCTAATCTCTCAAACTCAATGATCTATACTTGATCACTTGAGTTCTCACAAATTCTCTCTCTTTCAAAGCTTGCCTATACACGGCGCAAAACTCTCCCATTTATACTCAATGGGATTGCTAACCTAGTTAGCTCGAAACCACTTAAGAGATAAACCTTATCTCTTACGGCATCTTCAAGAATCCTAACAACCCTAACAACTTTAGGATCTTAGGAGATTCTTCTTATTCGCATTGGATATTTGTCTTGAATATCCTCCAAGATATATGTCCAGCTCATCACATATCTTGGGTAGTCCACCTCAGCTCCAGTACGCGGTTTCAAGTTAATCCGCTATGTCCTTGTTTGTTCTTCAAATGTTTCCCGCCTGTGTCACTTCTTGAGCTACTCCTTGACTAATACACGAAGTGACTCAGCTGCATCTTCAGTTTCTGAAGACTTTTATGTCCTTTTCATGTGTCATTTCTTTTTGCAAAACTCTTATTTCTATTATATCTTTAACTCGAGAATAAGTTATTGTTGTTGAGAAGTAAACTTGATTTGGATCAAGTATAATTATTGGGCTAATGGTCCAATATAAACCTAAACCTTGACCCAATGTCTAGAAACTCCCTAGAAAAATATCTATAAACCCCCACCTCCTTAAAACTTCTAGAAAACTCACTAACCTCCTTAAGAATAAAAATTTAAATTTTTTCATAGAAAAATCTAGATAATTGTTGTAAGATAATCTAGATATTGTGATAGAATTTTCTAGATTTAGGATTAAAATATTCTAGATATTTTTTATTTTGGAGGCTATAAATACCTCTCCTCACTCTCATTTGTAACCAAGTCTTCAAGTTGTTTCTAAGCAATAATAAAAACTTTCTTCTTCCAAAAATTCTCTTTTGTCTCTTAAGTTCTTAAACACTTTCTCCACACTTATAAATTTTCATTCCAACAAAGTGGTATCAGAGCTAGAAGATTCTTCAAAGATGGCAAGTAATGGTGTTCCCTTCCAAGTCCCGATGCTCACAAAGAGCAACTACGACAATTGGAGTCTAAGGTTGATGGCTATCTTAGGAGCACATGATGTGTGGGAGATAGTCGAGAAAGGCTTCATTGAACCGGAGAATGATGCAAGTCTATCTCAAACTCAAAAGGATGGTTTGAGAGACTCAAGGAAGAGAGACAAGAAGGCTCTCTGTCTAATCTATCAAGGATTAGATGAAGATACGTTCGAGAAGGTCGTCGGAGCAAAGTCGGCCAAAGAAGCATGGGAGAAGCTTCGAACTTCTTACAAGGGAGCGGAGCAAGTTAAGAAGGTACGTCTTCAAACTCTAAGAGGAGAATTTTAAGCATTGCAAATGAAGGAAGGTGAACTCATTTCTGATTACTTCTCAAGAGTTCTAACGGTTACTAATAACCTAAAAAGAAACGGTGAGAAGTTAGATGAGGTAAGAATCATGGAGAAAGTTCTTAGATCATTGGATTCAAAATTCGAGCATATAGTCACTGTGATTGAAGAGACAAAAGACTTGGAGACTATGACAATAGAGCAACTTCTTGGATCACTACAAGCTTATGAAGAAAAGAAGAAGAAGAAGGAAGACATCACGGAGCAAGTACTCAAGATGCAGATTCAAACCAAAGAAGAAACCGGTCGAAGCTATCCAATACGAGGTGGTGGCCAAGTCCGAGGAAGAGGTCGTGGATATGTACAAGGACGTGGTTGGAGACCATATGAAGACCATACCAACCAAAGAGGAGAAAGCTCATCAAGAGGCCGTGGGAGAGGAAGTCCAAAATCAAGGTACGATAAGTCAAGTATTAAGTGCTACAATTGTGGAAAGTTTGGACATTATGCTTCCGAATGTAAGGCTCCAAACAACAATAGAGTTGAAGAGAAGTCCAACTATGCTGAAGAAGTGAGCAAAGAAGAGGATATGTTATTGATGGCCTATAAGAAGGATGAACCAAATGAGGTTCACAAATGGTACCTCGATAGCGGTGCAAGCAATCACATGTGCGGTAAAAGAAGCTTGTTCGTGGAGCTTGATGAATCGGTGAAAGGAGATGTCGCGTTAGGAGATGAATCAAAGATGGAAGTGAAAGGCAAAGGTAACATTCTCATCCGACTGAAGAATGGAGATCATCAATTCATTTCCAATGTTTACTATATTCCAAGCATGAAGACTAACATCTTGAGCCTAGGACAACTCTTAGAGAAAGGTTATGATATCCAATTAAAGGATAATAGCCTTTCTATAAGAGATAATGAAAACAATCTCATCACCAAGGTGCCGATGGCGAGGAATAGAATGTTTGTCCTAAACATTCAAAATGACATCGCACAATGTCTCAAGATGTGTTACAAGGAGGAGTCTTGGCTTTGGCATCTTCGGTTCGGGCATCTCAATTTTGGAGGCTTAGAGCTACTTTCCAAGAAAGAAATGGTGAGAGGATTGCCTTGCATCAATCATCCAAATCAAGTGTGTGAAGGATGTCTACTTGGAAAACAATTCAAAATGAGTTTTCCAAAGGAGTCAGAGACAAGAGCGCGGAAGCCACTAGAACTCATACATACAGATGTATGTGGCCCGATCAAGCCAAGTTCACTCGGTAAGAGTAACTACTTCCTTCTCTTTATTGATGATTTCTCAAGAAAGACATGGGTTTACTTTTTGAAAGAAAAATCAGAGGTGTTTGAAAATTTCAAAAAGTTCAAAGCCCATGTTGAGAAGGAAAGTGGCCTTGTGATCAAAGCCATGAGATCCGATCGTGGAGGAGAGTTCACGTCCAAGGAATTTCTGAAGTATTGCGAAGATAATGGCATTCGAAGACAATTGACGGTGCCAAGATCCCCTCAACAAAATGGAGTAGCCGAAAGGAAGAATAGGACGATCCTTGAGATGGCAAGAAGCATGCTCAAGAGTAAAAAGCTACCAAAGGAGTTTTGGGCAGAAGCAGTTGCATGTGCGGTTTATCTATCAAACCGATCTCCCACAAGAATTGTTTCAGGAAAGACACCACAAGAAGCTTGGAGTGGAAGAAAGCCCGGTGTTTCACATCTAAGAGTTTTTGGAAGTCTTGCTCATGCCCATGTACCAGATGAGAAGCGGAGTAAGCTAGATGATAAAAGCGAGAAGTACATCTTCATTGGGTATGATGCTAACTCCAAAGGCTACAAGCTATACAATCCTGAAACAAAGAAGACAATCATCAGTCGGAATGTCATCTTTGATGAAGAAGGAGAATGGGATTGGAAATCAAACAAAGAAGACTACAACTTCTTTCCGCATGTTGAAGAAGAAGTGTTGGAGAAACCAAGAGAGGAGCTAGTTACCCCACCAACTTCACCAACATCTAGTTCTCAAGGAGATGAAATATCAAGCGAAAGGACTCCACGTTTTAGAAGTCTACAAGAGCTTTATGAGGTAACTGAAAATCAAGATAATCTTACCTTATTTTGTCTATTTGCGGATTCCGAGCCCATGGATTTTCAAGAAGCTATGGAGAAGAAGACATGGAGAAATGCAATGGATGAAGAGATTAAGGCGATAGAGAAGAATGATACATGGGAGTTAGCTTCACTTCCAAATGGGCATAAGGCAATCGGTGTGAAATGGGTGTATAAAGCGAAGAAGAACTCTAAAGGAGAAGTTGAAAGATACAAGGCGATATTGGTGGCAAAAGGCTATAGCCAAAGAGCCGGAATCGACTATGATGAGGTATTTGCTCCCGTTGCTCGTCTAGAAACTGTTAGACTAATCATTTCATTGGCAGCCCAAAAGAATTGGAGGATACATCAGATGGATGTCAAATCAGCCTTCTTAAATGGAGACCTTGAAGAAGAAGTTTACATTGAGCAACCACAAGGCTACATAGTCAAGGGAGAGGAAGACAAAGTTTTGAGGTTGAAGAAGGCTCTTTATGGGTTAAAACAAGCACCAAGAGCATGGAACACACAGATTGATAAGTACTTCAAGGAGAAGAACTTCATCAAGTGTCCATATGAGCACGCACTCTATATCAAAACTCAAAACAATGATATATTGATTGTGTGCTTGTATGTAGATGACTTGATATTCACAGGAAACAATCCACGAATGTTCGAAGATTTCAAGAAGGAGATGACAAAGGAGTTCGAGATGACCGATATTGGACTCATGTCTTACTACCTTGGAGTTGAAGTGAAGCAAGAAGATAATGGAATCTTAATTACTCAAGAAGGTTATGCTAAAGAGGTGCTTAAGAAGTTTAAGATGGACGACTCAAATCCAGTTTGCACGCCAATGGAATGTGGAACCAAGTTATCAAAATATGAGGAAGGAGAGAGTGTGGATCCAACACTCTTTAAGAGCTTGGTTGGAAGTCTGCGTTACTTAACTTGCACAAGGCCTGATATCTTACATGCAGTCGGAGTTGTGAGCAGATATATGGAGCAACCAACAACAACTCATTTCAAGGCCCCCAAGAGGATCCTTCGCTATATCAAAGGTACCATAAACTTTGGCTTGTACTACTCTGTTTCTGATGATTACAAGCTTGTTGGATATAGCGATAGCGACTGGAGTGGAGATATAGATGACCGAAAGAGCACAAGTGGATTTGTGTTCTTCATTGGAGAAACCGCCTTCACATGGATGTCGAAGAAGCAACCGATTTTCACTCTTTCTACTTGTGAAGCGGAGTACGTAGCAGCCACTTCTTGTGTTTGTCATGCTATTTGGCTACGAAACTTGCTAAAGGAGTTAAGTCTACAACAAGAAGAGCCAACAAAGATCTTTGTGGACAACAAGTCAGCAATAGCATTGGCGAAGAATCCAGTCTTCCATGATCGAAGTAAGCACATCGACACTCGATATCATTACATTAGAGAATGTGTTACCAAGATGGATGTGCAACTGGAGTATGTGAAGACAAATGATCAAATAGCCGATATCTTCACTAAGCCACTCAAGCGGGAAGACTTTATCAAGATGAGGAGTTTGCTTGGAGTAACCAATCAAGTTTAAGAGGGGGTGTTGAGAAGTAAACTTGATTTGGATCAAGTATAATTATTGGGCTAATGGTCCAATATAAACCCAAACCTTGACCCAATTTCTAGAAACTCCCTAGAAAAATATCTATAAACCCCCACCTCCTTAAAACTTCTAGAAAACTCACTAACCTCCTTAAGAATAAAAATCTAGATTTTTTCATAGAAAAATATAGATAATTGTTGTAAGATAATCTAGATATTGTGATAGAATTTTCTAGATTTAGGATTAAAATATTCTAGATATTTTTTATTTTGGAGGCTATAAATACCTCTCTTCACTCTCATTTGTAACCAAGTCTTCAAGTTGTTTCTAAGCAATAATAAAAACTTTCTTTTTCCAAAAATTCTCTTTTGTCTCTTAAGTTCTTAAACACTTTCTCCACACTTATAAATTTTCATTCCAACAAAGTGGTATAAATACGTTTTATGTAAAAGTTTGCGAGATCGTCCCAAAAAAATTGTTTCAAGTTTGTTCTGTTTATAATTCAGACATAACAAGTTTGCGAGAACGAAGATATGTTATAACACTGTTCTCTCTCGTTAAACAATCATTATGACTATGGTCTTTACTGCATCAGGTTCCATTATATGGTAGCAAAACGATTGGAGTCTCTGCGATAACTAATGAGGTTTTGGAACAAATCCATCAACCGTGAAATTCCTTGTGGCTGAAGGAATGGCCAAGCGAGCATGGTCTTGCAATGACTCGGCATCCGAGTCGTGACCTGAAACATTTATCTCCAGGCTGCTATGATGATATGTCATTAATAAAACAGATGAACCTTTTTCTTTTCTTTGTGGTTTAAGAGTAAGTGAGAAAGTTCACGTATCTGTGAGCCCGAAAGCAAGATCAAGCATATCATTCTGTTCTTCTGTTGGTTCTTAAAGTCTGTTATAGTGTTCGGAATCCTGTAAATACAATTTTACTGTTTTATCAGCAAAGACCTGGTTTACGGGAAAGCAGAGCATGATCTATTAACAACGAAGGAGATGCGTTTTACCATCACGACCATGTGACATGTTGAACACACTAGAGAAGCCTCACAAGCCCCTGAAGATGAAGTAAAAGCAATCTGTGACTTCTCAATTCGATTAAAGAGATCAATCTTAGAAAGATGCAAGAGAAGAAGAATGTGCCTACGAGGTCAATATCATTTTCATGAGCAGTTTCGAGCACAGAGGTTCCAATAAGGACTTCAACAAGAATCTCCTCTCCGTCTTTATCAACAAAGACAATGTTCTATCAACTTAACTTTCGCTAGTGTTGCAGTCAAGCATTATCTGATCGGGTTTGATATGTTCACAAATCACATTAACATTAACTGTCCCAGGTTAAGAACAATTTGCTTATTTATGTTCTTTGAGGTATTCTAACCAACTTTAGTTGCACTAATTTATCCTAGATTAGAATATTAGGTTGTCAATCAGGTTTCAGCAATAGGCACAATGATAGATGAAGACATTCAATTGATAATTCTCTATCTATGCGTAGTTTATTGATTCCATTGAAAACCCTAAATCCAACTAGAAAACTACTCACACATGGCATAGTAAACAAAGAGAGATAAACAAAACTGCATAATTATATTAAGAAAATAAAACAAGGGTACAAATCTCTCTCTCTCTCTCTATCTCTCTCTCTCTCTCTCTCTCTCTCTCTCTCTCTCTCTCTCTCTCTCTCTCTCTCTCTCTCTCTCTCTCTCTCTCTCTCTCTCTCTCTCTCTCTCTCTCTCTCTCTCTCTCTCTCTCTCTCTCTCTATCTCTTTCTCTCTCTCTCTCTCTCTCTCTCTCTCTCTCTCTCTCTCTCTCTCTCTCTCACAAAAGTAGCAAAGAAAATAAGATAACCTAGAATGCCTAGGGTTTTTCGTTCTTTTTCCCTTGGAGCAGTCAATCTAACTACTAGAGCGGGCGCTCTGGCTTGAAGAACTAGGGAACGATCGATCCCTCCTAGATTGGTCGATCTAGGGTCTCACGGTTGGCTTCGGGTAACTGGGATTGTTATATCCCTTCTTGATAGGATCAATCGATCCCTTTTGGATCAGTCGAACTGGACTTGAGAGCGTACGCTCCTCATCTGGATCGGGCGGTCTTGCACCACTTTAAGCTCTTTTGCTCTCTTTTTTCTCCAAATTCTCCAATAGCTCCAACCTTCATCTTAAAGCATAATTTGACCTGAAATGACTCAGAATAAACTAAAATACTCAATAAAGACTCGATAAATATACAAAACTAGGATTCGAATGTGGTCAAAACGCAGTCTATCAACTCCTCCGAACTTAACCTTTTGCTTGCTCTCAAGCAAATAGAAAACCCAAGCACAAGAAAGAGGTTTAAAAACATGGGAACTCTTCAAAACTAGTGTTTAAGATCATGACATACATACCATATAAGACAAAGCATGAGCAACACATCTGTAGAAAAATCCCACCAAACTCTTCCCAACCCTAATCATACTTCAGCTCAAGAACATATCAAAGTCTAGAATTCCTGATAATCAACTCCCTAAGTTCACTAAGTGTTTTTTGAACTTTCCACTAGGGAGACTATTTAAAGGTGGATGTCAGAGTGTTTATGGATTACTAGATGATGAAGAGAACACATGATATCACACAAAATGGCCATAGGTAATATATTCATTGATGTCTACAACTCCTAGTCACTTTATTTCAATTCAACTATTTTCTGGTTTTTTACTTCTCTTGGGTATTCATCGCTAATGAGATATAAGAATTTTTGGTTCCTCTCTTCCTAGTCAACTAGGTCATTGTCCCGCACGCATGTGGGGGCATTATTCTCTTTGTTAGTTAATTTATGTGTATTCTTTCGTTTAGCAAGGGAATACGTGATTTAAGTTTTTCTTGGTCGAGAAGTTATAAGATTTTATGCATCATTCTATATGTACATCGAAATCGTTATATTCGGATGTATATAATAATAATCATATATACATACGAAAACACATTATAGAGTTGTATGTATGGAAAAATTAACAGCCGTAGATAAACATTCATTATTTTCTTACATATTTTTGGTTTCATATTTATATATTAAGAATTTCTCGGGCTAATTTAAGGCGTTTATTCTTCCACCAATGAATCTAGGTTCCATGCTTAGAGTCGAATCTACATTCCAGATCTCGAATATACATGGATGATTTGCAGCGGAAGATTAACAGGGATTCAAGATCAAGAGCGTCTCAAGTGATGCGCCTCTACTGGTATCCACACGCACACAAACTGGAACAGACGGGATGCTAGTGCCGTTAGAGATCTAATCTCTTAGGGTTAGATATGTTTCTGTTCTAAGTTACTGGGTCAATTTTCGGCTCGGCCTCTTTGTAACTCGCGCGTCACATATCTTATATATGCGCACTCGTAAAACCCTAGTCCTGTGTCGATCGACACAGATATGCAACGATCGACACAGACCGATTAAACTCTTGTGTCGATCGACACAGATACTGCATCGATCGACACACTCTTCAGAAACGTGTATAACAGTTATACATTTATTGATCATTCCAATAATGGTCAACCCTATATAAAGCTTCCAGTTTGTTTAGGTGTGTGACCCTGTAGGATCATGTAATACTAGCAATGAGTTCTAAACTCATAGATCATAAGTGGCTTCTAGAAAAACATTATGATCACCTTGTATTACATGACTGTCTTATCTCGACAACACAACTATCTCTAGAGTGATTACAAGTGTGATTTCAGGACATTCCCAACAATCTCCCACTTGTACTGGAATCATCCATTCCTATAATCCCTTTTCGCTATATCTCGATCTAGCATAAGGCAAGAACCGTGTCATCCTTATTAAGCCAAGATCATTTTCATCGAAATCTGATTTATACTGACAAGACAAACGACTGACAATCACCTCGTTTGAGTGTGGCCACACATTTCTCAGTATCAAATCTTCGATGGGCCCTGAGATATTTATCTCCTGTTATATTGGAGGGACATATCCCATCTTGTTCCTTCACACGCTTCATGATGCGCCCAATCAATGTCTTTATAATCACCAGTTACGGCTGACGTTTGACAAAGTCAAAGCGGACCAATTCACATGTAAGAAAACATGATGAACTCAGGTCTAAGGACTATCCTCTATAGTCGTAATGAAAACTCTCATGACACTTGTATAACTATCTCGTAGAGTTCTCATTAGTGGGTCATGTCCGATCATGTGTTCTCTAACACATATCTATGTGATTGACTTTAATACTCTTATTAATGGCTCCATGAAACTTAGTCATCAGTCACCTCACATACTAGTCTCACGCGGTTGTTAATGTCCCACTTTAACAATCTTGACCAGGGACCAACATAATCTATGTCATTTATCACTTATAGGGTTTCATGATCAAGTCACATACTTGATGACCTACAAAATGTCATAGATTACTTTGGGACTATTATTTAAGAATATGATTAAATAATACCGATGTCAGATATCATTAACATAATCAAATTATGTTTACACGAACATCATATCATAACTAAATAACAACAACTCCCACTAAAATTAAGATCATATCTTGAGACATCTAATGCCTTTAACAGCAGTCTGACCCTCATTCGCTCTCGCTCAGCGTGTGTCGAAGGACACTGCGTCTTGCTAAGAGTAATGTCTAGTGTCATTGGCATAAAGCCCTTCTTGGAATCATGCATACTGGACCTGTGCAAAGTCTTATCAATATAAGTATCTTGTCACAATCCAATTAGCTTGTCTAATCTATCTCTATAGATTCTTATTCCAAGAAGGTATACGGCTTCTCCCATATTTTCATCGAAAACAACTTTCGAGTCAAGTCTTAACAGACTGAAACAATGGAACTTCATTTCCGAGAAGCAGTATGTTATCAACATACTATACTAGAAATGCAACTGCGCTCCCACTAGTCGTCTTGTAAACACACGGTTCCTCTTCGTTCCTGATGAAGTCAAACCTTTTTGACTGTTTCATCAAAACGAAGATTCCAACTCTGAGATGCTTGCTTCAATCCATAAATGGATCGATGAAGCTTTCATACCTTCCTAGTTTCATTAGGATCAATGCAAACTTCAGGTTGTGTCATGTACACATCCCTTTTCCAGAATTCCATTAAGGAAAACTGTTTTCACATCCATCTGCCAGATCTCATAACCATTATGAGTAGCGGTAGCTAGGAGAATCAGAATGGACTTAAGCATAGTGACTGGGGAATATGTTTCATCATAGTCAATACCATGAATTTACATGAAACCTTTTGCCACCAACCTAGCTTTGTATATCAGAATATTACCATTTTCGGAGTCATGGCTCATCATTGCTTCTTCAAAATTCACAGGCCCGTCACTGTCAATGATTAATAGATCATGGCAATTGGTTACGAGAAATCCACATTTCTCGGGTTCGTGACGGATCCTTTCGGATCTGCGAGCTTCACGTTTGTGTAAAAGTCATGCACATATCTCATATATATAGACCTTTACCACGACCTAATTAACCAAGATTTAAACCGTAGTTGATTAAGTCATAAACCAAAATCAATATTTTGGTTCGCGATCTGTGTCGATCGATACACCTTTGTGTCGATCGACACTTCCTTAGAAACTCGCCGTTTGAATATATATCGAATATACATTCACCAGATCCTTTGCAAACTTTAGGCATCACAGGCGCAGGTTCTACAACTCTTTGTAGATCCAACTGCTGCTCTTCCTCATCAGGTTGAGCAGTCTCCTGTGATTCTCGAATTTCTTCGAGTTGTACTTTACTCCCACTGTTCTTCTTGGAAAGAAAATCTTTCTCAAGAAAACATAGTTCCGAGCAACAAACAATTTGTTCTCGGACCGGTAGTAAAGGCAATATGCCTTGGTCTCGTTAAGATAGCCAATGAAGTAGCACTTATCGGATTTGGGTGTGAGCTTATCAGAGATTAAACGTTTTATGTAAGCCTCACAACCCCAAATCTTCATGAAAGACAAATTAGGAACATTTCTAGTCCACATCTCATGTGGTGTCCTTTTAACTGATTTTGATGGAACCCTATTTAGTGTAAACGCAGACGTTTCTAGAGTGTATTCCTAGAAGGATAATGGAAGATCTAAGTGACTCATCATTGATCGAACCTTATCTAATAAAGTCCGATTCAGGAGGAGTGAGTTGTGAAATAACTCCACAATCTCTCAGATGATCACTAAATTCTTGACTTAAGTATTCACCTCCATGATCTCATCGTAGAACTTTAATACTTTTGCCAAGTTGATTCTGCACTTCATTCTGGAACTCTTTGAACTTTTCAAAAGATTCTGACTTATGTCTCATTAATTAGATATAACCGTACCTACTGAAAATATCAGTAAAGGTAATGAAGTACTGAAAATTTTCTCTAGCATTAGTGCTTATCGGGCCATACACATCCGTATGTATAAAGCCCAATAAGCCTCTGGCCCTTTCATTTTGTTCGTTCGCAACTTGTGTCGACCGATACACCTTTTGTGTCGATCGACACTACTTTTATTAAAAGGGGCCTTTGTCGTTTTACCCAATAAACAAGGTTCGCATTTCTCACATGATTCATAATCAAATAAGCCCAAAAGTCCATTACTATGGAGCTTCTGAATCCGTTCTCATTTATGTGGCCCAAACGACAATGCCAGAGAAAAGGTTTGATTCGTATCATTTGACTCGAATCTCTTGGTACTAATGTTATAGTTAGGCACGTTTTGGTTTAGAACATAAAGTCCATTCTCTAATGGACTGCTACTATAAAATATATCATTGCATCAAATGAATAACACTTATTGTTAACTTGAAAACTGATATCCTTCCATATCCAAACAAGGATTAGAAATAATATTTCTGCTTATAGCAGGTACATAGTAGCAGTTCTTAATTTATAAAACATGTCATGAAGCAAAACAAATGAAATATTCCTACGGCTAATGCAGCAACTCTTGCTCCATTTCCCACGCGTAGGTCCACTTGTCCTTTCTCCTTAGTCCTACTGTTGCTCAAGCCCTGCATATTTTCACAAAATATGAGCACTATAGCTGGTATCCAATACCCAATAAGTAGAACCATAAGAAGTAACATTTACTTCTATAACATAAATACCTGAAGAAGAAGTCTCGTACGTCTTCTTCAGCTTCTCATAATCTTCTAGGAATTTATTGCAGTTTCTTTTCAAATGCCCATGACCATTACAATAATGGCACTATCATCTTTAGAAGGACCAGGCTTAACCTTAGGAGCATGGTTGGACTCGCTTGGATTCACAATCGAGCTCGTCTTGCCATCACCTTTGGTCTTACCAAGTTTCTTAAACTTCTTACTCTTTTGTACCATAAGGACATTTGGGGTGTCCTTCTTGATGTTAGGTTCAGCAGTTTTGAGCATCCCATGCAACTCAGTCAAAGTCTTTGTCAAGTTGTTCATGTTATAGTTCATAACAAACTGATCATAGCTTGACGGCAGTGACTGCAGAATGATGTCAGTAGCCAACTCTTGGTTAATGGGACAATCCAGTTTCCCCAGGTTATCAATATAACCCATCATCTTAATGACATGAGGACTAACTGGTCCGTCCTTTGGTAGCTTGCACTCAATTAGAGACTTAACCGTCTGGTATCTCTGAGTTCGTGCCTGCTCCTGAAACATACCTTTCAGGCCATTGATCATCTCAATTGGCGACTCCACGTACTCATATTGCTTTTGCAAGTCCGAGTTCATGGTAGACAACATGAGACAACATACATCGACCACATCATTAGAATGCTTATCCCAAGCATCCTTATCTGACTGCCAGGCATTTACTCGGTACTTCTTGGGGAGAACTTTCTCAAGGACATAGTCCTTTTTCTCCTGTTTGAGAACAATTCTCAAGTTCCGATACCATTCAAGAAAGTTGGATCCATTTAACTTGTCCTTCTCAAGGACGGATCGCATGGAGAAATTGTTATGATGGTTTGTGCTAGACATAGCTGAAAACAAGAGAGGTTTAGTTATGATGTTCAAGAAATGAGAAATCTTAACTATTAAGAAGACTCGCATTATATTCAAACAATGTTTCCTCAAATGAATATAATGATCCAAGACCCATACTTCACTAAACTTGAGTGAGCCACTGTCTATCACCCAAATTTTAGCTATCTAGGTAAGCAACAACTTTGCTAGTTATATCCAATATAACTCTTGGTTGTGGATTGACATCTCATGTCCAATCCACCTGATGTCTCTGGGCCCAAAACAATTTTGATGGCCCAATCAAGTAAACCAATCTCTTAAGTCATGTAATTGTTGATGTCTTGCACTGCAAGTCCATCAACACGATTACCTCATGTCTTACTTATGTAATTGTGGACATCTTGCACTGCAAGTCTATCGCACAATGAAACAAGTCTTGACAGTTGACAAGATTGGAAAGACATCTAAACATACTTGATATTTAGTTGAGGAACGGAACTTTTGGTCTAATGCATATCATATATGCATCCAATAAGGTTTAGAGCTTATAAGACAACTAATCTAATTAGGCTTTAATAATTCTAAGAAGTGGGTTTAATTCTGGTTTGGTTCTGTAACTGCATGTTCAATAACCGAACAATTTAATTCTTTGTCGATCGACGCTACATTAGAATCAATCGATGCAGCATACCAGAACCAATGAGATAACCGATCTATCCAATTGAACCGGCTTTGATAATCGGTTAGCATCGATCGATGCTACATTAGCATCGATCGTTACCAATCAAATCAAACCAATCGCAATCAACCGGTCTAACCAGCTCAACTAATCGCAATGACCAATTCAATCCAATTGAACTAGTCGCGTCACCTTGTGTCGATCGATGCAACACTTGTGTCGATCGACACAATGCGACTTTCACCTTGTGTCAATCGATGCAACACTTGTGTCGATCGACACAATGCGATTTTGAAGCTGATCTACGGTTGTGTCGATCGTTGCATGCTAAAAGCAACGATCGATGCAAGGCGAAAAACTCAGGGTACGATCGACTAGAAACCTTAGGCTCTGATACCACTGAAAATATTTCTAGGCTGTTCCTAATCAAATTAGGAAACCCTAGGTATAAATTCCAAGCCTAGAATCTAGGTTCCATGCTTAGAGTCGAAACTACATTCCAGATCTCGAATATACCTGGATGATTTGCAGTGGAAGATTAACAGGGATTTGAGATCAAGAGCGCCTCAAGTGCTGCGCCTCTACTGGTATCCACACGCACACAAACTGGAACAGACGAGATGCTAGTGCCGTTAGAGATCTAATCTCTTAGGGTTAGATACGTTTCTGTGCTAAGTTACTGGGTCAATTTTTGGCTCGGCCTCTTTGTAACTCGCGCGTCACATATCTTATATATGCACACTCGTAAAACCCTAGTCCTGTGTCGATCGACACAGAGATGCAACGATCGACACAGACCGATTAAACTCTTGTGTCGATCGACACAGATACTGCATCGATCGACACACTCTTCAGAAACGTGTATAACAGTTATACATTTATTGATCATTCCAAATGATCAACCCTATATAAAGCTTCCAGTTTGTTTAGGTGTGTGACCCTGTAGGATCATGTAATACTAGCAATGAGTTCTAAACTCATAGATCATAAGTGGCTTCTAGCAAAACATTATGATCACCTTGTATTATATGACTGTCTTATCTCGACAACACAACTACCTCTAGAGTGATTACAAGTGTGATTTCAGGACATTCCCAACATGAATATGCTCCGTGTGGAAAAAATCGATCATACACGGATGTGAGGGCATGGAATTTTTGATAAAACTATTGTTAATATAATTTTTGTTTTGAAACCCGACACAGACCCATGGTCAGACCGGTAAACCCGGCGACCTGCTAGACATCTCAGGTTGGGTCATATGCAAAAATGGTTAAGTTATAAACCCGCAAAACCCGAAAAAATTGCGGTTTATATTTGTGACTTGATGAACCGGTTGAACCGATTAACTCGGTTACTGAACTTTTCTAAACCTGTTAAACGAAAGAGAATGTTTCATTACGATAAAATATAGGGTTATAGTAGTTGAAATATTATTCGAACTTTTCCAGCGAACATGTTATCTCTATTAGTAGTTGATAAAGTATATTAATTGTGATCCGTCTTTGTTTTACTTTCATCTTTGATAGTTTACTCGTTATAACTAATGTTTAAGAAATTTTAATATAATTTTTCTATTTTTCTAAAGTTACGGATATATGAATTTTTTTTTTGAAACGTTGGCGCATTAATTTTTCTTAACGAATATTTTTTTAAGTTGTTGATGTGGTTAAAAATTTCTAAATTCATATTTATTCAACAATTTAGGTCATAGTTAGACCAACGCAAATGGTGTATTATTACATGATCCACTAACGAAAATATATTTTATAATAACTAAAATATTATAATGAATTATTATTAAAAAAGATTGAATAGTCTCAACAATATATTTATGTATATACATAATTATATATAAAAATCTTATTTGTTTATGACCCGCAGTCGACCAGCGGTTGATCCAATGACCTTGTGACCCGGAACTCAGTCCGGTTCAATGTCTGGATCAGTTTAAAAATGATAATTTATAAGTTTAGATGTTAACACGTTTGAATCCAATACTTCCCATATTGAAGAAAGCTTTTCTTTTTTTTTGCAAAACTTTTTTAGTAAAATATTTTTTTTTGAGGTTTTCTTTTAATATTTTATTTGGATTTAGAGATATAAAACAAACAGACCCGGCCCGTTTAGACCTATTTATATTTAAAACATTTTTTGACATTCGTGTTTAAACTTGTTAAAAATAACACAAGCCTATTCAAATTCGATTAGATATTTATAATTTTAATTTTTTAAAAATAAAATTAATAGAGAAATAAAGAAAAAATAAATTTTAATATTTTGCTATAAATTTTTAACTTGATTGAAATTAAAATTCTCAGGATTGAATAAAAAAGTTTCGTCTTGCAAAAGATATTTAGTAAATTATTTAGTTAAATTTTTTTTTTTTTTTGGGTTTTCATAGATTGCGTGAGAATATTATAACTTTGTATGGTATTTAAATTTATTCGTTTTGATTATTAGATACATTCACTTGAATTTCGAATATTTTGTATATAATGAAAGATTTACTTTTCAAAATAATTTGGCATTTAGTTTAGAAAGATTTACTTCTAAGATTTTATTTTCAAAATTATAGGGCATTTAGTATTGATCAAAGAATATTTTTAATTTAAAACATGATTATTTTATTGATAAATATTTATAAGATTTTGTTTGATAATAACAATTTTCTTTTGGAATATTGGAATATGCTCTATAGTATTTTTTTGCTTAAATAGAAATAGTAGATACTTAAAAATAATAACATATCTAAAAATTAATTAATTTGAAGTCTTAAAAATTAAAGCACCTCTTATACCACAAAATATTATAAATGTTAGTTTCAAAAAAATTATAAATATTATGTAAATCTAACCAACAATATTAGTTATATTAACATAATCTTGTAAATAATATGTAAATCTAACCAACAATATTAGTTACCAATTTTGATAGATATTATCTTAAAAATAGTATATATGTTTAATATATAAAATACAATATATTATTATATATTTATTTTGTGAATACTACTGTAATATGTATTTTTAATTATCTTAAAAATAGTATATACTACCAATTTTGATAGATATTAATGGAAGCAATATTAATTATTTCAAAATTGATCTCTATGTTTTTAAAATAAAAGATTAGTGTTAATACTAACAATCTTGTATGTGAAGATTGGAATATTCACTAATATATTTTATTATAAATAATCTAACTAATTAAAATATTCTCTAAGATATTTTTATATATTTTCGGAAACCTAATATATGTTACAAATTTTTAAATAAAGTGATCTATAGGATTAATGATAATTAAATTAATTATCTCAATTCATTATAGAAATGATTTTAATGAATCATAAAAACAAGTTGTTATTGTAATTAAAGAAGATTTCACCATCTCATGAGCGGTCATGTTTGTGTGCATCCCAAAGATTCAAGCAAAGAAAACACAAATGCATATATACATAATAAAAAGTTTCGTGTGATGGCCGATTAAAAAAAAGTCAGTGATGTTACAAATAGTCAAGCGATTTGATCTTTAAAGCTTCAAACTGTCAAGGTCAACGTGGCCGATTTGAAGCTTCAAGTCTAAAAAGTTGACTAAAAGGTGTAATGATGTTACAAATAGTCAAGTAAAATGGCTTACATAATATAAATAGCTCTACTCAATTTACGGGTGCTAATAACTTTTTTTTATTCGTGAGGCAGAGAAATTAAACAGTAAAAAAGGGATAACCGCTTGAATGAAAAAATTGTAACCAGAAATTAAATTTGTTGCAAGCTTTCCGGCGTAAATCATTAATGATAATCAATAGAAAGAGATTTTAATTGGGACTAAATCTTATTTGATACTCGATCGAAAGAGTATTTCTCAAATCCATTCTTTACCACCAAATCCTTGTCTATAGTAGTAGGCAACCATTATTCAGATCATAGGTCTATTGGGACAACCAGGACATGTGATGTGAACTAAGAACATCTTGCCAACAACATCCAATCGGATTTGTAGATCTCACACTCCTTTCTAGATAAAACTTCAACCGTTTGTTAGTTCACATCACATCATTAGATCTTAGCTTTGTAATAACCGAACTTATTCTTCTTTTATGAGACCAAACCGATAAAACAGAATCAAAAAACCAAAAACATAGGAATCATTTCAAAATCGAGTAGAAGAAGAAGAAAGCAATAGAAATGAAAACGAATCATTTAACCAAAATCTTGATGATCCGGAATAAAACTTCCACGGCCAATGAGAAAAACAAATGAGACAAAAAACTTATTGAAATTTTGGACGATGCAGACGATTGTGTTTCTAAGCCACCCTAAGCTCCCCTTATATAGGATTTCAAAACTTCTCTCGAAAGCTTGGAATATGCCCTAGAATATCTTATTTTAAACTCGAAATAATGGGATATTCACAAAGATATTATGGTTTTTTTAAGCAAATGAATTAATTAATTAGTTTTAAATCGACCCGATGGCATTTCTGTGAATAAGCCGAACCCCGAACCCAATTTTTTATTTTTGGCATTGCCATGTCACACTTCCACGTCATCATTATCGGCCTCTAGAGCCCTCTCGTAACGACACGTCAGCAATCACCTAAAATTACTTATCATTTAAAGGTATATATTTTCTGTACTTTATCTTGGGTATCGTTTTATTTTCTATTTACTGATTTATTATTATTATTATTATTATTATTATTATTATTATTATTATTATCAAAAGAAGAGAGGACCTAGAGTATCTCAAATAACACGAAAATTAAGCTAAAAAATGTGTACCCCTTTTGTTGAATTTTTCCTTTTCACTGAGTTTGTTGGATGCATTAACTCACTTCTTTTTGACATTCACAAATAGAATGATTAACATTCTTGTCGATCATTTCCTCTCTATCCCTTTTACACATTTTTGCACATAAGAAAACTTAAAGAAAAGTGCATAAGAAAACTCTAAGAACATGTACATTAGTGGTTTTTATGGGGTTCTTAGCAAAAGTTCTTAAGTAAAAAATAATTAAATATTGTGGGTTCCACCAGAAGTTCTTAACAAAAGTTCTTACTTAAGAGCTGAGTTCTTAACTGTTCACGCTACGTGAGACATATGATTGGTTCTTTTTTTTTTAATTTTTTTTTTATCTGCAAAAAAAAAAAAAAAATTATTAAAAACAGTTAAGAACCCCAAGGGGGTTCACTGATGTACATGGTCTTATATTGTCATACTGTCATGCACTCCTCATGCGGCTCAGATATCGGCGTGAACTGTTAAGTTCTGCATCTTCCCTTTGTAGTGCATTGGATACTTGGTCTTGACAGCCCGATACTTGGTCCTCCTCTGCAAAACGATTAAAGGTAATCAAAATTTAAGATTAATATCGACATGCATATCGAAAATCAAGAATTCTAGCATAATATTCTTCATCAACCAGAGTCAAATTCCCAATTCAAGTCAATATCCCTAAATCCAATTCTTATCCATGAAAATCAATGATTCAATCAAAAATTCAACTTCTAATCAGTGTAGTAAGATACCACTAAGCATGTGAGAGCTACACAAGGTGAAACCAAACCTCAAGGACTCCAAAAGTGGTGAATTGTAAAGAGTGAATTCGTGTATCATACCTTTGCCGTGTTGAATGGATAATGGAATAAATATAAAGAGCACGAAAATCGGTTCAGTAAGCACCCAAAAATCACTCAGCTGTTAAGTATCAAGAACTTTAAGGGTTGAAGAGAAGATCTCTTCAAAATCCCACGAACTCACCAATAAGAGAAAGCAAAAAGAGAAAATTTGGGGTTATGATCTTTAAAATCATATTTTTAGTGAAGAAAAGATATTTCCGGTTTAAATTAAGTGAAAATAAATAAAAATTAACATATGGCATTTACTTGGGTCGGGATCGGTCGATCTTGGTCAAAAAAATTTGGCTTTTCACTACCATATGGGGTTGATCGATCTGGCTCCTAGACTGGTCACTTCAAATATTTTTTAGGAAATGATCTGAAACATGGAAAACCAAAACCAAAATTAAAATGCAAAAATAATAAGAAAATAAAAGTTAGAAAACTTACCATTAAAAGCATGAAAACACACATAAACTTTTTTTTTTTTTTTTTTTTTTTTTTTTTTTTAACCTGGGGGTATCCCGGGCCTATGGAAGGGCCCAGACTAATCCCCAAGGGGAGGTGCAGCCCATGGATAGACCCTCTCTCCGGGTATTCAAATGGGCCGTAAGCAATGGGCCCATATCCATGTGGGTGAGCAGAGGAGGCATTTTTGTTTCCGTCTAGGCTCGAACCCGGGTGGTTTCTAGCCTAGACGGAAAAAACTTGGTATATCAAAAACTTGGTATATCAAAATTAATTCTTAATAATTATTTTAGTTAATGGTTAACTAAAATTTTGAAACATTTTTTGAATCCAAGCTGCAAATTTATTGATTGGTGAATAGTTATCTTCATATGAATCCAAGCTGCAAATTCATACAATGCCAAAGAAAATTATTCGAACAATGTAAAAGCTACATAAATAGATACCTATCGTTTGACTTGGTTTGAAATATATCTGCCGATTCATAAAAAACACAAAATGATTATTACAATATAAATTGTAAGAAAATAGTTACCTATCGTTTGGCTTGTTATGTTACATAACTGCAAATGCATCAAAATCTCAAAACAAAATTAGAAGCATGTTAATTGTAATTGATATAGTTACATATCGTTTGGCTTGTATGTTACATACCTGCAAAATGATCAAACCACATACCAAAATAATAAGCATGTTAATAGGAAGTGATATAGTTACCTATCGTTTGGCTTGGTATGTGACATACCTGCAGAATGATCAAAATAGCATAATAAAATTATAAGCATATTAATAACAAGTGAAAAATTACCTATTGTTTTGATTGGTATGTTACATACCTGCAAAATCATCAAAACCACATAAACAATATTAGAAGATTAGTATTTTTTTTAGGATATTTTTTAAAAATTGATAATTATTCTCGATATTTATTAGTTTCTAATTTTAAGTTGGAGTTTAATTTGAATTTGAAAAGTAAGGAAATAAAATATAAAAAATATAAAATGTAATCTAAATTTATGTGAAGAAGTTAAGATTACATTTCGAAAATGTAGGAAACCGCATTTATTTATTTTTTAATTTGATTAATTGTCGAACTTTTCTTTTTAAAATCAAAGTTTCCTAAAAGAATTTTGAATTATTTTTTTATGTCAAAAATGCTCTCGACCAATCCAAATATTTCATTAAAGTCATGTCATTAATAACATCATATTTTTTATTGTTCAAAATTCATTCACATCATCCATTCTAATAATTCGACTTCGTAAATAATATATAGTAAACAAAGGAACTTTGTTTTTCAAGAGTAAAAAGAAAACTTTTATGTGTTTCCGTGAGCCCGAAAGCAAAGATCAAGCATATCTCATTCATGTTCAATTCATTTTTTTTTTGTCGGCTGGGGAATTTCATTCAGAAAAGGCTTGCCACGTTTAAAATACAGACGGCCCAATCGGCCCGTAACGAGTAAACGACAAAATACAGCTAAACAACACGTGGCCCACAGAGCCCGATCGAAGAAGGCACACGTCGATTGCCGAGAAGCACCGGCATGCAGTTCCGGCGAAACGCCGAGGAGTCATCGCCGAAAACGCACACACCAAATCGGAAGCTCGTCACCAAAGCCATCTGCCGATCTTCAGACGCCACGTAAAGAGACCGAAGTTTCAATCCCATCGGAAACCGCAATCTCCTTGGAAGCTCCCACGCCGGACAGATCCAAGATTTGGCCATACCTACCGAAGGTGCTCATCCTCTGTGAGCCGACAGCAACGGAGAGATATTACCGTTGGGAATGTCCTGAAATCTATTGTACTTGCTCTTAAGTGAAAGTCGTATTGTCGAGATGAGACAATCATATGACACTAGGCAGTCATAATGCTTTGCTAGAAGCCACTTATGATCAATGAGTTTAGAACTCATTGCTAGTGTTGTATGATCCTACAGGGTCAAACACCTAAGCAAATTGGATCAATGATATAATGGGTTTCATAATGTTTTATATATATGTTATATATATTATATGAGATATAATATATACATATATATATATAAATATACTCACGATTAAAGAGATGTAATATATATATATATATATATATATTATATGAGATATAATATGTATATATATATGCTTCACCTAAGAGATGATCATCTCTTAATTAATGTTAGGGCTCAGCCCATTAACATTATTATAAGTGTGATGAGTATGCATATATAAGCGAATAGGTGGGTTAACCTAATGCATCGCAAGCGAGCCGCATAAAGAAAACGTGAGAGTTTAATAAAACCATATAACACGAATCGTTCGTGTAACAATTTTGAGATTAGATCTCAACGGCACTAGCATCCCGATCCGATCTAGTTTGTGTGCGTGTGGATACCAGTAGAGGCGCAACACTTGAGGCGCTTTAAGATCTCGATTATCTGAAAATCTTCCGCTGCTAATCACCAGGTAAATCTGAGATCCCAATGATTCAATTACATGAACCCTAGATCCTAGGCTTGGAATTCAGACCAGGGTTGCCTAATTGGATTAGGATCTGCTAGAAATTCCTTCAGTGGCATCAGAGCTTTAGGGTTCCATTGAATATGTAGCATGTTGATTAGATTGGTTGAATCTGGATCTCTGTATGATTGATACAAGCATGCTAAAACTCGTTTTGATCAAAGTAACCTAGTTTAGGTTTTTGTTTGAAAAACGTTTTAGGGTTTTTTGCATGGTGCCGATCGATGCCAATCCGGCATCGATCGGCACAGGGCGAAAACCCGAATAAAATTTAGGGTTTTTCGCATGGTGTCGATCGATGCCAATCCGGCATCGATCGACACAGGGCGAAAACCCGTGTAAAACTTATGTTTCGCCTAGTGTCGATCGACACAATAGTTGTGTCGATCGACACACACCTCGCGAGATTGATGAATCGGTTCAATTGGATTGGACCGGTTATCGAGCTTGGTTTATAATGGTTGAACACTGTGAATGGTTTAATTGCGATTGGTTTGATTAGGTTGGTATCGAGCGATGCTAGTGTAGCATCGATCGACACTGACCGGTATTCAAAACCGGATCAATTGGATTGATCGGTTATCGCGGATTGTTTTGGTTGTTCTGCATCGATCGATACTAAAGTAGTGTCGGTCGACATCAGATTCGATGGTTTAGGTTATGGAACCTGAAATCACAGAACCAAAGCAAGATAAATCAATTAATTAGAAGAATTAAAACATAATAAAACTGAACGTCTTAAATGGTTCCGTTCCTCAACCAAATATCAAGTGATACTTGATGTCTTTCCAATCTTGTCAACTGTCAAGACCCATTTAATTGTGCGATAGACTTGCAGTGCAAGATGTCCACAATTTCATGAGTAAGACAGAGGTAATCGTGTTGATAGATTTGCAGTGCAAGACATCAACAATTACATGACTGAAGAGATTGGTTTACTTGACTGGGCCATCAAAATCGTTTTGGGCTCAGAGAGATCAGGTGGATTGGGCCTGAGATGTCAATCCACAACCAAGAGTTATATTGGATATAACTAGCAATGTAGTTGCTTACCTAGATAGCTAAAATTTGGGTGATAGCCAGTGGCTCACTAAAATTTAGTGAAGTATGGGTCTTGGATCATTATATTCATCTGAGGAAACATTGTTTGAATATAATGCGAGTTTTCTTAATAGTTAAGACTTCTCATTTCTTGAACATCATAACTAAAACCTCTCTTGTTTTTCAGCTATGTCTAGCACAAACCATCATAACAATTTCTCCCTGCGATCCGTCCTTGAGAAGGACAAGTTAAATGGATCCAACTTTCTTGAATGGTATCGGAACTTGAGAATTGTTCTCAAACAGGAGAAAAAGGACTATGTCCTTGAGAAAGTTCTCCCCAAGAAGTACCGAGCCAATGCCTGGCAGTCAGATAAGGATGCTTGGGATAAGCATTCTAATGATGCGGTGGATGTGAGTTGTCTCATGTTGGCTACCATGAACTCGGAATTGCAGAAGCAATATGAGTACGTGGAGTCGCCAATACATATGATCACTGGCCTGAAAAGTATGTTTCAGGAGCAGGCACGAACTCAGAGATACCAGACGGTTAGATCTCTGATTGAGTGCAAGCTACCAAAGGGCGAACCGGTTAGTCCTCATGTCATTAAGATGATGGGTTATATTGATAACCTGGAGAAACTGGATTGTCCCATTAGCCAAGAGTTGGCTACTGACATCATTCTACAGTCACTGCCGTCAAGCTATGATCAATTTGTTATGAACTATAACATGAACAACTTGACGAAGACGTTGACTGAATTGCATGGGATGCTTAAGACTGCTGAACCTAATATCAAGAAGGACACCCCAAATGTCCTTATGGTACAAAAGGGTAAAAAGTTTAAGAAACTTGGTAAGAACAAAGGTGATGGCAAGACGAGCTCGATTGTGAATCCAAGCGAGTCTGGCCATGTTCCTAAGGTTAAAACCAGTCCTTCTGAAGATGTTAAGTGCCGTTATTGTAATGGTTATGGGCATTTGAAAAGAAACTACAATAAATTCTTGGAAGATTATGAGAAGCTAAAGAAGACGTACGAGACTTCTTCTTCAGGTATTATGTTATAGAAGTAAAATGTTACTTCTTATAGTCCTACTTATTGGGTATTGGATACCAGCTGTGGTACTCATATTTTGTGAAAATGTGCAGGGCCTGAGCAAGAGTAGGACTATGGAGAAAGGACAAGTGGACCTATGAGTGCGAATGGAGCAAGAGTTGCTGCATTAACCGTAGGAGTATTTCATTTTTTTTTCCTTTTATGGCATGTTTTGAACTTAAGACTGCTACTATGTACCTGCTATGAGCAGAAAGATTATTTCTATTCCTTTTTGGATATGGAAGGATATCAGTTTTCAAATTAATAATAAGTGTTATTCATTTGATTACAGTGATACATTTTATAGTAGCAATCCATTAGAGAATGTACTTTATGTTCTAAACCAGAATGTGCCTAAATATAACATTAGTACCAAGAGACTCAAGTCAAAAAGATACGAATCAAACTCTTTCTCTGGCATTGTCGTTTTGAACCACATAAATGAGAAACAGATTCAGAAGCTCCATAGAAATGGGCTTTTGGGCTTATCTGATTATGAATCAAAATGAGTAAAGTGAATCTTGTTTATTGGAAAACGACAGAGGCCCCTTTCAACAAAGGTAGTGTCGATCGATGCATGTATGCAACGATCGATACAGGTTGCGAACGAACGGATCAAAATGAAAGGGCCATAAGCTTATTGGGCTTTATACATACGGATGTATATGGACCGATAAGCACTAGTGCTAGAGGAAAATTTCAGTACTTCATTACCTTTACTGATATTTTCAGAAGGTACGGTTATGCCTTATTTATAAGGCATAAGTCAGAATCTTTGAAAAGTTCAAAGAGTTCCAAAATGAAATACAGAATCAATTTGGCAAAGGTATTAAACCTCTACGATGAGATCATGGAAGTGAATACTTAGGTCAAGAATTCAGTGGTCATCTGAGAGATTGTGAAAGTGTTTCACAATTCACTCCTCCTGAATCGGACTTTATTAGATATGGTTCGATCAATGATGAGTCACTTAGATCTTCCATTATCCTTCTAAGAATACGCTCTAGAAAAGTCTGAGTTTACATTAAATAGAGTTCCATCAAAATAAGTTACAGAGATACCACATGAGATGTGGAATGGAAATGTTTCTAATTTATCCATCATGGAGATTTGGAGTTGCGAGACTTATATAAAACTTTTAATCTCTGATAAGCTCACACCCAAATCTGATAAGTGCTACTTCATTGGTTGTCCTAACAAAACCAAGGCATGTTACTTTTACAACCAGTTCGAGAACAAATTGTTTGTTGCTCGGAACTAAGTTTTCTTGAGAAAGACTTTCTTTCCAAGAAGAACAGTGGGAGTAAAGTACGAACTCGAAGAAATTCGAAAAATCATAGGAGACTGCTCAACCTGATGAGGAAGAGCAGCAGTTGGATCTACAAAGAGTTGTAGAACCTGTACCTGTGGTGCCTAAAGTTTATAAAGGATCTGCTGAATGTATATTCGATATACATTTAAATGGCGAGTTTCTGAAGAAGTGTCGATCGACACAAAATTTGCATCGATCGACATAGATCGCGAACCAAATATTGATTTTGGTTTATGACTTAATTAACTACGGTTTAAATCTTGGTTAATTAAGTCGTGGTAAAAGTATACATATAGGATATGTGTGCGCGACTTTCACAGAAAACTGAAGCTCGCAGATCCGAAAGGATCCATCACGAACCCGAGAAATATGGATTCCTCGTAACCAATTACCGTGATCTACTGATCATTGAAAGTGACGGGCCTGCGAATTGTGAAGAAGCAATTATGGGCCTTGACTCCAAAAATGGCTGAAAGCCGCTGAATCCGAAATGGGATCCATGTCACAGAACCAAGTGTGGACTTTGGTCGATTTACCCATTGAGTGTAAATAGATTTCCAAAAGGAAATTGATGTGAATGGTGATATCCAAAGCTGGATTGGTGGAAAAGGTTTCAAGAAAATTCATGGTGTTGACCATGAAGAAACCTATTCCCCAGTCAACATGCTTAAAGTCCATTCGGATTCTCCTAGCAACCGCCACTCATAATGGTTATGAGATCTGGCAGATGGATGTGAAAACAATTTTTCTTAATGGAATCATGGAAAAGGGATGTGTACGTGACACAACCTGAAGTTTTCATTGATCCTAATGAAGCTAGGAAGATATGCAAGCTTCATCGGTCCATTTATGGACTGAAGCAAGCATCTCGGAGTTGAAATCTTCGTTTTGATGAAACAGTCAAAAGGTTTGACTTCGTCAGGAACGAAAAGGAACCGTATGTTTACAAGAGGACTAGTGGGAGCGCAGTTGCATTTCTAGTATTGTATGTTGATAACATACTACTTCTCGGAAAAGAAGTTCCATCGTTTCAGTCTGTTAAGACCTGACTCGAAAGTTGTTTTTCGATAAAATTATGGGAGAAACTGTATACATTCTTGGAATAAGAATCTATAGAGATAGATTGGACAAGATAATTGGATTGTGTCAAGATACTTATGGTGATAAGGTCTTGCACAGGTCCAGTATGCAGGATTCCAAGAAGGGCCTCGTGCAAATGACTCTTGGTATTACTCTTAGCAAGACGCAGTGTCTTTCGATACACGCTGAGTAAGAGCGAAAGAGAGTCAGACTACTGCTAAAGGCATTAGATGTCTTAAGATGTGATATTAATTTTAGTGGGAGTTGTTGATGTTAATTTTAGTTATGATATGATGTTCGTGAAAACATAATTTGATTATGTTATTGAAATCTGACATCTGTATTATTTAATAATGGTTATTAAATAATACTCTCAAAGTAATTTATGACATTTTATAGGTCATCAAGTATGTGACTTGATCATGAAACCCTATAGATAATAAATGACATAAATTATGTTGGTCCCTGGTCGAGGTTGTTATAGTGGGACATTAACAACCGCGTGAGACTAGTATGTGAGGTGACTGATGACTAAGTTTCATGGAGTCATTAATAAGAGTATTAAAGTCAATCACATAGATATGTGTTGGAGAACACAAGATCGGACATGACCCACTGATGAGAACTCTACGGGATAGTTATATAAGTGTCATGAGAGTTTTCATTACGACTATAGAGTATAGTCCTTAGACCTGAGTTCATCATGTTTTCTTACATGTGAATTGGTCCGCTTTAACCTTGTCAAACGTCAGCCATAACTGGTGATTATAAAGGCATTGATTGGGCGTATCATGAAGCGTGTGAAGAAACAAGGATGGAACAAGATGGGATTTGTCCCTCCTATATAACAGGAGATAAATATCTCAGGGCCCATCGAAGATTTGATACTGAGAAATGTGTGGCCACACTCAAACGAGGTGATTGTCAGTCGTTTGTCTTGTCAGTATAAATCGGAGTTCGATAAACATGATCTTGGCTAAATAAGGGTGACACAGATCTTGCCTTATGCCAGATCGAGATATAGTGACGAAGGGATTATGGGAATAGATGATTCCAGTACAAGTGGGAGATTGTTGGGAATGTCCTGAAATCTATTGTACTTGCTCTTAAGTGAAAGTCGTATTGTCGAGATGAGACAATCATATGACACTAGGCAGTCATAATGCTTTGCTAGAAGCCACTTATGATCAATGAGTTTAGAACTCATTGCTAGTGTTGTATGATCCTACAGGGTCACACACCTAAGCAAACTGGATCAATGATATAATGGGTTTCATAATGTTTTATATATATGTTATATATATTATATGAGATATAATATATACATATATATATAAATATACTCACGATTAAAGAGATGTATATATATATATATATATATATATATATATTATATGAGATATAATATGTATATATATATATATGCTTCACGTAAGAGATGATCATCTCTTAATTAATGTTAGGGCTCAGCCCATTAACATTATTATAAGTGTGATGAGTATGCATATATAAGCGAATAGGTGGGTTAACATAATGCATCGCAAGCGAGCCGCATAAAGAAAACGTGAGAGTTTAATAAAACCATATAATACGAATCGTTCGTGTAACAATTTTGAGATTAGATCTCAACGGCACTAGCATCCCGATCCGATCTAGTTTGTGTGCGTGTGGATACCAGTAGAGGCGCAGCATTTGAGGCGCTTTAAGATCTCGATTATCTGAAAATCTTCCGCTGCTAATCACCAGGTAAATCTGAGATCCCAATGATTCAATTACATAAACCCTAGATCCTAGGCTTGGAATTCAGACCAGGGTTGCCTAATTGGATTAGGATCTGCTAGAAATTCCTTCAATTACTCCACAAACGGTTGAGTCGCGACGGAGACCTGTACAAGAAACATCAGCAGAAGAGAGCGCCGGACGGGAGAAGATCGATACCTGCAGAGAAGTCGGAAAACAAGGTGGACGATATGTCCTGAGTATTGGTAGCAACCATCTGTTCCGAAAAAGAATTCAGTAGAAGACTGGAAAAGGGAAATCCTACACAAAACGGAAGAAGAAACAGCCGGAGGAATCCGGCGAAGCAAAACACCAACAACCAAACGAAACGAGGGCGGCGAATATTAACAGGGAAACAAAAGTAACCCGACCGCCGGCAAAACCGATGGCCGGAAACGGATTCCGAAAGAGACCGACGATTCATTTGCTTCTCCAAGTTTGTTATAATATTCCAATTAATGTATCCACATACAATATTCCAGTGCTTCTCTAAGTTGGGTATACATCACTCGATGACCATATATCATCATGGTATTACAATATTAACTTGATTTAAAAGTTAACGGGCCACCAAGCCCTAACTAATGTTACAATGATAGTATTGATTTAAAGTTAAGGGGCCGCCAAGCCCTAATGTTACATTTGCCATAAATTAATGTTGTAGTATATATGTAAGGGTGAATTAACTTAATATACATGGTTGACCAAAAAATTTAATTTCTAACATTAACAATTTAAATATTAACAAACTAACAAAGAGAAACAATTTTTCTGTCATATCCATTCTTTTCTTTTTATTTAATTATATAGTATACCATTGAACACTGTTTATCCACTATAATTGATACTATTCATACGATAACAAAAATAGCGAATATTTGTTGTATAATAACAATATTATCGAACATATGTACACCATGTTAACATATATTATTTTAAAATGATCTATGTTAACATTTTATATTTATCATATATAATTGTTAGCATGCTATTAATATAATAGTTTACCATATTAAATCAGTTAACATATAAATTATCAGATTATAAATTACCTGTTTATTCAGTTATCTGATACTTATAACAATATTTGTATTAATTATTATGCTAACAATAATATCGTTATATTGTAACCTGCTAACAACATTATATCAGAAGTTATTAACATGTTAATATTCACTATAATATGTTATTATATTAGTTCATTATCTGCTAACAATAATAAACAAATACTTAGAAGTTAATACCCGTGTTCATTCTCTCATACTTCTCATCCTTCTTTATTTTTATTATGAAATTTTAATTAAAATAAAAATAAATGAAAAGGGTTGTTTAGTAAATTAGTTAGTGTGAACACAAAATAAAAATGTGTCACAATACCTAGCTAATATTTTGATTATTGGTGCATATGCATTCCAATTTCCCTATATGTAAACTACTTCACTCATTTATCGAAACTACTTCACTCTTTATTTATTTAATTTAATGGTCTTAAGACCATTAGAGAAAATGGTCTCTTCGTCTTCGCTGTTGGCCCGTTGCACTCTTCCTTGGGACCATATGGTCATTGAGTGATGGTGATGGATACGAAATGTCTTGAAACTTGAAACTACTTCACTCCCTTATTTATTAATGGACTTGAGACAGTTTGATATCATCATAGAAAATGGCCTCTTCCTCTACGCCAATGCCTTCCTTGACAAAGTTATCATCGGCTTCTCCTTCGCAGACGTCTCCGTCTTTGACTCCGGTGATGAAAGACGGAGAATATAGAAACTGGGCGGAGCTTCCGTCTGAACTAACGTCATCGATCCTGCACAGGCTCGGTTCAATTGACATATTGAAAAACGCTCAGAAAGTGTGCACATCATGGCGTTGCGTCTGTAAAGACCCTGCAATATGGCGGAGGATTGACATGCGTAACCTCGAAGACTTGGAGGTAAACCTCGAGATCATGTGTCGTCAAGCAGTTGATCGTAGCCAGGGAGGCTTGGTTGAGATTGATATTTGGCGTTGCGGTAGTGACTCTCTCCTCAGTTACATCGCCGATAGGTTAAATCTCTCTCTCTCTCTGTTTCAAAGTCTCTGGAATCTCGATTTCAATGGTGTATATGGTAATTCTACTGATTCTAGTGTAAGAACAGATTTTGAAGGAAAGATATATCTGAGTGATTGGGAATGCTGGTGCTAGGAAGTTTTGTTTTTTTAAATATTTTGCGTCTTATTGTTCATTCTTTGTCTCTTATGCTTGGCTTCAGTTTTTTTTTAACTATTACACAAAATTATTTGCAGTTCAAGTATTCTGAGAAGCCTTAAACTTGTAATTTGCTCTCGAATAACAAGCCAGGGACTTACCGAAGCACTTGTGAAGCTTCCGTTGCTTGAAGACCTCAAAGTCTCATACTGCTCATTGTCACGAGAGTCTCTGAAAGGTATAGGCCAGTCTTTTCCTAACCTGAAGTCATTGAAGTTCAACACCGCGGGATTCGGTCTGTCTAGATTTGAGAGTGACGATGATGCTCTAGCAATCGCTGAAACAATGCATGGACTTCGCTACCTCCAGCTTTATGGGAATAGATTAACAGACGCCGGTTTAAACGCCATTCTTGATAATTGTCCTAACCTGGTACATCTTGATTTACGCCGGTGTTTGAACGTTAACCTTGTCGGAGATCTGGAGAAGCGTTGTTCTGAGAGGATTAAAGTTTTGAGACGACCTAATGACTCGACTCATGATTATTACCCATATAACGCTACGGCTGGCGATATGGCTTATTTATTTTACTATGGAATGAATTGAAATCTAATTCATCTAAAGATAAAATAATCCTTATGGCTTCATGCCATATAATATTTACTATGACCTGCATTTCTAGATGCATCTGGTTCGCTGGTTAAATCTTTTCATTCTCTCTTTAAAGTAGTTTCTGAGGACTTTGTTAGGAAATAAACTCGAATTTCTTCGAAAAACCAAAAAATATGGGACTGAAGAAAATGCACACAAATTTGTTAACGGAGTTCGGCCAATCGTGCCTACGTCTCCGGACCTGCTACAGATCTTTATATTGATCACCGGGAAATTACAACTCTCTCAACTCCCACTCAAAACCCGAACACACTCAAAAAAATTATGCTAAATTTTCTTACAAAAAAAAATCTCTTTTTTTTTTCTTCTCCTCTCTTTCTCTCTTCTTGTTCTTCTTTGTTTTGGGATGATTTACAACAATGAGAATCACTCTCTATTTATAGGAAACCTTGGGGTGAGTTAGGTGAACCACTATTAGGCTATATTGGGCTTTATATGTGTGTAAGGCTCATGGTACATACTAGGTTAATGTTAATATTGTATATCATAGAGGTAGCCACCATTGTAACATTTTGAGAGAAATAAGAGAATTCTTCTCCAGATCTTTTATGGTATCAGAGCTATCGGTTTATTTCGTTTGCGATTGAATCTGGTTTGTGAGAGACGTGTTCAAACGCAAGCATCGTTTCTCATATGGCGATTATTAGTGTTGAAGAAAAGGTGCAGAAATCTTCGGTGAAGAAGATGTGTACCAAGAAAAATGGAGCTGCGGAATGCGCTCAAGAGGAGATAAAAAGGGGAATTGCAGAAGGCGTTCCTTTGGTGAAGAATATGAATGTTGTTGCACACATGCATGTTGTGTCACGCATGGACGTGTCTGTGCAACACACTGAAGCGACCCACGCTATAACAGGGTTGAAGAAAGGAGATTGGGATCGGCTTTTGAGTAAGTTGAAGTCGAAACCAGAATCTTCAAATCATGTAGGTGATAAAGCTTATGATGATGAGTGGATAATTGATAGTGGAGCATCACACCATATGACCGGTATGTTGAATGCTCTAGTGAACGTGTGTAGAGTCTCGCCATGTTTGGTTGGGCTGCCTAATGGGAATACTGTCATTGCTGATCGAGAAGGGAGTGTGATTCTGACAGGAAAGGTAACTTTGAAGCGTGTGCTTTTTGTGGAAGAATTACAATGCAATCTCATCTCTGTGTCACAGATGATTGATGAGATGAGCTGCAATGTGTTGTTCTCTAAGACTGGTTGTCTTGTGTATGACTGTGGTTTCCAAACCGTGGTTGGACTGGGTGAAAGAAGAGAAGGGCTGTACTTTCTTCAAGGTATCCAGAAGATTCAGAATGTGAAGAAAGTTGGTAAATTGGAATCATTGGAAGTTTGGCATAAGATAATGGGTCACGCTTCTGATAAAGTGATTAGGAGACTACCGGTAGTTGAACGTGGTAGTGTCGGTGTGTCTGGGTGTGACATATGTTTCCGATCGAAGCAATGTCGCAGTGAATTCCCTTTAAGCTCAAACAAAAGTACAGAGTGTTTCGAGATGATACATTGTGATCTATGGGGGCCATATCGAACACGAAGCTTGTGTGGATCTTACTATTTCCTCACTATCGTAGATGATTTCTCTCGAGCTGTATGGGTATTTCTTCTGGTCAACAAAACCCAGGTTGAGAGAACTATGTTGGATTTCTTTGCTCTTGTCTTGAGACAGTTTGACAAGCATGTGAAGGTAGTACGAAGTGACAATGGGAGCGAGTTCATGCGAATGCAGGGGTATTTTCGAAGAGAGGGTATGATTCATCAGACTTCTTGTGTTGGAACTCCTCAGCAAAATGGGAGAGTTGAGAGGAAGCATAGGCATATACTAAATGTGGCGCGTGCCTTAATGTTTCAAGCAAATCTTCCAAAGGATTTTTGGGGTCAGTGCGTGTTAAGTGCTGCATATTTGATTAATAGAACACCATCGGAGTTGCATAAAGGAAAAAGTCCCTATGAAATCATATTTGGCAAACCTCCTCTGTATGGTGAGATTCGGATTTTTGGGTGTCTTGCATATGCCCACAACCAGAAGCGAGATGGAGATAAGTTTGCTAGTCGCAGTAGGAAGTGTGTTTTTGTTGGTTACCCTTATGCTAAGAAAGGTTGGTCATTGTTTGATCTAGATACACATGAGATCTTTGTGTCTCGTGATGTTTCGTTTGTTGAGGAACGATTCCCATATTTGGAGATGAAAGATACACATGTGGAGGATGTCACTGGAGTCAGATATGATGACATGTTTGTTCACGATGATACAACTTCTCTGTTGCAGGGCAGAGTAACACAACCTGCAGAAAGAGTAACACAGAGAGAAATAGAGACACAAATTGAGGATGTTGAAGATACAATTGTCCAACCTCATTCTGTGTTAGATGGAGGCTCAGGGGCAGGAATACATGTTCTGGACGAAGCCATAAAAGAGAGCCCAGCAGATACGATAATGCATAATGAGGGTGTAGCAGAAGGAGTAACACAAATAGAAGGAGGAGTAACACAGGCGGGACCAGCAAGTGTTACTCAAACAGAACTTGTAACACAACCTGCACCAGAAGAATTGTTAGGACGTGGAATGAGGAAGAAAGAAGCACCTGCTAAGTTGCGTGATTACGTGTGTAACACAACGGTTCTAATGAGTCATGAGTCAGGACAAAAGTATGGAATTGAGAACTTTGTCAATTGTGACAGATTTTCAGCATCACATAGAGCATTTTTGTGAAACATCACTGCAGGGGTAGTGCCTCGATCATTCGCTGAGGCAATGAAATGTCCTAAATGGAGAGAAGCGATGAGACTGGAGATTGAGGCTCATGAACGAAACAAAACATGGGCAGTTGAACATTTGCCACATGGTAAGCATGTTATTGGAAGCAAATGGGTTTATACAATTAAATATAATGCTGATATAACAATTGAAAGGTATAAAGCGAGACTGGTCGCTTGTGGTAACCGACAAAAAGAAGGACTTGATTATTCTGACACTTTTGCTCCAGTTGCAAAGATGAGCACTGTTAGATTAGTTCTTCAAGTGGCTGCTGGGAAGAATTGGGAACTGCACCAGATGGATGTGCACAATGCGTTCCTCCATGGAGACTTGGATGAGGAAGTATTTATGAGATTGCCACAAGGTTTCGGCTCTTCTAAAAAGGGAATGGTATGTCGTCTGAAAAAATCATTGTATGGTTTGAAACAAGCTCCAAGGTGCTGGTTTTCTAAGCTTTACAAGGCACTCTTGAGGTATGGTTTCAAACAGAGTAGAGCTGATTACTCTCTGTTCTCGTTGGTGCGTGGAAACGTTCACTTGCATGTTCTAGTGTATGTTGATGATCTAGTGGTGACAGGGAGCGATTCTGAAGTTATACAGAAGTTTAAAACATACTTGAGTGGATGTTTTCATATGAAGGATTTAGGGAGATTGAAGTACTTTCTTGGCTTAGAAGTTGCAAGAAACAAGGAAGGTATCTATTTATCACAGAGAAAGTATGCTCTTGATATTATTGCTGATGTTGGTTTGCTTGGTGGTAAGCCGGTTGAGTTTCCGATGGAGCCAAACCATCAATTGGCGAAATCGGAGGAGAAGCTACTTGATGATCCGGAAAAGTATCGACGGCTTGTTGGAAGACTGATTTATCTGGCTGCGACTAGACCAGACTTGGCTTACTCGGTTCATATCTTGTCTCAGTTTATGAACAAACCAAGAGAAGATCATTGGATGGCTGCATTGCGGGTTGTGCGTTACTTGAAAGGATGTCCGGGAATGGGAATTCTATTGAAAGCTGACTGTAATTTTCACCTTACAGGTTGGTGTGATTCAGATTGGGCTGGATGTCCAATTACGAGGAGATCTTTGACAGGTTGGTTGATACAGTTAGGGAATTCTCCTGTGTCGTGGAAGTCAAAGAAGCAAGATGTGGTATCATGTTCTTCAGCAGAAGCAGAGTATAGATCCATGGTTATGGCATTGAAGGAATTGAAGTGGATAAAGAGCTTGTTGTTCACGATGGGTATTGCACACTCTGGTGCAATGGACTTGTACTGCGATAGTCAATCTGCGCTTCACATAGCTGCTAATCCTGTGTTTCATGAGCGTACGAAACATGTGGAGTTAGATTGTCATTTCATCAGAGACGACATACAAGCTGGAATTGTTCAGACAAAACATGTTTCTACGACTGAACAGCTAGCTGACATCTTCACTAAAGCACTTGGAGGACGACCTTTTCAAGCCATTTTGTCCAAGTTGGGCATTCGGAATCTCCATGCTCCAACTTGAGGGGGGGTATTAGGCTATATTGGGCTTTATATGTGTGTAAGGCCCATGGTACATACTAGGTTAATGTTAATATTGTATATCATAGAGGTAGCCACCATTGTAACATTTTGAGAGAAATAAGAGAATTTTTCTCCAGATCTTTTAACCACTTCAACCACTTAGCCACCATTTCAATAGTTGTGCCAAGCCAGCATTTTAATAGTTGCAAGCCACCATTTCAATAGTTAGCCACCATTGGAATAGTAAGCCAACAATCTCCCACTTGAAGACTAATTTCAATCTGTCTTCACACCTCGATCAATGTAGCAGGTCTTCTGTGCTTATTACTCTAACAAGCCAACCGAGGTTACACATAACCTCAGCTTATCTTACGACATGACCTTTGTTAACATGTCTGCCGGATTCTTACTTCCTGGAATCTTCTCAAGCACCAATACTTCATCTTCTAAAGCCGCTCTGATGAAATGATACCGACGGTGTATGTGCTTCGTCCGAGCATGGTAAACTGGATTCTTTGCCAAGTCAATGGCACTCTTACTATCGCAGTACAATACACTTTTCTCTTGGTCATGGCCTAGCTCTTCTAGAAATGATTGTAACCACATCATCTACTTTGTTGCCTCTGTTACCGCAACATACTCCGCTTCACAACTTGATAGAGCTACAATCTTCTGCAACTTTGAAACCCAACAAATTGCAGTACCACCAAAAGTGTAAACATACCCGGATGTACTCTTCGTACTATCAATGTCACCTCCATTGTCAGAATCAACATATCCCTGCAATCCAATCTCTGACTTCTTGAAACATAGCGATAAACTTGGATTTCCCTTCAGATACCTTAAAATCCACTTAACAGCTTCCCAATGTTCCTTTCCAGGATTGCTCATAAACCTGCTAACGACTCCCACTGCATGTGCAATGTCTGGCCTTGTACATATCATCGCGTACATCAGGCTGCCAATAGCAGAAGCATATGGAACTTTATCCATATATGCCATCTCATCTTCAGTCACCGGAGACTGATCTTTGGATAACCGAAAATAACTTGCCAAAGGAGTACTAGCTGGCTTCACGTCATCCATATTAAATCTCTTGAGAACTTTCTTCACATACTCCTCTTGTGATAACTTAAGACCCTCCTTGCTTCTACCAATTCTCATCCTAAGAATTTGTCTTGCTTCTTCTAGGTCTTTCACCGCAAACTCTTCCGAGAGTTTCACCTTCAGGTTTTGTAATTCCATTTTCTCCTTATGTAAATCACCTAACTCCCACGTGTGATTGGACATCAACGAGTCCATATCATCGTTCATTGCAAGCTCCCACTGAATCGATTCATCTGCTTGCATTCTCTCTTCATAACATTCATGCTCACCTCTATCTTTGAGCAAAATGTACTTGAGTAATGGAGAAAATCTTACCGGTTTCTTGATGATTCTGTTTGACCGCCGTAACTCTGTGAATGGCCTACATGGGATCTCTTCGGAATAATCATTCTCACCTGCCTCACTTTTCTCTTCTTGAGAAATTTTCTCTTCTGCTATTGTTGTATCCTGCTGCAACTCTGGTGCCAGAATCTCTCCCAAATCAACAACTCTAGGCTCCGTCTTTCCCGAGCTTTCTTTTAGCTTATCCTTGTACAACGCTTCTTCGTTGAACACAACATTCCTGCTGCGGATGATCTTCCGGTTTTCATCATCCCAAAACCGATAACCGAACTCTGTGTCACCATAACCAATGAAGTAACACTTCTTCGATTTTGCATCAAGTTTACTTCTTGCAGCATCATCAAAGTGGACATAAGCTAAGCAACCAAAGACTTTAAGATAAGAAAGGTTTACTTTCTTTCCGCTCCACACTTCTTCAGGGATCATGAACCCAACAGAACAGACGGTCCTCTGTTTATTAAGAAGGCTGCGGTATTGATTGCATCTGCCCAAAACGTCTTGGGCAATCCGCAGTGCAGTCTCATGCTCCTTGCACGCTCATTCAAGGTTATGTTCATCCTTTCAGCTACTCCATTCTGTTGAGGCGTTCCAGGAATAGTCTTCAACATCTTGATCCCATTATCAGCGCAATATCTTTTAAACTCCTCGCTGATGTACTCTCCGCCATTATCAGACCTTAGGCACTTCAACTTGAGATTCGTCTCAATCTCAACCATGGCTTTCCATCTTTTGAAAAACAAAAACACTTCATGCTTGTTCTTCATGAAGTAAACCCACACTTTCCTTGTGGAGTCATCAATAAAGGCCACATAGTAATATGAACCTCCTAGCGATGCAACAGGAGCGGGTCCCCTCACATCAGTGTGCACCAACTCTAACTTCTCAGATTTGGGCTCTCTTCCATCTTTTGAGAAACTAACCCATTTCTGCTTTCCAAGGATACAACTTTCACACATCTGATGATCCACCGTCTTCAAATCTGGAAGCACGCCATTTGCCGCCAAAAGTTTCAATCCTTTCTCACTCATGTGCCCCAACCTACAATGCCATAACTTAGTCTGTTTGGAATTCTCCACAACCGCAACTGTAACTTCATGACTCATCGTCATATAAAGAGTGCCTCTTTTATGACCTCTAGCAACCACCATGGAACCTTTCTTTACACTTCATGCTCCACCACCAAAATTGACATCGTGCCCCACATCATCAAGTTGACCTACTGAGATAAGATTTCTCATCAACTTTGGCACATGCCTAACTTTTGCGATCTTCCATACACGACCATCTGACATCTTCAAGTTGATATCTCCAATACCAACTATGTCCAAAGGTAAACCATCAGCTAGATATACCTTCCCATAATTTCCAGCAACATAGTTCTCCATTATGTTGTTGTGTGGTGTCGTGTGAAATGATGCTCCAGAGTCCAGAACCCAAGACTCGATCGGGCTTTCAACATAGGAGATCGACGCTTCATTGGTGTTTACGGCTGCATCATGAGCTTCACCTTTTCTTGGAGAATCAGCAGAGACTACCAATGCATCACCAATTTCATGTGTGACTGCATTGGCTCCGGCTCCCTTGTTGCCTTCCTTCTTTGAAATTGCCCAGCAATTCTTTCTTATGTGGCCCGTCTTTCCACAGTTCCAACATTTAGCAGGCTGCTTGAATTTGGACTGACTTCTTCCATTTCTTGACTTCGCCCTGCCATGGTTCCGGTTGTTTCTGTCTTGGCTCCTGCCTCTGTTTTCCAAGTTGAAAGCAGAGCTCGTTGAAGCTTCACCAGGGTCGATCCTACGAACTTCTTCAGAAAGGATACGATCTCAAACATCATTAAACTTAAGTTTATGATTTCCCACAGAATTACTAACCGCTGCCCTCATTGGCTCCCAACTATTTGGCAGAGATGCCAACAAAATCAATGCCCGCACTTCATCTTCAAACTCGATTTCAACGGACGATAATTGGTTGACAATCGTGTTGAATTCATTCACGTGTGCTGCAACGTGGCCACCTTCTTCCATCTTTAAATGAAAAAGTTTCTTCATGAGAAATACCTTGTTATTTGCTGAAGGTTTCTCATACATATCCGAGAGAACTTTCATGAGCCCTTTCGTGGTCTTCTCCTTCGCAACGTTGTGAGCGACATTCTTCGATAGTGTTAACCTGATAACACCAAGAACTTGTCTGTTAAGGAGCTCCCACTCATCCTGATCCATCTTCTCAGGCTTCTTGCTCAGTGGTTGATGAAGTTTTCTTCCGTACAGATAATCTTCAATTTGCATTCTCCAGAATGCATAACCTGTACCGTCAAATTTCCCGATACCGTGCGCCGAACCATCTTCGCCTCCCATCGTTTCTGATTATCTTTTGCGGACCACCGTGTAATAAAACACCTCCATCGACAAACCGATGTCACCGACAAAATTTTACTATTCATGAATACACTATTCACGTGAATAGTAACCCCGCAAAAAACTTGACCGAGATTACCGCAACCCCGTGCTCTAATACCAGTTGTTAGGAAATAAACTCGAATTTCCTCGAAAAACTAGAAATATGGGACCGAAGAAAATGCACAAAAATTTGTTAGCGGAGTTCGGCCAATCGTGCCTACGTCTCCGGACCTACTACAGATCTTTATATTGGTCACCGGGAAATTACAACTCTCTCAACTCACACCCAAAACCCGAACACACTCAAGAAAATTATGCTAAATTTTCTTACAAAGAAAAATCTTTCTCTTTTTTTCTTCTTCTCTCTTTCTCTCTTCTTATTCTTCTTTGTTTTGGGATGATTTACAACAATGAGAATCACTCTCTATTTATAGGAAACCTTGGGGTGAATTTGGTGAACCACTTCAACCACTTAGCCACCATTTCAATAGTTGTGTCAAGCCACCATTTCAATAGTTGCAACCCACCATTTCAATAGTTAGCCACCATTGGAATAGTAAACCAACAGACTTTTGTGACATTGTCACGTGTCTTTTGCTTTTGAAAAACTCTTTTTATATCTTATAACTGAATTTATAAAACAAATCAAACCTTACACCTGTGAGAGTCGTCCAAAAAATTGTTTGAAGTTTGTTCGATATAAAAATTAGGCAGAACAAGAAACGCAAAGATGAGACCGAAGAAATGATTGTTCTTTCAGTAAACAATAATTTCTATTCTCCTAGCTGCTTCAGGTTCCATTATACGATAGCGAATCGAGAGAGAGAGAGAGAGAGAGAGAGAGAGAGAGAGAGAGAGAGAGAGAGAGAGAGAGAGAGAGAGAGAGAGAGAGAGAGAGAGAGAGAGAGAGAGAGAGAGAGAGAGAGAGAGAGAGAGAGAGAGAGAGAGAGAGAGAGAGAGAGAGAGAGAGAGAGAGAGAGAGAGAGAGAGAGATAGATAGAGAGAGAGAGAGAGAGAGAGAGAGAGAGAGAGAGAGAGAGAGAGAGAGAGAGAGAGAGAGAGAGAGAGAGAGTCTCTGCGATAACTAATGAGGTTTCCTAACAAATCTATCAACCGAGAAATTCCTTGTGTCTGAAGGAAGGCCAAGCGAACACCATATAGTTCCGGTCTTGCATTGACCTGGCATCCGAGTGTGACCTGAAACATTTTTTCAGGAAGATATGATTATTTCAAATTAAGAAAACAAATGAAATTTTTCCTTTTCTTTTTGGTTTAAGAGTAAAAGAAAAAGCTTAATTTATGTGAGCCCGAAAGCAAGATCAAGCATAGCATTCTCTTTATATGTTGGTTCTATGAGAAACTCACTGTATAAAGAACAACTTTTTTTTTATTGATTTAGAAATTCTCTCAAAACTAAATCTCTTTTAAGATTATCACAACTCAACAACCTTAATTCTCTTATTGAGTCTTATGGAACATCTCTCCATAACCTCTTATTTATATAGGTTTTAGACTCCTTCCTAAACCTAATGAGAAAAGGAAATAGATAAATCCTATTCCTACTAGGAAAATCATCTAAACAACTATTAGAAGTTTTCATTTTTTCTTCAACTCTTGAAGCTTATCCAACAATCTCCCTCTTAAGTTTCAACTCAAGTTTAGATAGATTTTAGACTCCTATGAGACTTCTCATCTCTTTGAACTTGATTCTTGTCAATGCCTTTGTCAAGAAATCTTTCTTTTGTTCCACTCCTGGTACATGCTCCATATTATCTCGATTAATGTTGTGGTTGCTATCATTGTATCCCACAAGCCTTTTGGCTGTGTTACGCCTGAACTTCATACCATAACCCACCGTTCCTCTTAGATACCTTAGGATATGCTTTATCACTTCTTCATGTGATTTCCTTGGACTCTGCATATATCTGCTAGCAACTCCCACTAAAAATGCTAAGTCTGGTCTTGTATACAGAAGGTATCTTAGGCATTCAATGTTTCTTCTATAAGTGGTTGGATCTATCTCTTCTTCCTTTAAGGCCTTAGAGACATTCAATCCGGATTCCGTAGGAATTTGCGTTGGATTACATCCTTCTAATCTGGCTTCCTTTATAATTCGTTGAGCATAACTCTCTTGTTTAAGCTCAATTCCATCTTCTATGCGATACACAGAAGATTCCTTTGTGCATCTCTTGAATCTCATCTCCTTTAAGATCCGATCTAGCTTAGTGTTCCAAGCACTTGGCTCATTGTTGATTGAGAGTAGCAACATCTCGCTCTCCACTGAAACTTTATTGAGGTAACTGGGTCTACTCACCGTTCTTGTAGATCCTTTTAGAGGTTGTTCTTGTTGAACTTCTACCTCTACTTCGTCATGAACATCGTTGTTTTACACAGGATCATTCCCCTGTTCAACGTCACCTTGCTCGTGATTGTTGAATCCATGATCGTCCAAAGCATCGTTCCTTTCGTGCTCTGTTTCTTGATCGTGCGTGGCTACTACAGGACCCTCTCCTGCATCTACAACAGTTCCCCATCTCATATGAAACATCCCTGGACTCATACTCAAATCTCTCCTTGTCTCATTCCAATTCCAGTTTGCTTTCTCATCAAAGATCACATCTCTGCTTACCAAAACCCTTCTTGTTGTGTGCCCCAATCTCGCATGCAATCTCCAATTCTCTTCATCCAATTTGGCTTGCAAACATACATGTTTCCCAATCTTAAGAATAGTCTTATAAAGCCGATTTTGAGACCTTATAACTTTAGCTATTAGTCTTCTCATTGGATCATGTATAGTTAAGTAATTCAACCTCATTCTGACATCACAACCAGCTTCTGTGGCCTGTCCTCAACTCAAGATGTTACTCTTTAATTCAAGAATGTAATAGATGTCTGTAACAAGTTGTTGCTCCTCAGTTTTGCTTTGAAAGAAGATGGATCCCTTTCCACCAATTTCTATGCAAGATCCATCTCCAAACTTCACATTTCCTTTGATGTTTTCATTAAGTTCAGAGAAGTAATGCTTGTTACCTGTCATGTGATTACTTGCTCCATTGTTTAAGTACCATAATCCTTCCTCTCCATTCTCGGATTCAAACTTCTTAGGTGTGATAATTTCTTCATTCAGAAACACAATCTCATGCATATAAAGTGATTGATCAGCAACTTCTGTCTCCACTTTATTTGCTTCTTAAGTCTTTTGGGACCTATCAGGGCCGCTGGATGCATAATGACCATACTTATCACACCTGAAACAGATGATCTTAGAAAGATCCTTATCCTTCTTTCCCTGCGAGTTAGACAGACTTTCCTGTTGTGTAAAACGTCATCTGCCTCTCCCTCTTGAGTTATGTCTACCTCCCCTGCCTCGTCCTCTTCCTCTGTTTTCTCCAAAGCTCGGATCTGAGCTAAACAACAACATCCCTTGTGTTTCAGATTGTGTCTCTTCTTCACCCACTCGATCTTCATAAGCCTTTAACCTCCTTACAATGTCCTCAAAACCCGTGGTGTTTAGGTCTAGGACTTGTTCTAGAGAAGCTATAATCTGAATATACTTGCTTCTAGGTAAACTATTTAGGAACTTCTTCACCAGCTTTGGTTCCTCAATCGCTTCACCTAGGGTAGTGGCTTTTGTTGATATTTTCGATAGCTTCCCCATGAAGTTATCGATTGTATCCGATTCCTTCATCTTCAATCTATCGAACTCTGCCATTAGGGTTTGAAGTCGCGCCTCCTTGACTCGATCAAATCCTAGATGACGAGCTTTGATAGCCTTCCAGATGTCTTTAGGCGATTCTTGCTCTCCCACCTGTAAGATCATCGACCCCGAAATGGACTGGAATAGAAACGCTATTGCTATATCCTTCTTATCATCATCTCCTTTGTCTGTTTCTACGGTTTCCCACACCTTGTGAATCCGCAACAGAACTTTCATCCTCATCGCCCACACTGTGTAATTCATGGTGGTCAACATAGGGCATTGGATCTAGAATCCTTTCTCTAGTCCTTTACCCGCTCATTCAACCTCCATGGCGATCGGCTCTTAGGGTTTTAGGTCTTCTTGATCAAATCTCTTATGATCAGAATCGAACCAAAACGCTCTGATACCAAATATGAGAAACTCAATGTATAAAGAACAACTTTTCTTTATTGATTTAGAAACTCTCTCAAAACTAAATCTCTCTTAAGATTGTCACAACTCAACAACCTTAATTCTCTTATTAAGTCTTATGGAACACCTCTCCATAACCTCTTATTTATATAGGTTTTAGACTTCTTCCTAAACCTAATGAGAAAAGGAATAGATAACTCCTATTCCTAATAGGAAAATCTCCTAAACAACTTATTAGAAGTTTTCATTTTTTCTTCAACTCTTGAAGCTTATCCAACAGGTTCTTCAAGTTTGTTATAGTAAATAATTCTCTTCATCTGTTGGTTCTTCAAGTTTGTTAATTGTTATAGTATTCTGTGTCCTGTAAATACAATTTTAGATACTTAATTTATCAGCAAAATCCTAGTTTCAGGGAAGGGCAGAGGATGATCTATTAATAATGAAGGAGATATGTTTACCATCACGATCACGTGACATGTTGAACACGCTAGAGAAGCCTCACAAGCCCCTGAAGATTAAGTAAAAGCAGTCTTGACTTCTCAATCTTTGAAACGTTAGAAAGATGGAAGAGAAAAAGAATGTGCCTTGGAGGTCTTTATCATTTTTATGAGCAGCTTCAGGCACAGACATTCCAATAGAAACTTTAATAGGAATCTCCTCTCCGTCTTTATCAACAAAGATAATTGTTACCCTGAAAAAAACAAGATTTCAATAACTATCAGGCTAAAATATTGCTTAAAACCTGAATGAATACATTTTTTATGTGCACATTTTGGAATGCAAGAACTGAGAATTAGCTGAGCTAATTTCCCAGATAAATTTCAAACCTACTTTTCAGTTTCTTCATCACCCTTCTCAGACAAAGTTGTGGAAGAAGTACAAAACCTATTGTTTTTCAGGAAGAAGGCTTCTTGAGAAATCCTAGTCTGCTTATGTACCAATGGTTATTAGAAAAAAAGAAACAGGAAAGATTCAACATCAATGTGGAAAACAAAACAGAAACCTCTCAGTTACAAAATCCAGATTCATACTAATTTCATACATAGATTATAGATAACCCAATTTCTTAGCTATGAAATCTTAAGCTTTTGTTTATGTCTTTGAGCCAACATTAATTTTTTTTACTCTTTCTATCGAATCCTGAATCAACTCTCATAAGCATATATTATGTATACAAGTCTATAACCGAATCGCATTGGAATAGTTACTAACTGATCCATCTAACACAAAAACAAGAGCTAGAAAACTTGGATTTCGTTTTTTCTGCAATCATTTTATGACAATCTTGAAGAACTCATTATCAACAAGCTTATACCTAGCGAGACAATAGTGTGATTTTGTGGATTATTGGTCTCGAGCTAACACACTCACTTGGGCCTCACCTTAAAGCCCAGTTCAGTTGGTAGAGCTGAGATAAGCAACCTAAGCCCAAGCGTGATCCGTGTCGTTAAAAACACAAGTCCTTAGCGGGAAAAAGTGGTTCGTTACAACGAGAAACAGAAAAACAGAATTGAGAGAGAGAGAAGAAGATCTGCAGAGCTTTGCGTCGTCTTCTTCAAGTCGTCTTCGTCACTGGAAATCGATTGGTGGTAGTCGAAGCCTCGTCAGTAGCTGGTTGAAGCTGCGGTGTGAGGGTTTCTCGTGACCGGATCAAGATTGATCAAGTTGTGATCAATCGACATTGATGTATCTTGAATTGGCTTAACAGCTTGTAATTTCTTGGTATAGTGAAAGCTTGAGAGTTTGGATCTCTCCCCAGACGTACCTGCAAAGGGAACTGGGTCAACAATATCATGTGTCTTGCTCTTTCGTTCGCATCTAGTCATACAAATTCAATCAATTCTCAAGCAACGTTCTAAGAATTCAATCGGAAAAACCTTACAAGTGGTGTCAGAGCACTGGGTTTGTGCAACAGATCAAGAGTTCCTCTCGGTGATAAGGTCAGTGGTTTACAAGGATCATTGGTTTGAGTTAAAGATCGTGAGAGAATCAAGATTGAAAGGAGTCCAAGAATGGAGGTAATACACAAATTCAAGATGGAAAAGTTCGATGGGGGTGGAGACTTTGGTATGTGGAAGTTCAAAATGCTTATGCAACTTGAACTTCAAGGCTTGGGAGATATCATTCAAGAGTTCACAGAGAAAGAAGTTTCTAAGGAAAAAACAGTTGAGGAGGAGACCGATGACAAGAAACCACCAGTAGTCTTAACAGACAAAGAAAAACGTGAAAGAGACTTGAGAGCTAAGAACCTGATTTGCTCCAGTCTCACCACGATGGTGATCAGAAAGGTCATGAAGGAAACCTCAGCTCTTGGAGTATGGAGAGCTCTTGAAAGAGATTATCAGCAGAAGACTCTGCCTAACAGGATTTACTTGAAACAACAGTTTGCAAGTTTCAAGATGGATGAGCAGAAGAGTATTGAACATAATATGGATGTATTTCTAAGGTTGGTAGATGAACTTGAAAGTCTAGGCATAATGGTTAGTGATGAAGATTAGGCGGTTCAAGTCTTATCAGGATTGCCCCGGGCTTATGCACCTCTAGTTCATACTTTGAAATATGGGAATAAGAAAGAATCTCTCACACTGTCTGAAGTTGTAAACTCTGCTCATGCCAAAGAGGTTAAACTAAGGCAAGATGGAATTCTTGGGAAATCCAAAGCAGAAGCAGAAGGATTGTCTGTGGAAAGAGGCAAGTCTGAAAAGAAGGGAAGCTCTCAGTCTAAGAAGAAAGACAAGAGCCGAGACAACAAGTCAAAGAACAAACCAAAGGGAAACAAGAAGCCACGTGAATGCTGGATTTGTGGGAAAGAAGGACATTTCAAGAAGGACTGCCCAGAGAGAAAGGATGGTGCAAGACAAAACACAGCAAACATGGCCTATGATGATGAACCTATGATACTAACTGCAAGCATAGTTGACACAAGGAGTGAATGGGTGATGGATTCAGGGTGCACCTTTCACATTACACCAGATAGAGAAGTGTTGTTTGACTTCCAGGAAATAGAAGGTGGCAAGGTGTTGATGGGTAATAACACACACAGTGAGATCAGAGGTATTGGTAAACTGAGGATAGTGAATCCAGATGGTTCAGTAATTGTGTTGACAGAGGTCAGATATATGCCTGAAATGGGAAGAAATCTGATCTCCTATGGACAGTTGGAAAAGAATGGCTGTGACTACAAGGGAGAAGGCTTCAGGGTAACATTCTACAAGAATGGAAAGAGAGTCATCTCAGGAAAGTACAAAGATAGATTGTACTACTTGGAAGGCAGTGTTGAAAGATGATCAGTCTCAGTGTCAAGACCAGAAATTGACACTACTAAGAGATGGCACACAAGACTAGGACACATGAGTCTTAAGTGCATGAATATTCTGGTGAAAGGAAAGTACCTTGATGATAAAGAGGTTCACACATTAGAATTCTGTGAAGAATGTGTTCTAGGAAAATCACAGAAACAAAGTTTCCCAACAGGAAAACATACTTCAAAAGAAGTATTAGAGTACATACATTCGGATCTCTAGGGTTCTCCTCAAATGGAAGGAAGTTTGGGAGGATGCAAGTACTTCATCACGTTTATAGATGATTACTCAAGAAAAGTTTGGATTCGGTTTCTAAAAACCAAAGACGAGGCTTTTCAGAATTTCAAGGATTGGAAACAATTGGTTGAAACTCAATCTAACAAAAGGGTGAAATGCTTGCGTACAGACAATGGGTTAGAATTCTGCAACTCAGACTTTGACGACCTTTGCAAAACTTCAGGGATAAAGAGGCATAAGACATGCTCTTACACACCTCAGCAGAATGGCGTTGCTGAAAGAATGAATCGTACCATAATGAATAAGGTACGATGTATGTTGGCAGAAACAGGGTTTGGAAAACGGTTTTGGGCAGAAGCAGCTTCTACTGCAGTCTATCTAATCAACAGATCTCCTACAACAGCTCTAGAGTTCAAAATACCAGAAGAACTATGGACAAGAGGTAAGATCAGTCTTAATCATCTAAGGAGGTTTGGGTGTATTGCCTATGTCCATGTGACACAAGACAAGGTAAGCCCTAGAGCAGTGAAAGGCTACTTCATGGGTTACCCTCAGGGAGTCAAAGGTTACAGAATTTGGGTTCCAGACCAGGGGAAGTGTGTAACAAACAGGAATGTTACATTCAATGAGGAGTTGGTCTTCAAAGACATGATCTCAGAAATGGTCTCAGGGAAAAGAAAGAAAACCAGGAAGGTAACTTTCAATCTTGATCATGATACTACAGTTTCAGAATCAGGTGGAGATGGTCAAATCTCCAAGGCATCAGGTCCAGGAACATGATCAGTTAAAGAAAGGTCTGAGGAAGAGGGGTCTGTATCAGGTGGAGATCAGTCAGAGGAAGAGGACTCAAGTTCAGAACAAGACTCAGAAGAGGAACCAGAAATTAGTACAGAATCTGCATCAGGTGGAGGAAGTTCAGACCAGAGAAACACCAGAGATTATCTCCTAGTCAGGGATAGAGGTGAAAGGATCAAAAAGAAACCGGCAAAATTTGCCAGTGGAGATTATGTGGCTTATGCTCTCTCATGTGCTCAGGACATCAACATTCTTGAACCAAGAACAGTTGAAGAAGCAGTAAGAAGCAAACACTGGAAGGAATGGGAACAAGCAATGAAGGAAGAGATGGACTCTCTATACAAGAATGATACATGGAAAATTGTTTCAAGACCGCAAAGGAAAACGATAGTGGGATGCAAGTGGATCTTTAAGTACAAGAAAGGAATTCCAGGGGTTGAAGCTCCAAGGTTTAAAGCCAGACTTGTTGCTAAGGGCTTTACACAGATAGAAGGCATCGACTATAATTAAGTGTTCTCACCAGTGGTTAAACACATCTCAATCAGGATCCTTCTATCAATGGTTGTGAATTTTGGGATGGAACTTGAACAGTTGGATGTTAAGACAGCTTTTCTTCATGGAACATTGGAGGAAGAAATCTACATGAATCAGCCAGAAAGGTTTGTAGAGAAAGGAAAGGAATCAGGGGTATGTCTTCTCAAGAAGTCGTTATACGGCTTAAAGCAATCACCACGACAATGAAGTAGCACTTATCAGATTTGGGTGTGAGCTTATCAGAGATTAAAAGTTTTATATAAGTCTCGCAACTCCAAATCTCCATGATGGATAAATTAGAAACATTTCCATTCCACATCTCATGTGGTATCTCTGTAACTTATTTTGATGGAACTCTATTTAATGTAAACTCAGACTTTTCTAGAGCGTATTCTTAGAAGGATAATGGAAGATCTAAGTGACTCATCATTGATCGAACCATATCTAATAAAGTCCGATTCAGGAGGAGTGAATTGTGAAACACTTTCACAATCTCTCAGATGACCACTGAATTCTTGACCTAAGTATTCACTTCCATGATCTCATCGTAGAGGTTTAATACCTTTGCCAAATTGATTCTGTATTTCATTTTGGAACTGTTTGAACTTTTCAAAGATTCTGACTTATGCCTTATAAATAAGGCATAACCGTACCTTCTGAAAATATCAGTAAAGGTAATGAAGTACAGTTTATCATGGGAGAACAAAACATTTTGACACTAAGTATCACTTCATCCGAGATATGGTAAATGATGGGTCAGTCAAGCTACACAAGATTCACACAAGCCTAAATCCTGCAGATTTCCTAACTAAGTGCGTACCTGGGAAGTGCTTTGAGCGTTGTTTAACCACGCTCAAAATTGTCCACTGAATCTGTGCTGGTGGTGATCGAGGTACTTAGTCGGTTGGTATCTCGCATCACAGGTACAAGAAGAACAAGGTCAGTTCTTCAGATAATAGAAAGAATCGACGTATGCAAGCCAACTTAAAATGATCGGTTACAGATCTAAGGTGAAGGTTGTCATGCATATGGACCTTAAAAGCGAGAAAGGCAGATAAAGAGCGAGTCTTTACCTTGTGAGTTCTTAGTCTCGGAGAAGCTCTAGCAGTCATGCCGGAATCTATCTGACACGGTTTTAGTATCAGATCGAAAGGAAAGCTTGAAAAGATCAAAGGAGTAGTCGGTAAAAGGAGCTGAGTATACCTTCTTGAAGATGAAGCAATCATTGGTTTAGATGATGGTTAAAGATGACAGAAGAATCTCCGGCTAGAGTCATCACAAGAAAGAGAGATCCGAATTCGGCGGCGACAATCTAGGGTTGTCGGAAATCGCCAGAGAGTGTGTCTGGAGAAGCTCAGTCGACCAAGGTGGAGTTTGTGGATTATTGGTCTCGAGCTAACACACTCACTTGGGCCTCAGCTTAAAGCCCAGTTCAGTTGGTAGAGCTGAGATAAGCAGCCTAAGCCCAAGCGTGATCCGTGTCGTTAAAAACACAAGTCCTTAGCGGGGAAAAGTGGTTCGTTACAACGAGAAACAGAAAAACAGAATTGAGAGAGAGAGAGAAGAAGATCTGCAGAGCTTTGCGTCGTCTTCTTCAAGTCGTCTTCGTCTCTGGACATCGATTGGTGGTAGTAGAAGCCTCGTCAGTAGCTGGTTGAAGCTGCGGTGTGAGGGTTTCTCGTGACCGGATCAAGATTGATCAAGTTGTGATCAATCGACTTTGCTGTATCTTGAATTGGCTTAACAGCTTGTAATTTCTTGATATAGTGAAATCTTGAGAGTTTGGATCTCTCCCCAGACGTACCTGCAAAGGGAATTGGGTCAACAATATCGTGTGTCTTGCTCTTTCGTTCGCATCTAGTCATACAAATTCAATCAATTCTCAAGCAACGTTCTAAGAATTCAATCGGAAAAACCTTACAGATTTCTAACAAAGAACAATATTCTAAGTTTCTTAATCAGAGTATATGTATCAAAAAATAAAACAATCATGTCAAGTACTTTAATTGACTGTAACCGAGTATAAAAAAAAGTCGACAACAAGAACAAGCCTCAAAATAACCAAAGATCACGAGTTTTTTTTCATAAGACCGTTGTAAACAAAGTCCCATGTGTCGACAAATATCCCTCTGCCGAAACAAGAAATACAAAGAACAAGAAAATCATAAAGCAGCATTGTGTAGAGTTAAATCAGCACACAAACGTGTGAGCTTTTCTGTAATGCTATCCCAAGAAGAAAAGAAACTCTCGAGAAGAGGCAGAGTAAATGAAGTTAAGCTTGATTTTGGATAAAGTTTAATTATGGGTTCATAATCCAATCATCTTAAATCCAAAATTAAGTTCAAGTTATAGAACTTCTCTAGAAATATCTTTCCACTTCCTTAAGATTTTCTAGATATTTTTTTTAGTGAAAAAAATCTAGATATTTAGGTAGAAAAATCTTGATATTATAAGATAAAAATCTAGATATTATAGTAGAGTGTTCTAGAGATGATGATTAGGTTTGTAAGATATTTTGTAATCTTGGAGCCTATAAATAACTCACTCCTCTCTCATTTGTAACAAAGTTGAAGAAAAGAGTGTCTTCCATAAGTTCTCAAAATTCTCTAGGAGTGTTTCAAGTATTTTCTAAGTGTTCTTCTATATTCTTCTTCATACTTAGAGAGTTTGTTCTTTTGGTTTCTTTCGGGTTCTCGGGTATTACGGTCTTGGGCTAGTGTTAAACACTATCGGGGTTTCTTTACATGGTATCAGAGCCATTCTAATTTGGTTCTTTTCAAGATCTGGGTTTAAGAGAGCTTGAGTTTATTCTAAGTATGGAGTCGACGGGTCATGTTGTTGGATTTGGAATATAGATTTTAAACCAATCTAACTATCGGTTATGGAAGTCATGTATGGAGTCATACTTGGTGAGTGAGGACTTATGGGAAGTCGTCGGTGGTAGCAGCATAACACCACCACGGGGAGATGCTGCAACCGCGGAAGCGACAAATGAGTGGATACGGAAGAATGCCAAGGCGGAATTTGATTTGAAGAGATCTATATCCTCGGGAGTATCTGAGCATGTCTCAAGGTGTACATCCGCTAGTTCTATTTGGTAGGCGTTTGACCAATTGTTCAACAAGAAGAATGAGGCAAGACTACAACTGTTAGAGAATGAGCTAGCAAATGCAAAGCAGGAAGAGTTTTCAATCTCGGAGTTCTTCATAAAGTTAAAAAACCTTTGCTCTGAGATTAATACTCTTACTTCGAAAGAATCTATTTCGGAAGCATGGTTGAGCGGTCTATTATTCGAGGTTTACGACCCGAGTATACACCATTTGTGACATCGGTTCAAGGATGGGCTACACAACCTTCCTTGGAGGAGTTTGAAAATTTGCTAGCTTCGCAAGAATCATTAGCCATGCAAATGGCCGGATTAAAAGTCCATGGTGACTCCGAGAACGCATTTATAGCAAGAAGAAACCAAATTTTCAGAGCCATACCCAAGGATGGCGGTGCAAAGAATAATGATGGACAAGAAGGATGGGGAAAATGTTTCACGGTGGAGGTTGCATCTTCAGGTACATCTACAATTAAAAATCTTGGAAGTGATTGGATTGTAGATTCTAGTTGTAGCCATCATATTACCGGAGATGATAAGTTAACTTCTAGTCTTCAGCGCCATGACGGGAAAGAAGCCATCATTACCGCGGATAATTCAATCCACCATGCTGAGAAGGAAGGGATGGTTGTCATTGAAGGAGAGGATGGAAGCCCAATTACTCTCAAGAATGTATGTAACGCCCCTTTCCCATTATCCGCTGACCGTCGAGCTGACCGGCCAACAATCAAACAAGAACATGACCAAGTCGAACCCGAGAAAGTCAAACATAAAAGGTTCGTCACAAGACGAAGTCAGAGACGGATTTGTTTAAGACAAAGGCTCGCACTAACCCGTCTTTGACCCCGCTATCCTCACTTTCATGATACAAAGTTTTACAACGCGTACCATGTCCGTGAGTTGTGTCGGTTCGGACTAAACACCATATCAGGGAAACATATTCATTTCTAAATAATCAAACGTTAAGTACAACATTCAATAATTTTTACAAACAAGTTACCATGAATTAGAACAACACACAGTTCTTAATACAAAATGGCGCCAAAGCCGAACCGAAAGAAAACTCAAAATCATCGAATCAAAACATTGCCACAAGCAATCCCGAAACAACACTGAGGACCTCCCGCGTCCGTCGCTGCTAAACCTGAAAACACAAAAGAGTCTAATGAGCGATCTAAGATCACCCAGCAAGTCGGCTCCCCACTACGACTTCTATTTTATTTATCTTCTATAGAATCCCGTTCCCAAATTCCCAAAATAACAAACAACATAATAAATGGCCGAACACGCACTACCACGTCTTGTCGAACCCACAACATACAAGGACTTGCCAAAAGAACGGGAAAGCGATTAAAGGAAATCGGGAACACTGCGGCACATGCTCCCGATTGAAACTCGGTCTATCTATCGCACAAAACAACCAACACACGCTAGGCCCCTACGATCTCGGTAACTTCCACGGTTTTACATCGTCACCGATATGGTAACTAACCCACGACTCCTAGACGTAAGCCCGAAGTCTCACGACCTAGGACACTGTTCTCAGCCTGTCGATACGCAGTGACTCAAGTTACCCCCGGCAACCCGAGTTTCCATGCGATTCGGCCCTAGGACATGATCCCGTATTCTCCGAATCACACACCTACCAGCGTCACCCAGTAGGTTAACACCATAACCGGAATCACCATGATCCGATTAGGTAAGTACCCGAGGATCCAATCGGGTCGAAATACGTACCGGAACGTATACAAACACTTAGACTTGCGGAATCTATCGCACCCTGGAGTCCTAGTACAGAAAAGTAAACACGCAGACTCGCTTGGACTCTAACACAGTCAATTAATCACCGCAACACACGCCACTACACATTCCGCAAGTCTATACACACGCCAACACCACTACCCCGACCCGGCACCGTACCGAGTCGGCGAATACAAACTTAACCGGCTCCGTGCCCGGATTAAGTGTCCACAATGAACGCTCGGCTTGACACCGAGACTATCTAATAGGCCTGCACAAAACATCACAACAACAACCACGCAACAATACCACAATAACAATCACCACACAAGCAGACCTATTAGGGTTTCTAAGTCTTTTATTCATTTTCATCCGCTACCTTGGACTAGCGGATTGCTAATCCGTAGACGGATCGTCACACACTTTATACTTTATTTTGTTAGTCCATTTTATGTATCTTCTAATCATTCCTCGATATGTCGGTCTAGAACTAGCAACTTGCTCAGTTCCCAACATCTCATTTATTTACTCACGCCATTTGCGTTTCTTTAACCGATCACATATTTATTCCCGCTACCACCTCATATTTTATACATTGGTTGAGTTTACTTCCGTTTTTTAATTTCCCCGTACTTCCCGCATATATGTCCATTTAATACCATTTCTTTAATATGCATATATGCGTATACCGTTCCATCATATATCGACTATATGAATGCACCAATCAATAGTTCTAACAACTTAGCGGCATGCAATAGGTTTAATCCGTTTAACTCGTACGACCTTAACATGCGTCTTAAACCCTAACCGGTTTATCGTTTATTAGTCAAGTCAGTTCTCAAACACAATCAATTCACGTCCGGGTATGCAAACCCTAGTTCTACGGTTTTTCCCATTTCCGGTCTATATGTTTCTAGCTATGGTATTTGAGCCGACTCACCGAGATTGGGCGGAAATGACGGACCAGATGCGGATACGACTGCTCGAAACCCGAAATAAACCCGAACCTCTCCGAATACCCGAATATAGATTCCCGAACACTCCGGATCACTGAACGGCCGTTAAATTGAGCGTTGACCGGCCTAGTTTCCGGCGTTGACCGGCGGTTGACTGACGGTTGACTTTGACTCCGGTTAACTGTTGACCACTCCGGTTAACCCTTTGAACTTCTGAATAACCAATTGGACCGGACCAACTTCAAATTAACCGGTTTAGCTAAACCGGTTTAGGTCAAACCGTTGACCGGTGTTGACCGAGGCTTAACCGGTTTGGCTAAACCAAATCTTCTACTGAACCAAGGCCATACCAACTCAAACACATCCCAAAATCATACATGAAGAACCACTTGAGGAATGACGGCGAGGAGAAGTTTTCCGGCGACTTTCTCCGGCGTTGACCGCGGCGGCTCCGGCGTTGACCGCGGCGGCTCCGGCGTTGACCACGGAAAAGGAAGCTTTTCCGGCGACTCTGGTGGCAAGATATATACCAAACTGTTCAGGAAAGAGAGATCTACCCATCCATGGCCCTAGAACTTGCAGATCTGATGAAGAGAGAGAGAGATACACCTAAACCTTAGCCGCGGCAGCTCTCCAGCCAGATTCCGGCAACGGCGACGGTGGAGGATGGCCGGAGCTTGTAGAGGAGAAGAAGAGGAAGCTACTGGACTTGACAGAAGGTGATTTGGGTTTATGAGCACAAAGTTATGGTGTTTCTTGTATGGAAAGGTATTAAGAACACCTTAGAACATCTTCATGTTCTTGAGTTTTGCTTGAGTATTCAAGTGAGGTTTCTGAAGAAGAGCAATGAATCTGATGATCACTAAGAGAGAGCAGAGAGCTCGTGGTCAGAGAGAGAGTAGTGAGAGGTTGGAGAACCAAAAGTGTGATGTGAAACATGATTCTTCTCATGTGCATGAACTATTCCATGCATTTTCATGCAAGAGAAGAAGGTGGCGCCTCTGAGGGGTACACACCTGTCCTCTGAAGTGTATTGGTGATAAATAATTCCATCCTTATCCCCTTAATCTCTTCTTAATCCCCATAACCAACTTCACTCGGTTTACTCGGTTTCTCGAATAGTATTTTAGAAAATGCTAACCGATTACCATAAATCCTAAGACTTCCAAAAACTGATTCTCCTTGATTTTGTATGAATTTAGCAACTTGAATCACTCATTTGGAGTTTCCTAGCTCCGGTTATGAATTTCCGAAGTTTTCTCGGTTTAGTCGGTTTTCATACCGATAAGCCAAAAAACCCGCTTCTGCTCCGTTTCTTCCAAGTTTGATCTTTTAAATGTTCTTTATGTCTTAAATAGAGAACATTTGGCCCGTCTCGGTTCCCATCTTGAACTTTGGTAAAATTACCATTTTACCCCTGGGTTTGGCAAAATTACAATTTTGCCCCTGACGACTTTTCTTCTGCCCGTTGACCGTATTTTGGATACAGGGTATTACATTCTTCCCCACTTACAGGAATTCGGCCCCCGAATTCTCCGTCACTAACAGACTTCAAATCGATTCTGAACCGTGCAAGTTGCTTTATTACTTCACTTCGTCGCTTCCTTATTCGAACAATGTTGCTTACCACTGACCTCAACACTATTCCAATCTCACATCTCAAACTTGTGTACCCTAATCCGTTCCACTCTTAACTGGCACTTGGCTTTCCCACTCCGCTTCGATCTCCACATCCTTCTGATTTTGATTTTCTTTCTTCCTTCTGGGACACTCTTCAAGAATCTGATCATTTGCTTTCTTCTGATTGATCCTAACAACAACACTGATCTTTCTTTCCCAAATCTCTTGCTAACTCCTCATACTTCTCGGCTTCTTTCTGTCGGTCGCTTGATAAGCTGATACATTTCCCACTGACGATGTATATCACTGCTTTACAGTCTGGTCTACTTGTCTCGCGACGTCTTATCACTTCATCTCGCTTTCGGGTTCGGGTTCGGTCTTGAATTCGTATCGCATCGTCCATTCCGTCCTATATTCAATTCAACAACTTTTACGAGAGAGGTGAAATTCAACCAATCTTTCCCCGATATCACATCCTCATAGAGATATAGTTAATTAATCATGTACTCAACATGTACCCATGATTAAGTAACGATATTCTATAATTCTGCGTTTTCGCGAATTGACGGTCACATCCAACTATTCTCGAGTTAGCTCAAAACCGTAAACAAAAGATTCTACCAATTGTGATTGCTAACCACTTAACAATTTCGATAACGGAGAACTATGCAAGCCAATCAAAATGTAACGAGCATTAAATAAAACACACATGCATAACCATAAACACATAAGCAACCAATTACCATACACGGCCACACAATCACAAGATCGCTCCGGATATGTCGTCAGTCTGGGTTTAGAGTATGATGAACGGTCGTCAGTTCCGCTCATCATCAGACTTCACATGGTAATTCATTTGCATTCACATCCATCACACGCATGCAAATAATTACTACGTAAGTCATAATGATAAGTTGAACATTCTGCATCACACATATATTACAAAACAACATATCACACGTTTCGAAGTTTCAAATATATACATAAAGAAGAAATACAACAAGACGTCCGCCATCATCACCATAACCCCCAAACCGTACTGCCATACCCTGGAGATGTCAGAAACGACATGCAAAAGTTGCCGATCTATACACACAGAAAACACGTTAGTTAGTGCCCATACTCACCTGGCCTAACTAATATAATCCCTAACAGCCCCAGCATGACCGGAATGCCATACACAAGCGGCATCTCGGTTCGCGGTGGTAGCTACTGGCAGGTGTGCCGGGAGGATGTGGCGGGTGTGCATCTCTAGATGGCGCTCCAACCTGCTGCGGCTCAGCTGTCGGACACAAACGCGCAACATGTCCCTCACGACGACAGAGCTGACAAACTGGGACTGGCGCTGGGCATGGCCCACGGTAGCAAGCTGAGGCCTGGTGATCCGACGCTCCACACAACTGACAAGAGGAGGTAGTCTCTGACGAAGGCTCCTGGAAACAATCAGACGCACGATGACCCTGAGTCCCACATAGATGACATACTACAGGCGTTGAACGAGACCGACGAGAACAAACTGATGCTCGGTGCCCCTCGTCTCCACATCTCCGACAAGTCCTCGGATCTCCTCGGTGGCTGCATCAAGGGCGGCTGTACTACAGGTAACTGATCAGCTGGGAGTGGAATGACTGGCTGCGGAACGAGCCCGGTATCACGGCGACTAGGTCCGGGGCGATAGCTCTCAGGTAGAGATGCACGGTACGGTTCTGCATCAGACAGACGCGGTCCTGGTCCCGCAATTGGGCATATCAGCGCAAGATGACCATCATTGCCACACACCTGGCAATAGTAGGGAACGGGTACCGGCTGGTATGACTCTCGATAGCGTGGATCAACTGGTCGAGGGAACCAGTATAAGTGGAACCCCTGTACTCCACATGCGTTGCAAGTCCGGTATGCCGGCATCGCTGGTGGCGACTCCGACATATCTGCTGGTGTGGTCTCCGACGGTGCAACTGACTCAGGCGGCGGCGTACCTGGCGGTGTCACTGGCTCGGTCGGTGATGTGCCTGGCGGTGTCACTGACTCAAATCGGGTATCCGACGTAGACATCAGCTCAACCTCAGATAACAGCTCGGTAGGGTCGGGCGATGATGACGCGGATCGATCGAAGGGTGTCCGTGGCGATCCCGGATATGGATCCTGCTGGTGGTGTGGTCCTATCTGTTGCTCCAGAACATCTCCGAGTATCGCCACCTGCTCATCTATGTGCTGCTCCCAATGCATGTACTGGTCGGGATCAATGGGCTCCATGTCCATGTCAACAGCTGCGTGTAACGGGTCCAACATGAAGTCCATTCCTCCGAGCGGAATGAAATCTGACTCATGCAAACTAGGTAATGGCACGTCATGTGCCTCAAGCATCGGCGGCTGCAATCCTGGTGGTACCACTGGCTCTGGTGGTGCTACGGGCTCTGCTAACTGTGGCGGTAAAGGCGGTAGGTCTCCATCAGCATACCCTAGATAACCCATCACTCCTGCGAACGGGTCTGGGGTACCGGCATCGTCTCGTAGAGCTGGAGGTAATGGATCAGGATACGCCCTCCAACCCACGGCGGCTGCTCTCGCTCCCTGCGGTACGCGAAGGATAACTGGTGGTCGGGCAGATACATGCGAACCCTGTGACTGTCCAGACTGTGCTCTCACACTCTCCTGATGCTGCTCCAACTGAGCTCGGTACTGTGCTGCTGTCATCCGATGGTGACTCATACTGCTCACTGACAATCCCACGCGATGCACACACCCACACACAATCCGTCCAAGGACACTCTGCTGCTGTCTGCAAAACACAAACACAAATCAACATTAGTACAGATAATACAAAATCTCATCCCATCCCAACCCTAAATTTACAGACGCGGCTTGGTTTCCTAATGGATGCTTGGGAAAACACAATTTGACTCGATAAAACCCGGAAAACACTCAGAAATGAACAGTTCCGAAACCCATGATGAACCATGCTCTAATACAACCTTTTGTAACGCCCCTTTCCCATCATCCGCTGACCGTCGAGCTGACCGACCAACAATCAAACAAGAACATGACCAAGTCGAACCCGAGCAAGTCAAACAGAAAAGGTTCGTCACAAGACGAAGCCAGAGACGGATCTGTTTGAGACAAAGGCTCGCACACTTAGCTCTTGCTTAGCTCTCAAGCAAGTAAAGAAATAAAACATGGTGAAGAGGTTTAAAAACTTTCAGAAACTCTTTTCATCCTAGAAGCAACAACACTCAGATTCCCCTTAGTAATCCACATGAAAGATTTCACCTGCAGACATCAAGACCAACATATACTTCCCCCAGACTTAGCTCTTGCTTGCCCTCAAGCAAGTAAAGAACTTAAACATGGTGAAGAGGTTTGAAAACTTTCAGAAACTATTTTCATCCTAGAAGCAACAATACTCAGATTCCTCTTAGTAATCCACATGAAAGATTTCACCTGCAGACATCAAGACCAACATATACTTCCCCCACACTTAGCAACTGTCCTAAGTAAACTCCACAATCACATTCACGCATTCAAATTCACCCTACTGACTTCTGCGAGTATTTAAGTGCGGTCTCACCTAAGGAGTATCGATCAAAGGGCACATGGACTCTTACTTTGCCAGCTCTAGACCACCATACTATCTTTCTCTGGTCCCTTTCTTCTCTTTTCCCTTCCTTAGCATTCTGATTTTTTCCCATTGGGTATCTTTTTATTTTATTTTTTATCAGTGCTCTTCCCGTTAAGGGGTGTACTTTGGACACATTCCATGGATGCACAGGAGATTAGCTACCACTCCAAGAGACCACTTCGGAGTTACTAACTCATCCTAAGTTTATTATTATTTTTTTTATTTTTTTTTATTTTACTTTATGGAAGGGGAGAAGGGAACCAAATATGACAGGTTTACAAACTGTGTCAGAACTAACAAAGGAGTCCGACTCAAGGTATACCAAGCCCTTAGGTGAGAAAATTAAGCCAGTATTAAGGTGAAGTCAGTAAAAGGATCCTCTGATACCTGAAGTGATGTGGGTGTCCTCAGTAGGTTGATCTGTGTTTGGGTTTACTAATAGTCATAGATTGATCTGCAACTTCATCCCAATGGTCACTTAAGTTCCTGCAAGTGCTGTTAATCTTCTCAAAAAATCATCGTTTCTTACTTAAACTATTTTGACTCAATAAAACAAATTTTGAAAACTGGACTGACTCTTAAGAAAACAGAAAGATAAGGTCAGTAGCTACCTCCCCCACACTTGAAACACACTGTCCCCAGTAGTGTTAAGCTCAGGGTTGGTAAAAAGAAAAATAAATAAAAGATGAAATTATGTCTGTCGGGTTTTTACCTCTGTCCCCGGCAACGGCGCCAAAAACTTGATAGGTCTAGTTTTAATCCCTATACTAACTGCAAGTGCACAGTGATGTAGTTGTAGTACTTAGGGTATCGAATCCACAGGGACTCCGGTCAACGATAGATTAAGAACAGAAAAGATTAAACTAGGAGAAAGCAAATATGATGAGAAAGCAGTAAATCAGACAGCAGAAAGTAAATCAAGCGAGTTGTGAGCAAGGAAGCGAAGCGTTAAGTCTAGGGAGTTCTCAGGAAATCAGGAACACATGCAATCAATCAATCGGGGTCTAATTAAGAGCTATTCTAGAACTCAAACACAGATATAGAATTAACCAACTGTCGTTGCGAGAATTCTCTAAGTCTAAGTGCAGCAATCCAAATTCCTTTGCAATTACTAACAGGTTAAACCAGCTTTAATTCCAAGTTTGATATGTTCACAATCAAATTAAACCAAATTCCTTTGCGAGTAATTAAATTGCTCATCTAGGTTCTTTCTAGCTAATTAACCAATTGTCGTTGCATCAATCAACCTAACATCATAAATCTGGGTAGCTAATTCAGATTAAGCAGTAAGAACAATCCTAGATGAAGAACTAGCAGATATGAATCCCTACAGATTTATTAACCTATAATTCCATGAAATCACTAATGAGAATCCCTAAACTTAACAGGTAATCTACTCAGACATGATCATCGGAACGGAAAACATCATGAATAGAAAACCAAATATCATAAAATCAAATAAAGAACTGGGGTTCGAAATCCTCTCTCTTTCGAGAGCAAGATCAGCCCCTAACTCTCTCTGAAAATAGAATAAAGCGTAAGTAAAGCGTTGCCTAAACAATGGCATAAGAACCCTAATATAATGGTCTAAAGTCGGCTGGGGCTTCTTTGTAATTATAAGGAACTTCTGGGAAAAGTTGCAATTTCCATACTCTTCATTAACCGCCGAGAAAAGTCGGTGTCGACCTTGTGTCGATCGTTGCACCCTCTGTGTCGATTGACACAGGTCTGTGAAACGGGCAGTGAACTCTTCCTCTCGGGTCAATACTCCAAAATGCTCCAGAATGCACCATAATGTCCAATTCCGCTCCTAACATACCTAGACTTGTAAACATACTAAAAAGACTCCAAAACATAACATAAGACTCGATAAATAAGATATATATCATGGTTAAAATCCCTAAAATCCATGGTATATCAACTAACCCGTCTTTGACCCCGCTATCCTCACTTTCATGATACAAAGTTTTACAACTCGTACCATGTCCGTGAGTTGTGTCGGTTCGGACTAAACACCATATCAGGGAAACATATTCATTTCTAAGTAATCAAACTTTAAGTACAACGTTCAATAATTTTTACAAACAAGTTACCATGAATTAGAACAACACACAGTTCTTAATACAAAATGGCGCCAAAGCCGAACCGAAAGAAAACTCAAAATCATCGAATCAAAACATTGCCACAAGCAATCCCAAAACTACACCGAGGACCTCCCGCGTCTGTCGCTGCTAAACCTGAAAACACAAAAGAGTCTAATGAGCGATCTAAGATCACCCAGCAAGTCGGCTCCCCACTACGGCTTCTATTTTATTTATCTTCTATAGAATCCCGTTCCCAAATTCCCAAAATAACAAACAACATAATAAATGGCCGAACACGCACTACCACGTCGTGTCGAACCCACAACATACAAGCACTTGCCAAAAGAACGGGAAAGCGATTAAAGGAAATCGGGAACACTGCGGCACATGCTTCCGATTGAAACTCGATCTATCTATCGCACAAAACAACCAACACACGCTGGGCCCCTACGATCTCGGTAACTTCCACGGGTTTACATAATCACCGATATGGTAACTAACCAACGACTCCTAGACGTAAGCCCGAAGTCTCACGACCTAGGACACTGTTCTCAGCCCGTCGATACGCAGTGACTCAAGTTACCCCCGACAATCCGAGTTTTCATGCGATTCGGCCCTAAGACATGATCCCGTATTCTCCGAATCACACACCTACCAGTGTCACCCAGTAGGTTAACACCATAACCGGAATCACCATGATCCGATTAGGTAAGTACCCGAGGATCCAATCGGGTCGGAAGTACGTACCGGAAGGTATACAAACACTTAGACTTGGGGAATCTATCGCACCCTGGAGTCCTAGTACAGAAAAGTAAACACGCAGACTCGCTTGGACTCTAACACAGTCAATTAATCACCGCAACACACGCCACTACACATTCCGCAAGTCTATACACACGCCAACACCACTACCCCGACCCGGCACCGTACCGAGTCGGCGAATACAAACTTAACCGGCTCCGTGTCCGGATTAAGTGTCCACAATGATCGCTCGGCTTGACACCGAGACTATCTAATAGGCCTGCACAAAACATCACAACAACAACCACGCAATAATACCACAATAACAATCACCACACAAGCATACCTATTAGGGTTTCTAAGTCTTTTATTCATTTTCATCCGCTACCTTGGACTAGCGGATTGCTAATCCGTAGACGGATCGTCACACGCTTTATACTTTATTTTGTTAGTCCATTTTATGTATCTTCTAATCATTCCTCGATCTGTCGGTCTAGAACTAGCAGCTTGCTCAGTTCCCGACATCTCATTTATTTACTCACGCCATTTGCGTTTCTTTAACCGATCACATATTTATTCCCGCTACCACCTCATATTTTATACATTGGTTGAGTTTACTTCCGTTTTTTAATTCCCCCGTACTTCCCGCATATATGTCCATTTAATACCATTTCTTTAATATGCATATATGCGTATACCGCTCCATCATATATCGACTATATGAATGCACCAATCAATAGTTCTAACAACTTAGCGGCACGCAATAGGTTTAATCCGTTTAACTCATACGACCCTAACATGCATCTTAAACCCTAACCGGTTTATCGTTTATTAGTCAAGTCAGTTCTCAAACACAATCAATTCACGTCCGGGTATGCAAACCCTAGTTCTACGGTTTTTCCCATTTCCAGTCTATATGTTTCTAGCTACGGTATTTGAGATGACTCACTAAGATTGGGCGGAAATGACGGACCGGATGCGGATACGACTGCTCGAAACCCGAAATAAACCCGAACCTCTCCGAATACCCGAATATAGATTCCCGAACACTCTGGATCACTGAACGGCCGTTAAACCGAGCGTTGACCGACCCAGTTTCCGGCGTTGACCGGCGGTTGACTGACGGTTGACTTTGACTCCGGTTAACCATTGACCAGTCCGGTTAACCCCTTGACCTTCTGAATCATCAATTGGACCGGACCAACTTCAAATTAATCGATTTAGGTCAAACCATTGACTGGCATTGACCGAGGCTTAACCGGTTTGGCTAAACCAAATCTTCTACTGAACCAAGGCCATACCAACTCAAACACATCCCAAAATCATCCATGAAGAACCGCTTGAGGAATGACGGCGAGGAGAAGTTTTCCGACGACTTTCTCCGGCGTTGACCGCGGCGGCTCCGGCGTTGACCACGACAGAGGAAGCTTTTTCCGGCGACTCTGGTGGCAAGCTATATACCAAACTGATCAGGAAAGAGAGATCTACCCATCCATGGCCTTAGAACTTGCAGATCTGATGAAGAGAGAGAGAGAGAGATACACCTAAAACTTATCCGCGACAGCTCTCCAGCCAGATTCCGGCGAGCTACGGCGACGGCGACGGTGGAGGATGGCCGGCGCTTGTAGAGGAGAAGAAGAGGAAGCTACTGGACTTGACATAAGGTGATTTGGGTTTATGAGCACAAAGTTATGGTGTTTCTTGTATGGAAAGGTATTAAGAACACTCTAGAACATCTTCATGTACTTGAGTTTTGCTTGAGTATTCAAGTGAGGTTTCTGAAGAAGAGCAATGAATCTGATGATCACTGAGAGAGAGAGCAGAGAGCTCGTGGTCAGAGAGAGAGTAGTGAGAGGTTGGAGAACCAAAAGTGTGATGTGAAACATGATTCTTCTCATGTGCATGGAACTATTCCATGCATTTGCATGCAAGAGAAGAAGGTGGCGCCTCTGGGGTGTACACACATGTCCTCTGAGGTGTATTGGTGACAAATAATCCCATCCTTATCCCCTTAATCTCTTCTTAATCCCCATAACTAACTTCACTCGGTTTGCTCGGTTTCTCGAATAGTATTTTAGAAAATTCTAACCTATTCCCATAAATCCCAAGACTTCCAAAAACTGATTTGACTTGATTTTTTATGAATTTAGCAACTTGAATCACTTCATTTGGAGTTTCCTAGCTCCGGTTATGAATTTCCGAAGTTTTCCCGGTTTAGTCGGTTTTCATACCGATAAGCCGAAAAACCCGCTTCTGCTCCGTTTCTTCCAATTTTGATCTTGTAAATGTTCTTTATGTCTTAAATATAGAACGTTTGGCCCGTCTCGGTTTCCGTCTTGAACTTTGGTAAAATTACCATTTTACCACTGGGTTTGGCAAAATTACAATTTTACCCCTGACGACTTTTATTCTGCCCGTTGACCGTATTTTGGATACATGGTATTACAATGTATACCATGTTCCTGGAGTAAAGAAGAATCTTCTCTCTGTGGTAAATGTGGTGGACTCAGGTAACTACGTTTTATTTTGCCCAAGGGATGTTAAATTCTTGAAGAATATTAAAGAATTAAAGGCTGACATGGTTCACACCGGGGCACGAGTTAAAGATTTATATGTTTTATCGGCTTCCAACTGATACAATGTAAAGATGGGCACCAATGATAATGCCTTTATATGGCATGCTAGGCTTGGTCATATAAATATGACTAAAGTCAAGGTCATGGTGAATAAGGATTTGGTTAATGGGCTCTCGAAATTGAAGATTCAAGATGACGAAAAGCTTTGTGAAGGTTGTCAGTATGGAAAATCACATAGATTTCCATTTGAAAATTCTACCTCACGATGCGGTGCTCCTCTGGAGAGGATCCATAGCGATTTGATGGGTCCAACAAGAACATCCTCCTATTCCGGGTTTCGCTACATGTTGTTGTTCGTTGATGATTTCTCATGGTACACTTGGGTATACTTTGTGAAGGAAAAGTCCGAAGTATTTTTAAGGTTTCAAGAATTCAAGGTCACCGTGGAAGGAGAGCTAGGTCGAAAGATCAAGACTCTAAGGAAGGATAGTGGAGGAGAGTTTATGTCAAAGTAGTTTCTCTCTTTTTGCCAAAATCATGGTTTAAAGAGAGAATTTACATGTCCATATACACCGCAGCAAAATAGAGTAGCGGAAAGGAAGATCAGACATCTGAGTGAGACATGCAGAAGCTGGCTACATGACAAGAACTTGCCTAAAGCTTTATGGCTGGAAGGCATGAGATGTGCAACTTATGTCATTAATCGGATGCCACTAAGTCCAAACAATATGAAGTCCCCTTATGAGATGATCCATGGGAAGAAGCCAATTGTGAAACATCTCAGAATATTTGGATCAATATGCTACGTCCATGTTTTTGACTCTCAAAGGACCAAGCTAGAGGCAAAGGCGAAGAAATGCATATTTGTTGGTTGATGAGCAAAGGAAGGGCTGGAGGTGTATGGATCCCGAGACACATAAGTACATTGTGTCTCATGATGTTGTCTTTGATGAAGTTTCCTCATTTTATGGTCCGCCTCAAGTCTTGGTTGAGCAAGATGGTGCAAGTTCCTCCAAGGTGGATGAACCAGTTCTCCAAGTTCCAAGTGGGAGTGGAAGTCTTGAAAAGGATATACAAGGTGAAAGGAGGAGCAATGACCAAGGAGAAGAGGATGAGGAAGATAATGGTTTGATGGCTAATCAACGGCCTAAAAGGAACATTGTTAAGCCGGCTCGGTTCAGGGATGACAAGTTTTTCACTACTTACTCATGCTACTTTGCAGCTCCGTTAGATTAAGAAGAACCATCATCTAATGATGAAGCAAAAGGTGTAACTGAATGGGAGACCGCAATGAACGAAGAGATGAATGCTCTAATGAAAAATGAAACTTTGGCTTTGGTTCCAAAACCCAAGGATGTCCAACCCGTTTCTTGCAAATGGGTGTATCGAATTAAGCGGAAGACGGATGGGAGCATTGACAGATTTAAAGCAAGGTTGGTTGCTCGAGGGTTCTCTCAGAAGTATGGGGAAGATTATGATGAGACTTTCAGACCAGTAGCAAAGATGACTACGGTACATTCACTTTTATCTTTAGCTGCAAGCTTTGGTTGGAAGTTATGGCAACTAGACGTGAAGAATGCATTTTTATACGGAGAACTTGATAAGAGTATATTCATGGAGCAACCACTTGGTTTTAAATCACGAGAGCATACTGACTGTGTGCAAGCTCAAGAAGGCTTTATATGGGTTAAAACAAGCTCCACGAGCCTGGTATGGAAAGCTTGCTCAGTTTCTTCAGTTTTGTGGATATGTGCTATCAAATTCTGATCCGAGTTTATCCTTCAAGAAGAATGGAGGAGTCCACGTAGTAATCCTTCTTTACGTGGATGATATGATAATTACGGGGAATGATGATGCTGAAATAGCTCGTTTACAAGAGGATATGTCGATAAGGTTTGAGATAAAGAAGTTGGGTGAGCTGAACAACTTTCTTGGTTTGGAGGTTGAGATGGTAAATCATGGAATATTCATCGGCCAACAAAGCTATGCAAGAAGAATTGTTGAGAATTTCTGCGTACATGAGGGAAAGATGCGTACTACTCTGATGGATGTGAACATAAAGCTTAAACGCCGTGAAGTATCTTTGCTACCCAATCCTCGACCTTATCGCTCTCTTGTCGGAAGTCTTGTATATTTAACCATTACAAGACCTGATATCTCCTTTGTGGTTGGTCTTGTCAGTCGGTTTATGCAAGAACCAAGGAAACCACATCTAGAAGCGGCGAAAAAGATTTTAAAGTATGTGAAGACAACTCTTGGCATGGGATTGTTCTACAAGTACAATGCTAAGGTTTCACTCTATGGTTTCACCGATGCTGACTTTGGTGGAGATTTAGATGATCGAAAATCAACTTCGGGTTATGTGTTCTTATGTGGAGACACAAGCATCTCATGGTGCAGCAAGAAGCAAGGGACGGTGTCATTGTCTACCACTGAAGTGGAGTATAAAGCTTCAACACTCGCAGCTCAAGAGTGCATATGGCTTCGAAGACTCCTTGAGGACTTATTCGAGCCAATCAATAAGCCAGTTTCCATCTATGGAGATAATCAAAGTGCCATCAAGCTGGCTAACAATATGGTATTTCATGCAAGGACAAAACATATTGAATTGGAACATCACTTCATACGGGAAAAGGTGCTTGATGGAACAATTGAAACTTTGGAAATTCGATGATGACAACGTTGCAGATATCTTCACCAAGTCACTACCAAAAGGCCAGTTCGAGTTACTTCGTTCGAAGGTTGGGATGGTTGACAAAATCAAGTTTAAAGGGGAGTATTGAAGTTAACCTTGATTTTGGATCAAACTTAATGTTCATAATCCAATCATCTTAAACACAAAATTAAGCTCAAGTTCTAGAACTTCACTAGAAATATCTCTACACCTCCTTAAGATTTTCTAGAGATTTTTTTAGTGAAAAAATCTAGATATTTAGGTAGAAAAATCTTGATATTATAAGATAAAAATCTAGATATTATAATAGAGTGTTCCAGAGATTATGATTAGGTTTGTAAGATATTTTGTAATCTTGGAGCCTATAAATAGCTCACTCCTCTCTCATTTGTAACAAAGTTGAAGATATGAAATAAAAACAAATTTAAAGAAAAAGAGTGTCTTCCATAAGTTCTCCAAATACTCTAATCGTTTCAAGTATTTTCTAAGTGTTCTTCTGTATTCTTCTTCATACTTACATAATTTGTTCTTTTGGTTTCTTTCGAATTCTCGGATATTACAGTCTTAGGCTAATGTTACACACTATCGGGGTTTCTTTACACAGAGTAAATGAATAATGATGAGAAACTCCCACAAAACAAAGGACTATGAATTCCCTGGTGTGGAAAATCGAATTGAGATTATAAATTTTATCAAAACCATAAAGGAAAGCTTCAGGGGCATCGATTCTAAAGTCAGATAATACCTCTTAGGAGCTGTTTAACAATGGCAGACCCGAATCTAGAGATCCTATGACCAAGCATCGTTCACTGCCGCCAATCCTACTTTGAGAATAAGCGTAAGCTCGCAGACGAAGAATAATGTCAGAGGGGTTTATGTTTTAGAGACAACCTCATAATCTCAAATGTTCGTCTTCAACTGTCCTCAACTTTTTTTTTCTTTCTAATTTTGTGGTATATTTCCATAATGTCTCAAACTGAACAGAATCGTACTGTCGTCTCAAACGAAACAATGCAAAACATGCCAAGCAAGATTGCCACAAATTTGACAATGAAAACAATTTTTTTTGGTAAAAATGTTAAGATTTATTACCATTTTCAATTTTTTACAAAATACAGAGATAACACAGAGATAGATTAACCAAAAATAAACTACTAAACAACCACAACTCGAATACGGAACAAAGAGATGGTACAGATCGGTCCGAGCGAAGAACTTTAAAACCGAGTCAATTCCGAATGAGAGAGCAGCAATCAAACGAGAACCGTCGACCATCCCGCCTTTGCCATAGCTCCAAAGAACTAGAGTCCACATCATAGTTGCCACGAGCATCTCCTAAGGCCAGCCCTCAAAACCTAAATGAAGAAAACCTACAACTTCTCCGAAAACTAACGGAATCTCCGGAACCTATGACGGACTAATTTGCCGCTGTCGACAAGGGATCCCAAGCGGGCCGTCGAAGTGTCAACTCCAATTACCATTCCCGAGTGACGAATCTCCCGGGAACCAGCTCCCACAGGAACAAAACTAACCGCCATAAAAGCCCCGGCGCCTCTACAACTCCGGTCCAGAACTGACCCACCATCAACACCGCTCTTAACCGGAGCCAACCCGAGCTCAAACCCATTAGCCACACCGCAAATCCCACATCAAGATGGGCCAAAAACTAAAACGGACAGCAACCAAATGAAGCCACACTCGGAACCCTCAAACCAGAAAAAAGACTAACTAGATCGAACCATCCCAAACCTGAACCAGTGATAACCGGACCAAATCTGAAACTTTGAGTGGATTTGCAACTCCACCTAGCCGTAACCACACCCAACCGCACCCGAGCAAAAGACACAGACCTGTCGGAGAGTGACACGGGATCTAGCCGCTGGAACGAGGAAACGGATCACTGGCCACCGCCGCCGGACCGGACGACAACACCGACGGAGCACGCCACGCCTCCAGGCAAACACAAAAGAAGACAAGCCGTTGTTCAAAGTCGCCAGAGCCGAGATCCCTTCCTCGAAGATCCCAGAGCCACACCGCCGACCTGAGCAGAAGCCGACCGGATCTTCAAGCGCCGCCATCGCCAAACCCGTGAAGCCACATATCGACAACCTTAGTCCTTGCCAAGAGACTAACCGGAGGAACCACCGTGAGCCATCGCCGCTCCTAAGAAGAAGCTCCTTCGCTGAAAATCGAGCAAAGCGAGAGGGAGTCACCGAAAAGCTAAAAGGAGACAGAGGGGGCCTTCCCCGGCAGCGGCGAGGAGCGCCGGCCACCGGGAAGGCGGCGTCAATACGAGGAGGAGACCGAAGACGGCGGATCTGGATGACTAGGACAAACTCTCTCACGTCTCGAAGAACGTGCCTGAGAGAGAAAGACGCGTTCTTTCTTTTTTCTAGTAGTTCTAGCCGCCTATTCTTTGCACAACACAATTTGTTCTCTCAACACAATTCTTTGCACAATAAAAGCCGCATACAAAGACAAAACAGTCTACAAAGATATCATGAGCACAAACACCATCAAAGCAAGAACATCAAGAACTTTGGGACGAGACTATGGAAAAAAAGCTCAAGCATCTTCATCCGACCTCTGATTCTCTTTCTGGAGCTCCTCTTCCGCTTTCTTAAGAACCTGATCCCAACCACTACCACAACTCATGTCAAGATAATCATAAGGAACAGCTGTTTTCAAACCAGGAAGCACGCTGCGACGGCTCTCAATAATCCTCAATTCCAATTCTTTACACTCTCCATGAATCTGCTCAAGTTCTTCCCATGTATACATCAATGACAACGTTGAGCCACACCAAGTATTGAAATCTATCAGCTTAACTCTTCTCTCCTTTGTCACATAAACATCAAATGTGTAATCCTCTGATTCAAATTCCAACCTAATGTTATCATCAAAGAACTCTTCTATCAATCCCTTGAGTAAATCCTTCTCATTGAGAAGAACAGGGTAAAATGTAGTTACCTCACGCTGGCAAATCCCAACAAGCTTGTTAGATTTAACAAAGCATCTAAATTCCATCTCAGGCTTTAAACAAGGATACCATTTTCTCAATGCAAGGAAGAAACTTTCTGGCCTTGAAGAGATTTTATCACTACATGAATCATATGCGTTGCAGAGATCATGGAGCAACGAATCTGAAGAACGAAACAAGAGAGCAATCTCACTGAAACAAGTACAGCTAAGATTCTGTGATGGGCTGATCCAAGCTGCATCTTTTGGTGCACTCCAATTCAGCTTCGGGAAAATCGCGCCGCCTAGGGTTTCGATTGATTCCTTGATCTCGATTTCGAGTTGTGGAAACGAAGGGAGACTCGATGGTGGCTCTGCTTCGTTATCTGATCCTTCCGAGACTTGGAAGTCGTCGTCTTCTTCGGGATTGTGGATTCTATTGGGCATTGCATTCTCGTTAGTTACAGACTCAGGGAGGAGGAAGGGACCAGAATCGTCGATGAGATAGTTGATGAAAGACTCTGGAAGCTTGTGAAATTTGGTTTTAATGGTTAAGGATCTGAATTTCGGATACCAATTCTGAATCTGGCATCGGTTTACTTCATCTTCATTCATCGCAGAATAGTCTTCGACGATTTTGACTAATGGTATTTTCTTCCTCCGGCGTTGATAGAGGTTTTAGGGTTTTTGGTGAAAGCTGATGGACGGAGAAGAGAGGTTTTTTCCTTTTCTTTTCCTTACTCCTGATTTAGGGTTTTGCTGCTAATTAGATTTTCTTAATGGGCGGTTGACAATGGGCCTCGCAAACTAATTTTATTGGCTTCCTAAAAAAATCCAGTCAATGTGTATAAGAGAGAATTTACAATTATATAACGGAGTTATCTTTATATTTTGGTTGATTATTTAATTATCTTTAATAAAATTATGTTATTTATTATATTAACATTATATTATTTATTAAATTATTTTAAAAATCATTTTATTCTATTTTTAAAATATGTATAATTTCTGATAATAATTTTTATTTTTTCAAAATTAAATAATTTTTACAATAATATATTTGATTTTTGACTATTAGATATCAACATATTTATTTGTTACAGATAATACAATTTCATATAGTAAATTATATTTTTGTTAATCATTTTGAAAAGATATATAGCGTAAATTATTTTTATAGAAAATTTAGATAAAAATAAATATATTGATGTTTGAAATATTGTATTCGCACATATTGTATTCGCACATGTATTTGTTGGAATTGTGTCCAGTAATCTCGGTACTGTCTCTAGAAAGTAAGAGTATGTCAATGATCAGACATAAGTCATATAATACTGGGGGTCATGATGGCTTGCTAGAGTCCGCTCATGATCTATAAGTCTTGGACTTATTGCCTTTATTATATGATCCCATATGGGTCACACGCCTAAGCTAACAGGAAAATTATAGGAACGGCTTAGCAGAAGTACGGTAAAAGTGCTAGGCATTTACTGTACTTAAAGAGAATAAAACGTTTTTGGCCACGGTGTGTCGATCGATACACAAGGTGTGTCGATCGACACAGTGCAGAGGAAACCAGGCGAGTTTTATAAATAAAACTCGGGTCTGGTTCTTTCTAACACAACCCTAAAACGAGCCGTAAACTCTCTCTCTGTCTGTCGCCTCCCTCCTCGTGGTCTAGCAGCCAGCTTCCTTTTGCGTGCGTGTGTGAACCTCTGGAGGAGTTATCTCTCGGTGGCTCTCTGATCTCAGACATACCGTCCCTTTCCGCTGCAATTAACAGGTATCAGGTGAGATCATCAATTGTTTCTATTCTGAGAAGAACCTAGATCGCATGTTTAGGTTGATATGAATCTGGAATTGAATCAGGATCAACTAAACATTCCTTCAGTGGTATCAGAGCTGTAGGTTCTGGTTTTTCTTGTTTAGATTCAATGTTTAGGATTGTTTTCTTGTTTAAAAGAGTTTTGAATCAACTACTGATAAGAGAAACCATTTAAGTAACAAGAATTGAAATCTAAACACATGAAAAATCGCATGATCAAACTATATTGATTTGGTATGCGATCTGATCCGAGAGAATGAGAATCGGCTGCGATTGCGTGTATCGATCGATACGATCGCATGGATCGATCGATACAGTTCGAAGATCGCATGGATCGATCGATACGATCGCATGGATCGGTCGATACAGTCTATCGGGTAACCCTGTTAACGCGTGAAAGCATCGATCGATGCAGGATCGATGCAGGTTCGATATTGGTGCATCGACCGATGCGGTTGGTGCACATCGATCGACACGGTTAGGGTTTTGGCTCGGTTCAGTGCATGCGTGAGAGCATCGATCGATACAGGATCGATGCACGGTCGATGCAGGATCGATGCTAAGAGCATCGACCGATGCGGTTGATGGATTGATCGACACGGTTGGTCCATCGATCGACATGGTTGGTTTAAGGCTCGGTTTAATATTTTGATTAAAATTAAACGTCACGGTTTAATAAATAGATTTAATAATTTTATTAAGTCTGGTTAAACCGGGATAAGAAATCCAAAGTCGAAAAATTAGATTTTGTGCCTAAACCAGGATTTTCTAATTTGATTTGGTTGAACCAAATAAATTGAGAAAATCCGGTTTAGTAAATAACCGGTTGACAATTGTGGTCATCGTAGTAATTAAAATTTGGTTAGACCAATTTTAATGAACCAGACCGGTTATGTCATTTAATTGGACAATTGGGTCATGTCTTGGACATGGACCAATTCTTGGGCCTCGGGCCAAGAAGTTAAAACAATTGGGCCAATTATTTGAGTCTTTCTTCAGATTAATTTAAAATTTATTTTATAAAAAAAATATAAAGTCGATTTTAAATTATAGTTTCCGAAATTTTGAAATTAGAAAGTTTCTTAAATTAGAAGTTTCTGGATTTGCGGGTTTTGGATTTTAAAGAAATTTCTAAAGTTAGAAATTTTCCGTTTTTAGAAAGTTTCCAATTTTAGAAAGTTTCCAAAATAGTAGGTTTCCAAAAATGGAAAGTTTCCCGAAATAGTAATCTTCTATTTTGGGAATGAATTTTTTTTTTTTTAAAATAAACCTACGAACCTCAAACAATATCAAGCGTTGGATGTCTTGTCCATTCTATGTCAGCTGTCGAAGCCCATTCAATTGTATTCATGGCCTTACAGTGTGAGGGTGTCTGCTTTTGCGTGGATAAGACGGTTTGTGATTCATAAATGTCATTGGGAGTCCCAGACATTAATGATTACATGACTGTATAGTCTGGTTTTCTTGACTGGGCCATCGGGAGTCCCGGGCCTTGAGACATCAGAGTGGATTGGGCCTCGGGCCCAGATTCACAACCAAGAGTTATATCACGGATATAATTAGCCGATATAGGGCTTACCGATATAAGCTAAGGTTGGGTGACGGCCAGTGGCCCACTTTAATCTTAGTTATATGTGGATCTTGGAATCATTATATTCTATTGAGGGTAACTGATGTTATTGAATATAATGCATGATTAATCATATTAAATTTAATACGAGATTAATCATATTGAACATATTAACTAAAATCCTTTTATCTTAATTTTCAGTTATGACTAGCACAAACAATCAAAACACTTTCTCGATCCGGTCTGTCCTTGAGATGGACAAGCTGAACGGATCAAATTTCTTGACTTGGTCGCGGAACCTGAGGCTAGTCCTCAGACAGGAGAGAAAGGACTAAGTCCTTGAGAGAGCTCTCCCCGTGAGGATCGGGTCCAATGTTTTTCATGCAGTATATGATGCTTGGAATAAGCATTATAATGATGCGGTAGATATGCGTGGTCTGATATTGGCTACCATGGACTCAGATTTGCAGAAGCAATATGAGAACATGGAGTCGCCAATAGAGATGATCAGCAGCCTGAAATTGAAATTTCAGGAGCAGATAAGAGTGGAGAGATACCGGTTGGTTAAGTCTCTCACTAGCTGCAAGCTACCAAATGATCATCCAGTGAGTCCTCATGTCAGTAAAATGGTGGGTTACATTGATAACCTGAGGAAACTGGATTATCCAGTTAGCCAAGAATTGGCAACTGAGATCATACTACAGTCGCTGCCGTCAAGCTATGATAAGTTCAGAAGGAACTATATCAAGAAAGGCTTAACGAAGACGCTGACTGAACTGCATGATATGCTCAAGACAGTTGAGCCAAACGTGAAGAGTACCCTGAATAATCTCATGAATGAGAAGGGTAGGTTTGATAAACCTAATGCTGACAAGGGTGAAGGCAAAGTTGTCCAGATTTTGAATCATGGCAAGCGTGTGTCTTCTGAGCCCGAGTCAGATGCCTCTTACGTTGGTAAGTGCTGCTACTGTAAGGAGACAGGGCATTGGAAGAGAGATTGCATTAAATTCATGGAAGATGATGAGGAGTTAAAGTCGATGTATGAGACTACTTCCTCAGGTATTCATGTTATTACTTCAAGTTCTACCTTAAAGGTATTGGATACTGGTTGTGGCACTGATATTTGTGATAATATGCAGAGCCTAAGCAACAGTAAAACGTCCTTAAAGGTATTGGATACTGGTTGTGGCACTGATATTTGTGATAATATGCAGAGCCTAAGCAACAGTAGAACGTTGAAGGAAGGGCAAGTGAAACTACATGTCTGGAAGGAGCTTGGGATGCTGCCTCAGCCGTAGGGTTTTAACTTATAGATCCCTTTTAGGCTTGGTTTTATATTAAGTAATTGCTACAATGTACCTGCTTTAAGCAGAATTGTCTTTCATTTTCATGTAAGAATTTGAATGTTTTTCATTTTGATAAAAGACAAGTTTTGTTCTTTTGATCTTAATGAAATATTAATTGTAGCACCCTATTCATGGAATGGGTTTTATATCTTAAACCAAAGAGTGCCTAAATGTAACATAAATACCGAATTGGTTTAAATCTAATGAATTAAACCTGATTTTTCTTGGCATAAAAGTCTTGGTCACATAGAGTAAGTCGGATTCAGAAATCCCATAGTTATGGACTGTTGGGCTCATTTGATAAGATATCTTATGAGACTTGAATTCTGTTTACTGGACCAAAAGGAAAAGGGCCTATCTTAGCCAAGCTAGAGAAAGGCCCAAAGGCTTATTGGACCTGGAACATACTGATGTATGTGGCCCAATGAGCAGTAATGCCAGAGAAAATTTCCTGTACTTCATTGTCTCTACTGATTACTTCAGTGAGTGTGACTGTGTTCATTTGATGAGACACAAGTCGGAATTCTTTGACATGGTCGAAAGAGTTCCAGAATGAAGTATAGGATCTGAATGACAAAAGTATTAAGACTCTGGATTAAATCACGAGTGAGAATACTTAAGTCATTAATTGTGTGATCATCTTAATGAGTGTGAAATCGTTTCACAGCTCATTTCTCCTGAAAACCTGAAGGTGTTTCTGTGAGAAAGAATCAGATCTTATTAGAAATGATTAAAGATGAGTCACACGAATCTTCCATTGATATTATTTAAGAATAACGCTCTAAAATATCTAAGTTTACGCTGAAATAGTTCCACAAATATCAGTTGAAAGACACCACGTAAATGTGGATTGGAATCGATCCAAATTGGTCTTTACTGAGTATTTGTAGTTGTGCTACTTCGCTGGTTGTCCTAGAGAAACTAAGGCTTGTTACTTTTACGTCCAATCTGTTTTCTAAGAAGGGAAGTTATTTTCCAAGAAGAACAGTGGGAGTAAAAGTATAACTCGATGTTTTCTTAAGGAAACCAAGGCTCGGTACTTTTACGACCATTCTGTTTTCTAAGAAGGGAAATTACTTTCCAAGAAGAACAGTGGGAGTAAAAGTATTTTTACGACCATTCTGTTTTCTAAGAAGGGAAGTTACTTTCCAAGAAGAACAGTGGGAGTAAAAGTACAACTCGAAGAAATTCGAGTAATACAGGAGGCTGCTTAACCTATTGAGGGAGAGCAGCGGAAGGATTTACAGATTTCTGTAGAATCTACACCTGTGGAGCCTGAAGTTCGCAGATATGAAAGAATCAGTCACTAATCCGAGAGTGAATTCTCGTCATTAGTTCAGCCTGATGATCATTGAAAGTTCGCATGATCTGATGATCATTGAAAGCGACGAATCTGCGAAATTCAAAGAAGCGAAAGTGAGCCCGGACTCCGAAAAATTACATTTTATGTAAGTTAGCTTCATTGATCCATTCATGGATGGAAGCAAACATATCGGAGTTGGAATCTTCGTTCTGTTGAAGTAGTCAAGGTTTTGACTTGAACAGGAACGAAGCAGAACTGTGTGTTTACTAATAGATTAGTGGGAGCGATATTGCATTTCTCAAAGTGTATGTCGATGACATACTGATTCTCGGATATAACGTCCCAACGCTGTAGTCGGTAAAGGACTAGCTTGGGAGTTGGTTTAATGATTGACAAGGGTAAAGCCACGTAGTTCTTGGATTTTGGATCTAAAGATAGAGATCCAAAAGAGCTGGTAGGACAAAGTCAGGATTCTTAAATTGACAAAGTCCTACACGTTTTGAGCAATCCAAGAAGGGTTTTATGCCAATGTCACATGGCATTAAGTTTAAGCAAGATACAGTATCCTACGATAACTACTGAGCTTAAATGCATGGATGAGATTCCATATGCGTCGGCAATTGGATCTATCATGTATGCCATGAAACATACTTGTTTGATGTTGCTTTAATGTTAAGCAAGACAAATAAAGACCAGTCAAATCCAGCAAAGAATCAAGTTTCCTAAAAGTATGTCCTAAAGTATTTAAGGAATACTAAGGATAAGTTCTTGATTTACGGAGAAAGTGAGGTGCTATAAGTCGATAGAGTCTGAAAGGCAAGTTTCCAATAGACAAAGATGATTTCCGATCACAGTCCGGTTATATCTTGTGTCTATCTGGCGGTGCAAGGCACTGTTGCTGACTCCATGACTTAAGCTGAACATTTCGCAACTTGGGAAGTGGCGAAAGAGGTTGTTTGGAAAGAAGAGTTCGTCACTGAACTTGATGTGATTTCCAGCATAGATGAGACTAGCTGCACATCAGATGTCCAAACACCTTGAGGATAGGTATAACCTATTCCGTGAGATAAATGACAGAGATGTTAAGTAGATCAGCAAGTTTCAACGAATGAGAACGTTGCTAATCTATTAACGAAGCCACTCCTTAGGCCTAAGCGCGAGTCGCGGACTGTTGCTGTAGGATAAGTGAAATTAAGATAAAGTCTCAATTTCAGTGGGAGTTATTAAAGGGCTTTATTTAGTTATTGGATATGTTCTTGAAATAACATTTAAAATGTTTAATGAAATTATTATTTCAAGATTATTTTAACTGTGATGAAATAATCGTTCCAAAGTGATATAAATCATTTTATAGGTCATCGAAGTAAATGACTTGATCTTGAGTCATCGAAGTCATTTAGCTTGATCATGAGACCCTATATTTGATAAATGTTTTGTATCATCCTGTCCCTAGTCGAAGGTTGTTGAAATTGGAACACCAACAACCGTGTGAGACTGGATTGGTACGTGACTTATGACAAAGTCTCAGTGTGTCATAGATGCGCGGCATCAAAGTCAGTACATAGGTGTATGTTTGGGAACATACGACCGGACAAGACCCGCTTATAAGAACTCTTCAGGATATTTATATCTGTGTCATAAGAGATTCTTACTACGACTATAGAGTATAGTCCTTAGACCTGAGTTTGCATGCATGTGACTGCACATGGACTGATGCACTTTGATCATTGTCTAACGCTATCGTTCTGCGATAGTTATAAGGACCTTGTTTGGGTACATTATGAAATGAATAGTTTACAGTGATGGAACAAGACGGAATTTGTCCCTCCAATATAAATGGAGTGAATATCTCTAGGCCAATCGGAGATTTGAATACTGGAAAATGCATGGCCATGCTCAAACGGACTTTCCCGAGTCGTTTGGATTGTCAGTATCAAATCAGAGTCCGATGAACAAGATTAGGCTTTATAAGGATGACACCAATCTTGCCTTATGACTAATCGAGATATTGTGACAAAAGGATTATGAATACAGAGATTCCAGTACAAGTGGGAGATTGTTGGAATTGTGTCCAGTAATCTCGGTACTGTCTCTAGAAAGTAAGAGTATGTCAATGATCAGACATAAGTCATATAATACTGGGGGTCATGATGGCTTGCTAGAGTCCGCTCATGATCTATAAGTCTTGGACTTATTGCCTTTATTATATGATCCCATATGGGTCACACGCCTAAGCTAACAGGAAAGTTATAGGAACGGCTTAGCAGAAGTACGGTAAAAGTGCTAGGCATTTACTGTACTTAAAGAGAATAAAACGTTTTTGGCCACGGTGTGTCGATCGATACACAAGGTGTGTCGATCGACACAGTGCAGAGGAAACCAGGCGAGTTTTATAAATAAAACTCGGGTCTGGTTCTTTCTAACACAACCCTAAAACGAGCCGTAAACTCTCTCTCTGTCTGTCGCCTCCCTCCTCGTGGTCTAGCAGCCAGCTTCCTTTTGCGTGCGTGTGTGAACCTCTGGAGGAGTTATCTCTCGGTGGCTCTCTGATCTCAGACATACCGTCCCTTTCCGCTGCAATTAACAGGTATCATGTGAGATCATCAATTGTTTCTATTCTGAGAAGAACCTAGATCGCATGTTTAGGTTGATATGAATCTGGAATTGAATCAGGATCAACTAAACATTCCTTCAGTATTAAGCAAACTTTAAAACATTTTCGTAATCAATACTATTACAAAATAGAATATATGAAAAAATAAATTTTTAGTTGACGTGTGATATATCGTGGTTTTTATAGGTTTTTAACCATGATATAGTTGTATTTATTGAGTCTTTAACCTGGTTTTTAGAGTCTATTGAGTCTTCTACATGTAGGCTTGCGTTTGGAGCAAAACATGGAATTATAAAACGTTTCTGGTGATTTGTGCAACGAGCTGAAGTTGGTGTCTCGGCCGCGACTAGATGTCGACCGACACTAACCTTGATGTCGGTCGACACTGAGAGCGACCGCGAGTTGAAGACATGTTTTGAAGAATTGCAGAATTGCCCAGAAGTTTTCCTAATTCTAATTTAGCCCCAAAACGTGTTTAGAGAGTTTAAGTAGGTTTTTGAGAGCAGACTCATATTATTCTATCTTCTACTTTTGTTCTTTTGTTCTTGCTTTGGACATTGAGAGATTTTGGCTAGGGGCTGATTCTTGCTACTTGTAACCTTGAGAGAAGGATTTCGAACCTCTTTACTTTGATCTATTCAATCTTTGGTTTTCTATTTAATGATGTATTGTTTGATTGATAATATGTGTGAGTAGTAACCTAGTTAGATTTAGGAATTCTCATAAAGGTTTTATGCTTGTTTGATAACTGATTCAATAGGATTCAACATAAGTTTGTTCATCACCTAAGTTGTGCTTAATACTAAATTCTGGATTGATCACCTAGGGTTTAGATCTGAGATAATTAACTTAACATGAAAGTGTAAGTTATAATCTGAATAAATTTAGTGTGAGCAATTCAACTAGATACAAAGAGATTTGGTTTAGGAGAATTGTGAACCGATAGAACCTGTTCTTAATGCTTGTTTAGAACTCTAGGATCGCAAAGAGATTTGAATCACTAGGTTGCTAGATATAAAAATAATCTAAGAGAGAGTTGAATTATTTAGCATTGTGTTTCTAGTTCTTGAACATGTGTTTAATCTGAATCCGGTTAGTTAAGTGTCTAGCATTGCATAATTCCCGAGAACTTCCTAAGTCTGACGCCTTCCTTCTTATTGAAAACACTTTCCTGTTTACTTGCTTTTGTTTACTGCTTTTCTTGAATTGATCTAGCTTAATTTGACAAAATATAATCTATCGTGTGACCGTGAGTCCCTGTGGATTCGATACCCTAAGTACTACATTCGCATATTTGTGCACTTGCAGTAGAATAGGGATAATTCTTGACCTATCAAGTTTTTGGCGCCCTTGTCGGGGACTCAACTGAGTTCGCCGATAGATTTTGTTTTAGAGTGGAGTCTAGGTCGTTTTTACTTAATTGTTACTGATTTTTCTCGGTTTGGCTTGTTTTGTTGCTGCAGGAATCGACAGACGCATTCAGTGTCGACCGACACCTCCCTAAGTGTCGCCCAACATCGACCTCGAGACAGTGTTTTGAGATCAGTGTATGCCAAGTCGACATACCCGAAGAACCTAGAGGGAAGAACTTTTGAACCTCAGACTTGAGGAGCTTGCTAACTAGAGAGAACAAACAGAAAGGGTCAAAGAACAAGAAAGATGAACAATCGTTTGATTTTGAGACCAGATGCTGAAGGAGTTCTAAGAGACCAACAGAAGAACACCTATAATGATCAGGGGCAAAGGATTGACGCTGAGGGACGAGTGATCCCTGAACCTGAACAGCCTCAAGGTCAGATGCAGATGGTCAATGCTGAGAGGACTCTTGCTGACTACAACCGTCCCGATGAGTTTTATGCTAACCGGTCAGCAATTTTTCCTCCACCTTTTGAGAGGAATGACTTTGAGATCAAGACTGTCTATTACTCTATGCTGAGACAGCACCCCTTCCATGGTCTCCCACATGAGAAACCCATGGATCACATTGAGGATTTTGAAGCCTTCATCACTGGGATGAAGTACAATGGGGTGGATTATGACTTCTTTTATCTGAAGCTTTTCCCATATTCTCTCGTTGGAGAGGCTGCTGCTTGGCTGAAGCAACTTCCACCTGGAAAGTTGACTACTTGGGATGGTGTGAAAAGAGAGTTCCTGCGACACTTCTATAATGATGCTCGCTCAGATCAGCTCAGACAGGATCTTCTGACATTCACTCAGGGACCTACAGAGCCACTTAAGTCAGCTTGGGTAAGGTTTAAGATGTACCAACGAGATTGTCCTCATCATGGATTCTCTGAAGTTCAGCTGCTGGGCATTTTCTTCAGAGGTGTGGATCTCTGGTACCAGTCTGCGTTGGATGCTGCCAGCAATGGTAACTTCAACACAAAGACTCCCGAGCAGGCTAGAGTGTTGATTGAAAACTTGGTGAGTAGCAACAATACTAAGACTGCAGATCAGAGGAGGAAAGAATCTGGTGGAAAGATGGATCACATGCAGATTTCTGAGATTAAGAAGCAGCTGGATAGTGTTCACAGCTTGTTGACTGGTAAGAAAGTTGTTCACTTTGCTTAGGAAGTTGATGTGTTTGAGGCTGAAGAAGGTTGCACTGAAGAAGATGTGAACTACATCAGTGGTTCTGGATTCCAAGGAAACAGGTTTGGGAATCAGCAAAATAACAAGTTCTTTAATGGTGGACAGAAGAGTGCTTTCACAAGCAATCAAAACTCTTTTGGGTATGGTCAGAATGCTGGTTACCAGACGCCTTTTCAGCAGAACAATTCTTACCAGAGGACATATGGATCATCCTCCTATCAGGCACCTCCTGCTACAAATGCTCGTGAGAGCAAGCTGGAAGCTATGATGGAACAGTTGCTGGAAGGTCAGACAAAGACTGATGTGGATTTCAACAAGAAACTAGATGCTGTCTACACAGAGTTTAATGGGAAGTTTGAGTCCTCACATATGAAGCAATTAAACTCTCAAGTTGCTCAAACTACTGGAGCTGTTAAGAGGAAAGAGGGATTCCTTCCTGGAGGCACTAATACTAACACCAAGCATCACTGCAATGCTATATCACTAAAGAGTGGGAAGGAGCTGCATACCATCCCCATTAGGCAGATCACTGATAAGGAGATCGAGGAGATAGAGGAATTTGAAGAAGAATATGAAGTTGCGAGGCGGGCGTCGACCGACACTACCATTGGTAATCGGGAGACACCTATTTCTTCGAGTTCTTGTGAAGGACGTAAATCGACCGAGGTCGATTGTGAGGTCGATGACAGGATGAAACCGACCGATGTCGACCGACACCGGGCTGAAATCGGTTGACACCAGAACCGTATATAGACGGAAATTCCGACGAAAAATCCTGTAGTTGCTGGGAAGGTGTACAAACCCAAGGTACCTTTCCCGAGGAACCCGAAGCGATCTAAGTTTGAACCGTTCAAGGCTAAGTACATGGCTATGCTGAGCAAGCTAACTCTTCTAATGCCATTAATGGATGTTGTTAGCAATAACCCAGTGTTGAAGAGGTGTTTGAAGCAGATGTTGACTTCTGATATGGGAGATGACGACTGTGTGATGATGATCACTGAGGTCTGTAGTGCTGTCATTTTAAACAGAGTTCCAGAGAAGCAGAAGGATCTAGGAAGCTTTGTCTTGGATTGTACCATCTTCAGAGACAGGTTTGAGAGATTATTGTGTGATTTGGGATCAAGCGTCAATCTGATGCCATATTCAGTTGCTAAGCAGATGGGAATGACAGACTTCACACCTACTAGGATATCCTTGATTCTAGCAGATCACTCCATAAGGATTCCTGAGGGCCTCTTGAAGGATGTACCGGTGAAGATTGGTGAATGTGTTATCCCAACTGACTTCGTAATCTTGCACTACAATGATGAGCCTAAGGATCCTCTTATCTTAGGCAGACCATTCTTAGCTACAGCTGGTGCCATCATTGATGTGAAAAGAGGGAAGATTGGTCTCAATGTGGGTGATCTGGTGATGAATTTTGACATGGATAAGCTAATGAGACACCCTACCATTGATGGGCAGACCTTCTATGTTGATACGATTGAGAATCTGGCTGCAGCATTCCTCAATCAAATGCACCATGCTGATCCTTTGGAGAGAGATCTGATTAGTTCTGAGAGTGATTTGGAGCTGGAGGATGATGGATTTTCTGGGTATTCGAGACCGATGGACACTACCGAGCAAGTGATGAACTTGGAAGTCGCTGATGATATACAGTGTCGACCGACACCACAAGGTAATCGGTCGACACCAGTTGCGACAGATTGGAGCGAGGAGAGAGCTCCAAAGATCGATCTGAAGCAGCTACCTGCGGGCCTCAAGTATGCATTCCTAGGTAAAAACTCCACCTATCCTGTTATAGTCAATGCTGATTTGAATAACGCAGAACTCACTTTACTGCTAAGCAAGCTGCGCAAGCATCGCAAGGCTCTTGGCTATTCTCTTGATGATATTTCAGGTATCTCTCCAGACTTGTGCATGCTTAGGATACACCTTGAGGATGAGAGCATGTCGTCAATTGAGAATCAGAGGCGTTTGAATCCCAACCTAAAAGAGGTTGTGAAGAAGGAGATCATGAAGCTGCTGCAAGATGGGATCATCTATCCTATCTCCGACAGTAATTGGGTTAGCCCAGTTCATGTGGTTCCTAAGAAGGGAGGAGTCACTGTTGTTGGTACTGGATTTCCCTCTAGGAAATCCGGCCCATTAACAGACAAGACAAAGGCCCGTAATTACGAGCCCATTCCAGAATCAAAGATAGACAGGAGAGCCAACTCTCTTGTTGGGCCCAGGCGAAGCAAGCGCCTTGGAGAGGCCCAGACGACGCCGAAGCCGGAGACGATCGAGCTCGAGCTCGGCCGAGGATGACGTGGAGATAGAGCAACTCGGTCTTCGTCAGTCCAACTGATCCGCACGAATCTCGGAGATCGTTGCAACGACGAGGCTGAAATATCAGGACGAAGAGATGAGAGTGGAGACTATTTAAAGGAAGAAGTGGCGGCTCATTAAAGACAATTCCAACCTAGGCTAAGAACACTTCGACTAGATAGCTCGATTCCATACTTTGTACTCTCTTTTCGACTGTGTTTGTTCTATCTCGACGATCAATCTCAATAAAGTCTTGATTCATAGGAAACTATACCATTTCTATATCCAAAAGTCCAAATCCACGAATACAAATTCTTAGTGTGAATCCCGGATCTCACATTTGGCGCCGACTGTGGGGACATTCTATAGCCTTTCCTATCTTAAGAATCAGATCCTAGATCCGATAGATCGAGATGAATCCCGACCAAACTGGCTCTCCCAGCGCCACACCACCGGTTGACCGCCCTCAAACGGTCGACAACGTTCCTCAGAACACTACCGGGGTAAGGAACACGGGTCAGACCGACGGCGTGTTGACGAGCTCCGCCTCAGTCTCCACGACCTCGGCACCAGCCGGCTCCGTCGCTCAAACAATCGCGACAAGCCAGACTCCGACAAATGTTTTGTCAGGAACTAATGATCCGAGCAGAAACTGGGTGTGGATGAGAAACGACTCAATACCCACCCCGGGAGGAGGATTTGGAGTAACCAGACCCAATTCACCACTACCTTCCGCTCCACAGAGACAAGGACCAAGCGATCTTGTCGAGATCCGTTCGATGTTAAGCCTGTTAGTAGATCGAAAGAGAAACAACGAGGCAAGCGCAAGGGCCCAAGAGGTCGCAAACCGTTCCCTGGCAGCGCAGCTCGAAGAACAAGAGTGGCGCCTGAACGCCCGTCTTGAAGAGCTCGCCAGTCAGGGCCAAGGGGGGAGACAAACGCGAACTCCCATAAGTCCTCCACCGTGTACTCGCTTGGACTTCTCCCAAGTAGTAACTCCTCCGGGAACGTCGGGACATTTCGGTAATACGTCAAATAGCGGCTTCCGCCCTACAATGACCCCTATCGCGATACCAACCCCATTTGGTTCGAGTTCAATGGTCACAGATCCAACCGGATCAAGCAAACCGACCATTACCCGGGCCACCACCTTTCCCGAGTAACTCTAACCCCCGACCGAGGCAACTAGGAGGTTCTGCCTTCGCCTCGAGCTCAGGACTCCTAAATGGATCAAAATCAGTTCAGTTCCGAACGCCACAGGTCGATCAGACGAGGTCGATCCCAACGATCGATCTCCTCGACCCCATTTTTCCGGAACAAACGTCAGGACATGCACAAGTCCAGTTCGCACCCGCAGAGGGCGATGAACACGATATGCTTAGACAATACATTGAACAGGCTAAAGCCCAGTTTAACAGTCTGAGCTCGAAAGTTCACATGGCGACGAGCGCGGCTCCTGACATCGATCGAGTGATCGAAGAAACACAACAAACGCCGTTCACAGATCGGATTGCGTTTGCAAGAATCCGAGAGATCAAGAAAACTAAGTTTCCAGAATTCTCTGGGAAATTGGACCCGAAAGCCCACATCAGGGCATTCCGACTAGCGATGGCAAGGGTGTACCTTACCGATGAGGAGAGGGTGCCAGCCTTCTGCAGGCTCTTCGCGGAAAACCTATCAGGTTCTGCCCTAGAATGGTTTGCCGGACTGGAAGAAAGGTCCATTGACAACTTCACCCAGTTCATGACGGCTTTCCTCAAACAATACTCTGTTTTCATCGAGGAAAAGACTACTGAGGCAGCCTTATTTGGCGTCTCTCAAAAACCCGACGAAACACTTCGCTCGTACATCGACCGATTCAAGGAAATAAAATCCAAAATCGCGAACCCACGAGATGAGGTAGCTATAGAAGCGTTAAGACGAGGACTATGGTTCTCAACCAGATTCCGCGAGGAAATAACAGTCCGCGAACCCCAAACGCTCGATGACGCCCTCCATCGCGCATCGGCCTTTGCTCGCCTCGAGGACGAAACCACGGCCCTCAGGGAAAAACACCGGAAAGAAAGGAACCCATCGGGTCCACAGAATTCAAACTCGAAAAAGGATTCCCGTAAGTCAGGGATCGTCAACGCGGTCGAGAGCTCGAAGAAATTCGAGTTCGACAAGGAAAAATTCTGTGATTTCCACAATAAGAGAGGACACTCGACCGAGGACTGCTATACTCGAGCTAAAGCAGAGGCTCGAAAACAAGAGTCCGAAAGCAAAAAAGATTCCGAGGTCGAGGAGGAAACTCTGTCCGACAAAAAGGAAAACAAACAGACCAAGGAGTCGAACTCTAAAAAGCACTCTCAAAACAAACGGGAACGGTCAAAGGAGCAGGAATCTCCCGAAACACTCCCTCAAGGGTCGCGGAAGCGAGTCGAGTTCATCCTCGGCGAGCTTAACCTAAGCGGTACTCCGGGAGGTTCGGCACTATCCCCGCCTCCGGCTCCTGCCAAAAGTTTACGCTCAAGAATCAATCTCCCTCGTCTCTGCGGGGGGGGGGGGGGGGGGGGGGTGTACGGGCTATACCCCCTAAACGAATCGACTTCATATTTGGTGGCTCCAAGCTTTGCCGCGACTCGGTCAATTCGATCAAAACTCTTCAAAGAAGAGTCGAGACCGACAGAAGGGGAAAGACCCCAATGTTGGGTCCAGACCACGAGATCATTTTCCACGAGAGCGAGACAAGTAATCTCGACAAACCACACGACGACGCTCTCCTCGTTTGTCTAGTTGTGGGAGATGTCGAACTCTCAAGGATAATGATTGACACAGGAAGTTCGGTAGATGTCCTCTTTTACGACGCGTTCAAAAAGATGGACTTCAACGATTCCGAGGTTGTAGAAGAAAAGACGCCACTAGTAGGTTTTGCTGGCGAAACGACATACTCGATGAGCTCTGTCTTCTCCCCAGTAATCGCTGGAGGAGTTCGGAGAATGACAGAGTTCGTCATAGTAGATCGGCCAGCTCCCTATAACGCAATCCTAGGTCGACCATGGATATACGACATGAAAGCGGTACCATCGACCTACCACCAATGCGTAAAGTTCCCGACACCCAAAGGGATCAAAACCATTCACGGAAGTCAAAATATTTCCCGCCATTGCTACATGAACGGATTCAAACAGATCGAGAAATCCCCTGCGTAGCAATTACAGAAAGAGGACGAGCTCGCCACCATGCAGACCAAAAGGTCGAACGACCCCAGTCAAATAGGACCCCCAAAGGACCTCACGACTCAGGTCTGCATAGACGAGGCTCATCCCGAAAGACTCGTTGGCATAGGAATCGACCTATCAGAGCCAGTCAAGAACGAACTGGTCTCTTTTCTCAAAAATAACGTCGACTCCTTCGCCTGGTCTTCAGCAGACATGAAAGGGATAAACATCGACGTAACCAGCCACGAGCTGAATGTCGACCCGACCTACAAACCGGTAAGACAGAAACGTCGAAAACTAGGCCCTGAACGGGCCAAAGCCGTCAATGACGATGTCGATCGGTTATTAAAAATCGGATCGATCAGAGAGGTCAAGTACCCCGACTGGCTCGCAAACCCCGTGGTGGTTAAGAAAAAGAACGGAAAGTAGAGGGTCTGCGTAGACTTCACGGATCTCAACAAAGCATGTCCAAAGGACAGCTTCCCACTCCGGCACATCGACCGACTGGTCGAGGCCACCGCTGGATATCAGCTGCTATCCTTTATGGACGCGTTCTCAGGGTACAATCAAATATTGATGAACCCTGAAGACCAAGAAAAGACCTCGTTCATAACTGATCGAGGCACGTACTGCTACAAAGTCATGCCCTTCGGACTGTAAAACGCAGGAGCAACTTACCAGCGCCTCGTCAACAAGATGTTCTCAGGACTCCTAGGCAAAACCATGGAGGTCTACATCGATGATATGCTGGTAAAATATTCTAGGTACGAGGATCACATTCCCCAACTAAAAGAGTGCTTTACCATTCTCAATAAGTATGGGATGAAACTCAACCCAGCTAAATGTACCTTCGGGGTCCCTTCAGGAGAGTTCCTCGGTTACTTAGTAACCGAAAGAGGGATCGAATCGAACCCCAAACAGATCGCAACGTTCATAGAGATGAAATCTCCCAGAAAAACGCGAGAAGTCCAGCGCCTAACCGGCAAAATAGCTGCTCTGAATCGCTTCATCTCGAGGTCGACTGATAAATGTCTACCCTTCTATCACTTGCTCAAAGCAAACAAAAAGTTCCTTTGGGACGAAAAGTGTGAAGAGGCATTCACTCAGCTCAAAACTTACTTAAGCGAACCACCTATACTGGCGAAACCAGTAGAAGGAGAACCCCTTTATCTCTACTTAGCTGTCTCGACGGCAGCAGTAAGTGGAGTCCTGGTTCGCGAAGAACAGAACGAACAACGGCCGGTGTATTACATCAGTAAGACCTTGATCGATGCTGAAACCAGATACCCCGCCATGGAAAAGCTCGCCTTAGCGCTAGTGACATCGGCTCGGAAACTCCGACCGTATTTTCAATCGCACTCGATAATAGTGATGACCTCTCAGCCACTGAGAACCATCCTTCACAGTCCAAGCCAATCAGGTCGATTGGTCAAATGGGCTATCGAACTCAGCGAGTACGACATCGAATTACAAAGCTCGAACATGCCTAAAAGCACAAGTACTGGCAGATTTCATAATCGAGCTCCCTCCGACTATAGAACTCGACCCGACTTCGGCCCAAAGATGGAAACTCTACGTCGATGGAGCTTCCTCAAGACAAGGGTCCGGAGTCGGAGTGAAATTAGTCTCCCCAACGGGTGAAGTATTAGAACAATCGTTTAGATTGGGCTTCGCCGCATCTAATAACGAGGCAGAATACGAAGCGCTGATAGCCGGGCTTAGACTTACGATAGCAATAGGAGCCCGAGAAGTAAATGCCTTCAGCGATTCCCAACTGGTCACAAGCCAATATCATGGCGACTACGAGGCCAAAGACGAACGAATGGAAGCATACCTACGGGTAGTCCATACATTGGCCGAACAGATCGAATTCTTCGATCTAACACGAATCCCACGAGGTGAAAACACTGCAGCCGATGCGCTAGCCGCATTAGCATCGACATCAGATCCTAACCTCAAAAGAATCATACCAGTCGAAGGGATAGAAAAACCAAGCATCGACATAGCTCTCAAAGCTCTGTCGTCCTTGAAAGAGGACAGGCCCGCTGTGGAAAACGATGTCAAACGCAAAAAATGTCCCGGAGACACTAATAGCGACATCATCAAGATTGATGATGATCTTGATCCTAGAAACACCATATACGTCGCGAACGTCCCCGACGGACCAGTTCAAACCGCATCCACTAGTCAGGGACCTGAGCCTAACAATGACGAAGATTGGAGAACTCCGATCATTCGATACATCACAAACGGCGAAGTTCCCGATGGCAAATGGGAAGCGCGGAAACTTAAAATGCAAAGTGCGAGGTACTGTGTCACACAATGAGAGCTCTTTAAAAGGAGCCTCTCCGGACCTTACCTTAAATGCCTTGACAAAAAGCAAGCCCTAGCCGTCATTACACAAACACATGACGGATCCTGCGGAAGCCATTCCGGAGGACGAGCATTGGCCGTGCGAATCAAAAGGCAAGGCTACTATTGGCCTACAATGGCCACCGAATGCGAATCTTTCTCCAACAAGTGCGATAAATGCCAAAAGCATGCCCCAATTATCCACCAAGCGTCGGAGAAACTCTCCTCTATCTCATCGCCGTACCCATTCATGCGGTGGGGAATGGACATCGTTGGACCGCTGGTCCCATCTGGTAAAAAGAAAGCCACACATCTATTGGAGATGACAGACTACTTCACCAAGTGGATTGAAGCAGAGTCGTACCAGAAAATTCAGGACGTTCACGTTAAGGAGTTCGTCTGGCGAAACATCGTTTGCAGACATGGCCTACCCCACGTGATCGTCACGGATAACGGACCTCAGTTCATATCAAACACGTTCAAAGAGTTCTGCAGAACTTGGAACATAAAGCTGACTTACTCAACGCCACGCTACCCCCAAGGGAACGGGCTAGCAGAAGCAGCTAACAAAGCGATTATGAACGGCCTCAAGAAAAGGCTCAACGAGTGCAAAACAACCTGGAGTGACGAACTCCCAGCCGTACTCTGGGCCTACCGGACTACCCCCCGCAAATCCACTGGCGAGACTCCCTTCTCGCTAGCTTACGGAATCGAGGCAGTAGTACCAGCTGAAATTCTCGTGTCAAGAATTCGCAAAGAAGAATGCCCGCGACAAGAGGAACTTAACAACAAGATGATAACTGACGAGCTCGACCTCGCCGACGAAAGAAGGAACCTCGCATTAGCTCGAATTCAGAATTACCAACAAGCCGCGGCTCGCTACTATGATTCCCGAATCAAAACTCGGAGGTTTCAAGTAGGAGAGCTCGTCTTACGGAAAGTGTTCGACCATAAAAAGGAAGAACACGCTGGAAAATTAGGAGCGAAGTGGGAAGGTCCTTACCAGGTCACCGACATCGTAAAGGACGGGTCTACCGACTCAAGTCGGTGGAAACCCAGAAGCCCGAACTACGACCTTGGAACATCATCAACCTCAAAAAGTATTTCCACTAGGAGTACATCAACATAATCGAACTACGAAATGGCTTGATCCCCTAAAAGGGTACGTAGGCAGCTCGACTTCGAGCGCAGCCACCCCCCAAACACAAAGCTCTCACTGAGCTCGACAGCTTCTGACGAAGTCATACTAGCTTATCTTTGTGAAATCAAAATAAGTCTTCTAATCAAACGTCTCTTCCTGTCAGAGCCATTACGTTGATATGAAATTATCTCTTCCAACGGACCAAAGTGATATGAAATTATCTCTTCTGTAAGCAAAGCGATATGAAATTATTACTCCCAAAACAAGTGATATGAAATTATCCCTTCCCGAAACGAAAGATATGAAATTATCTCTTCTAAGTCAAAGCGATATGAAATTATCCTTCCCAAGTGACCTGAAATGGCCTCTTCCAGATAACAAGACGATATGAAATTATCTCTTCAAAGCGATATGAAATTATCCCTTCTATAACCAAGTGATATGAAATTATCCCCTCAAACAAGCGACCTAGAACGGTCCTCCCGCTTCGAACGAACTGAAATGATCGTCCCAAAAACAAGCGACCTAGAAAGGTCCTCCCACTCCGAACGAACTGAAATGATCGTCCCAAAAACAAACGACCCAGAACGGTCCTCCCGCTTCGAACGAACTGAAATGATCGTCCCAAAGAAAGAGATTCAGAATAATCTCTCTAAAAAATATACCATTTTTCCAAAGCCTCATACGGATTAAAAGAATCGGGGGGCTGCCCCACCCCTTAAGCAAAATAACGAGGTCAAGACAGCTAATCAAGCATGCGACCTCTACGTACTCCAAGTCGGATCTTTGTAAGTTTACTTCGATTCGTTTTCATACTTAATACTTCTCTCTTTGATTCAGCGATTAAGCTTGAACCTTACATCACGAAGTAGTCGCGCCCCAAACCATTCTTGGCAAAGAGCTCGATCTCAAATGCGACTGACTTAAAGGATCGCAACGAACCTTCTAAGGCAACACGACAAGTTATCTGCTCGGTTCCTCTAGAAAGGCTCGAATCGCCACAATGGCTATGTTGAGACATAAAGACAGTAAAATCTACGCTAAGGCATGAAAGATTTCGAAAAAGTAATTCATTAAAAAAAAGGGACGTGATATCCTCGAGTTCGAACAAAAGCCCCCTTGGGCAACCAAAGTTTGAAAAAGAAATAAAAAAAACCCTCTCGGGTAACAACAACTACAACTTTTAAAACGGCGCATAGGAGGAGCCGCCGACCTTGTCCTCCGCTCCATCGCCCACCTCTCTTCTCGGCCGAGAATCGACCTCGTCAGTCATCCCCGGGACGGTCTCAGCTGGGGGAGCAGGCGGCCATGGCCACAGAGTCCTCCGACATCGCCGGCAAGGCAAGCCTGCCAATGCTGAAGTCGGAGACTGCCGCGGCCTCCATCTCCGCTAGAGCAACTCGTTTTTGCTCAGCCAACTTGAGTACCTCCCGGGTCATGTCCACCTCTCCAGCCGCGATCTCGGCAATGAGCTCGATGTTGGCCAAAGTCTCCTGGAGACGGATCTCGGCGCCGGTCTGGATTTTCCTCTTCTCGGCTCTCTCCTTGACCCCGGCCAGAATCATTAGATACTGGCCGTGAAGCTCCTTCCGGGCCTTACGAAGCTCGATCCGGTTCGACTCTTCCGTAGTCCGAATTCGGGCCTCGTCAGCCTCCAGCTGACAAGACAACTCCCTCTCCCTCTTCTCGAGGTGCGCGACCCTAGCCTCCGCAGCAGCGTGCTCCGTGACCTCCTTCTTCAAACGCTCCTCCCTGGCCAAAGCTTCCTGGAGCTCGGCATTCATCTGGGTAGCGGCCTCTCGAGCAGACTCGAGCTCATAGGTCTGGGCATCCAACACCTCGGTCTCAGATCGGACCGCGTACGTATTCACGGCCTCTACAGCCTACGCCAAAAGATGTCGGTTCAAAAAAAAAATGGGAATCAAAGGAAAACAAAGACCAAAGCAAGAATGCCTTACCTTCCCGATCACCACCATCATCTCGGAATACGCGCTACCAAGGACCGTTTCCCCAGAGACCGGGAGCTCAGAACCGAAAGTTTTAATGCGCCTCAACAGGCGAACCACACCTTCCGGGTCGTCCGCAACCGAGCACTCCTCTCGGTCAGACCCCTCTGGACTCCTTCCCGCGTCCACCTTACGACGCTTCGGCGAAGGAGGAAGAGAACTGTAGGATTATAGTGTTTATTCAAGGTTTAATTCCCATGTTTCAACCTAACACATAATCTTAACAGATCTAGGTTCTTGCAAAACGAATCATAAAACCAACCAAACCTGGATCATTACCTTTCAGATTGCAGCGGATAATTGATGGTAATGATGAGATCAGTTAGAACAGATGAACAACCTGCTCCTCCTTTGGTATCCACACTCTTACAAGCCGGGATGGCTGCTAGACCAAAGAGATGGATCAGATCAGAAAGAGAGATTAGAGAGAGAGATGGGGCGCAGCCACTAAAAGAAAATCGCAAAAGCTGTGGCTCTTCCTTAGGGTTTCGAATCCTTTATCTCTCATTAATGGGCCCAAGTCATTAGACTAATGGTTCATTAATCATTTGGGCCCAAGACACAAATCAGACAAAAGCCTGTATTTTGTCTGGCCCAATTCTCTGATCCAATACAGTAAATGCCATTGCATCTTACCGTATTAATTCCATTTAACTTTCCCGTTAGCTATGGTGTGTGACCCTTCGGGATCATACAATACTGGTAATAAGTCCTAAACTTATAGATCAAGAGCGGACTCTAGCAAGCCATCATGATCACCCAGTATTTATGACTTATGTCTGATCTCGACACTTATCATACTTTCTAGAGATAGTACGGTAGATTTCAGGACATTCCCAACAATCTCCCACTTGTACTGGAATCCTACACAGGACATTCCCAACAATCTCCCGATTGTACTGGAATCCTACATTCCCTAATCCTTTTGTCTCAATATCTCGATCTGGCATAAGGCAAGATGCGTGTCATCCTTATATAGCCAGACCATGTTTATCGGACCAGATTTGATACTGACAATTCAAACGACTTGGGCAAGTCCGTTTGGGAATGGCCATTCTCTTACCAGCTATCAAATCTCCGATTGGCCTAGAGATATTACCTCCGTTAAACGGCAGGGACAAATCCCATCTTGTTCCATCACTATGAACTACACAATTCATAATACACCCAACCAAGGTCCGTATAGCTCCCAGTTACGAAACAGCGTTAGACAATGATCAAAGCGTATCACTCCATGTGCAGCCACATGCATGCGAACTCAGGTCTAAGGACTATACTCTATAGTCATATATGAGAACCTTTCATGACACAGATATTAATATCTTGTAGAGTTCTCATTTGCGGGCCATGTCCGGTCATATGTTCTCCTACATATACCTATGTGTCGACTTTGATGCCGCGCATCTATGACCCCTCGAAACTTGGTCATAAGTCTCAACACAATCTAGTCTCAACAGGTTGTTGGTGTTCCAATTTCAACAACCTTCGACTATGGACACTATGATTTATGTCATTTCGTTAAATATGGGGTTTCAGGATCAACTCTACTCATGTACTTCGATGACCCATATATAATGACATGAATCATTTTGGAACGATTATTTTATATCACAGTTAAAAATAATCCAGAAATCATAGATTTCATAAACATAAAATATTATGTTTACATGAACCTTTCAAAACAACTAAGTAAAGCCCTTTACAAACTCCCACTGAAATTAAGACTACATCTTAGTTTCATTCATCCTACAGCTACAGTCCGCGACTCATGCTTAGGCCTAAGGAGTGGCTTTGTTAATAGATTAGCAACGTTCTCATTCGATGAAACTTGCTTATCTACTTAACACCTCTGTCATTTATCTCACGGAATAGGTTATACCTACCCTCAAGGTGTTTGGACCTCTGATGTGCAGCTAGTCTCAACTACGCTGGGAATCACATCAAGTTCAGTGATGAACTTTACTTTCCAAACAACCTCTTTCGCCGCTTTACAGGCTGCGAAGTGTTCAGCTTAATTCATGGAGTCAGCAACAGTGCCTTGCACCGCCAGACAGACACAAGATATAGCCGGACTGTGACCAGGAATTATCTTTGTCTATTGGAAACTTGCCTTTCAGACTCTACCAACTTGCAGCACCTCACTTTCTCCGTAAACCAAGAATTTATCCTTAGTATTTCTCAAATACTTTGGGATATTCTTTACGGCAATCCAGTGATTCTTTGCTGGATTTGACTGGTCTTTACTTGTCTTGCTTAACATTAAAGTAACATCAAAACAAGTACGTGTCATGGCATACATGATAAATCCAATTGCCGTCGCATATGGAATCTTATCCATGCATTCAAGCTCAGCAGATATCGTAGGACACTGCTTCTTGCTTAACGTATTGCCATGTGACATTGCCATAAAACCCTTCTTGGATTGCTGATTACGTGTAGGACTTTGTCAATTTAAGAATCCTGACTTTGTCCTACCAGTTGTTTTGGATCTCTATCTCTAGATCCAAAATCCAAGAACATACGTGGCTTTACCCATGTCAATCACAAAGCCAACTCCCAAGCCAGTCCTTTACCGACTGCAGCATTGGGACGTTATTTCCGAGAATCAGTATGTCATCGACATACACTATGAGAAATGCAACATTGCTCCCACTTATCTTTTAGTAAACGCACAGTTCCACTTCATTCCTGTTCAAGTCAAAACTTTGACTACTTCAACAGAACGAAGATTCCAACTCCGATGTGTTCGCTTCCATCCATGAATGGATCGATGAAGCCAACTTACACAAAATGTAATTTTTCGGAGTCCGGGCTCACTTTCGCTTCTTTGAATTTCGCAGATTCGTCGCTTTCAATGATCATCAGATCATGCGAACTTTTAATGATCATCAGGTTCAACTAATGACGAGAAATCACTCTCGGATTAGTGACTGATTCATTCATATCTGCGAACTTCAGGCTCTACAGGTGTAGATTCTACAGAAATCTGTAAATCCATCCGTTGCTCTCCCTTAACAGGTTGAGCAGCCTCCTGTATTTCTCGAATTTCTTCGAGTTGTACTTTTACTCCCACTGTTCTTCTTGGAAAGTAACTTCCCTTCTTAGAAAACTGAATGGACGTAAAAGTAACAAGCCTTGGTTTCCCTAGGACAACCAGCGAAGTAGCACAACTACAAATACTTAGTAAAGACGAATTTGGATCGATTCCAATCCACATTTACGTGGTGTCTTTCTACTGATATTGGTAGAACTATTTCAGCGTAAACTTAGATATTTTTAGAGCGTTATTCTTAGAGAATATCATGGAAGATTCGTGTGACTCATCTTTAATCATTTCTAATAAGATCTGATTCATTCTCACAGAAACACCTCTAGGTTTTCAGGAGAAGTGAGTTGTGAAACGACTTCACACTCATTCAGATGATCACACAATCAATGACTTAAGTATTCTCACTCATGATCTAATCCAGAGTCTTAATACTTCTGTCATTCAGATTCTATACTTCATTCTGGAACTCTTTCGACCATGTCAAAGAATTCCGACTTGTGTCTCATCAAATGAACACAGTCACACTCACTGAAGTAATCAGTAGAGACAATGAAGTACAGGAAATTTTTCTCTGGCATTACTGCTCATCGGACCACATACATGAGTATGTCCAATGTCCAATAAGCCTTTGGGCTTTTCTCTAGCTCGGCTAAGATGGACCCTTTGTGTTTTGGTCCAGTAAGAAGAATTCAAGTCTCATAAGATATCCATTCAAATGAGCCCAAAAGTCCATAACTATGGGGTTTCTGAATCCGACTTACTCTATGTGACCAAAACATTTATGCCAAGAAAAATCAGGTTTAATTCATCAGATTTAAACCAATTCGGTATTTATGTTATATTTAGGCACTCTTTGGTTTAAGATATAAAACCCATTCCTTGAATAGGGTGCTACAATTAACATTTCATTAAGATCAAAAGAACAAAACTTGTCTTTATCAAAATGAAAAACATTCAAATTCTTTATAAGAAAATGAAAAAACAACTCTGCTTAAAGCAGGTACATTGTAGCAATTACTTAATACAAAACCAAGCCTCAAAGGCATTTACAAGTGAAAACCCTACGGCTGAGGCAGCTTCCCAAGCTTTTTCCAGATACGCAGTTCCACTTGCCCTTCCTTCAACGTTCTACTGTTGCTCAGGCTCTGCATATTATAACAAATATCAGTGCCACAACCAGTAATCAATACCTATAAGGTATAACTTGAAGTAATAACATGAATACCTGAGGAAGTAGTCTCATACATCAACTTCAACTCCTCATAATCTTCCATGAATTTAATGCAATCTCTTTTCCAATGTCCAGTCTCTTTACAGTAGCAGCACTTACCAACGTAAGAGGTATCTGACTCGGGCTCAGAAGACACACGCTTGCCATGATTCAAAATCAGGACAACTTTGTCTTCACCCTTGTCAGCATTAGGTTTAGCAAACCTACCCTTCTCATTCATGAGATTGTACAGGGTACTCTTCACGTTTGGCTCAACTGTCTTGAGCATATCATGCAGTTCAGTCAACGTCTTCGTTAAGCCTTTCTTGATATAGTTCCTTACGAACTTATCATAGCTTGACGGTAGTGACTGCAGAATGATCTCAGTTGCCAATTCCTGGCTAACTGGATAATCCAGTTTCCTCAGGTTATCAATGTAACCCATCATTTTACTGACATGAGGACTTACTGGATGATCATTTGGTAGCTTGCAGCTAGTGAGAGATTTAACCAACTGGTATCTCTTCACTCTTACCTGCTCCTGAAATTTCAATTTCAGGCTGCTGATCATCTCTATTGGCGACTCCATGTTCTCATATTGCTTCAGCAAATCTGAGTCCATGGTAGCCAACATCAGACCACGCACATCTACCGCATCATTATAATGCTTATTCCAAGCATTATATACTGCATGAGAGGCATTGGACCCGATCCTCTCGGGGAGAGCCTTTTCAAGGACATAGTCCTTTCTCTCCTGCCTGAGAACTAGCCTCAGGTTCCGCGACCAAGTCAAGAAATTTGATCCGTTCAGTTTGTCCATCTCAAGGACATACCGGATCGAGAAAGTGTTTTGATTGTTTGTGCTCGACATAGCTGAAATTTAGAGATAAATAGAGTTTTAGTTATTTAGTTCATAAAAGAGTAATCTTAATAACTTATAAGAAAACTCGCATTGCATTCAAAATTTCTTTGTTTAACCTCATAAGAATGCAATGATTCCGAGACCCATGTTCAGCTAAATCCAAAATGGGCCACTGGCCGTCACCCGGAATTAGCTTTACTTGGTAAGCATACACACAGCTAGTTATATCTCATATAACTCTCGGTTGTGAATTGGACCCGAGGCCCAAATTCACCAGATGTCTCAAGGCCCGGGACTCCCGATGGCCCAGTCAAGGAAATCAATCTCTTACAGTCAAATAATCACTAAAGTCTGGGACTCCCAATGAAATTAGTGACTATATACTACTTTACTTATGCGAAAACAGACACCTCACACTGTAAGCCATATCTGTAATCGAATAAGCGTTAAGTAGCTGACAAGATTGGAAAGACATCCAAGCTTGATATTGTTTTTGAGGATTTCAAGTTTTATTTCCAAAAATAGAAGATTACTATTTTGGGAAACTTACTTATTTTAGAAACTTTCTAAATTTAGTAACTTACTAAAATAGAAATTTCTAATTTAATATTTTATAAATGTTTTCGAGTTGGGTCACAAATTATAGGCCCAATTCTTGGCCCAAGACCATAGAATTCCAGCTGGCCCAATAATTTGACATAACAGATCCGGTTTATTAATTCTGGTCCAAGACCAAATTAACTATCAAAACCATCGGTTATTTACTAAACCAGACCAGCTCTAAATTATTTGGTCCAACCAAATCAAACTTAGACCAGCCTTCGGTTTAGGTTAAAATTCAATTTTTTGAATTTCAATCCGGTTTAACCAGAAATTAAATAATACCATGTATTAAATAATTTCCAGCAAACCGCGATTCGGGTTAACCGCTTGAACCACCAATTAAATTGGATCGGTTCAGTTAAATCCAAAACCGGGAAGAAACATCTAGTGTTTTAACCAATTTGATTTAACTTGCGGTTTAAGGCTTTAAACACACAATTAACCGCCAATAAATGGACCGGTTAAATCGGTGTGGTTTTGGGCAACGAACCGCGAAGCTCGGTTTAACCGATTGACTATTCGCGGGACGTAAAATTTTAATGGGCCAAACGATCGGATCCATGATCCAACTCGGCCCATTAACCAATCGCCGGCCCATGATCGATCACACGGACTGTTGCGGTACACGCGATGATCGGCCGCAGTGCACGATCGTTGCTTACACCGCGAACAATCCTCTCGATCACGTGGCCCACACGATCAACCCTCTCGCTTGCCTCACGATCATATGATTGGTCTCGGCATTAAGCGATAGATCACGCATGATCATGTTGTCATTGCATCATGCTTTCGATCGATAACTTTTGATCGAACCAATTAATAACAACAATCGGCATAATTAAAGCAATATGGCCGAGACTTTCAAGCGATAATTAATTAGGGTTTTAATCGGCACATTCAAACATGCCGAGACCAAAATCAGGCGATTAGGGTCTAAACGATTTTAATCAATATTTTTTCTTTTTCATTCAATTGATTCAAAAACCTTTAAACATTCATATGATCCAATTTTACAAGAAACTAATGACCTTAGCTCCGATACCACTGTAGGATTATAGTGTTTATTCAAGGTTTAATTCCCATGTTTCAACCTAACACATAATCTTAACAGATCTAGGTTCTTGCAAAACGAATCATAAAACCAACCAAACCTGGATCATTACCTTTCAGATTGCAGCGGATAATTGATGGTAATGATGAGATCAGTTAGAACAGATGAACAACCTGCTCCTCCTTTGGTATCCACACTCTTACAAGCCGGGATGGCTGCTAGACCAAAGAGATGGATCAGATCAGAAAGAGAGATTAGAGAGAGAGATGGGGTGCGGCCACTGAAAGAAAATCACAAAAGCTGTGGCTCTTCCTTAGGGTTTCGAATCCTTTATCTCTCATTAATGGGCTCAAGTCATTAGACTAATGGTTCATTAATCATTTGGGCCCAAGACACAAATCAGACAAAAGCCTGTATTTTGTCTGGCCCAATTCTCTGATCCAATACAGTAAATGCCATTGCATCTTACCGTATTAATTCCATTTAACTTTCCCGTTAGCTATGGTGTGTGACCCTTCGGGATCATACAATACTGGTAATAAGTCCTAAACTTATAGATCAAGAGCGGACTCTAGCAAGCCATCATGATCACCCAGTATTTATGACTTATGTCTGATCTCGACACTTATCATACTTTCTAGAGATAGTACGGTAGATTTCAGGACATTCCCAACAAGAACCTCCTCGACTTCGACCATCTTCCCCTTCAGATATATCCGGTCGAGAGTCGCAGAGAGCAGCACCTCCAGACTGAGGTAGAACCGCCTCTTGTTCGGCCAGGGGGAGAACCGCATCGACAACCCCCGCAGTCACCTCCTCCGGACCCGCTACCAGAGGGAGCGAGGTCCGAGCAGGAGGAGGAGGATAAGCCGGAGGCGGAGGAGGAGCCCGATCAAGGGCAAAGAGGATAGCGTTACTGAGCGGACTCGCCTCCATATTATCGACCAGGTCGACCGGATCCTTCCCGTTCCGGCGACCGCTCACTCTACGAGGTGGCACCTCGCGAGAAGAAGAACCAGCAGCCGATCTATCCCCCGGAAGAGATCGAGCTATGTATTAAAAAAATCAGTCGAGTCAAAAAACGACGACTAACCAGAGACATTGCTAACAAAAACGACTTACTCTCTCCTGCCCGCTCAGTAATGCGGATCGAGGGCTGAGAAACCCGAACCGGAAGTGCCCGCGAGGGCACATAAGGGGGTACCGGACTTCGAAGAACTTGCGCGGGATCCATCAGAGCCCGTTCAGGACTGGTCCGCAGAGCGGCCTGCACACGCTGAACCGTAAAGCTACCCCAGTTAACAGCGCCCCCTCTCAAACGAGCTATCAGAGCCTCCGTAATCGGGTTGGTAGCGAGCGAATCCGGAGCTTCTGGAATAGAAACTAGACCGATTAAGGGACGGCCAAACGACAAAAAAAAAAAACCAGAGTCTTACCAACACTGGGCGACCACCGAGACGGGATAACCGAGTAGTCGAAATCCCCGACCGAATGATGGGTTATCCTGAAAAAAAGGTATCGGTCCCTCCATACGTCTTTTGTCGGGACCTCCTCGAGGACTCGCCCAAAGCGAGGCGATAGATAGTAAGTTCCTCGGGCCCAAACTCGATTCCCTCCTCTGCGGCCCTGACCCCGAGCCCGATGACGTATCGGACGAAGTTCGGCGTCATCTGATGGAACGCCAGTTGGAGCTGGGCCAGCACCAAAGAGATTAAGCGAGGAATAGGGAAGAAAAGCCCGCACTTCTCGAAGTACGTATAAGAAGCGCAACAATAACCCTCCACTGCAGTTTCCGGCGACATCGCCGGCGGCGGAATCACGATCTCCACCTCCGGAGGAATCCGACAAACTCTCCGCAATCGTTCAATCTGATTCACAGTTAAGGAAGACGGCGGATGCGGGCCGAACGCACCCGCAGCCGAACTTGTACTAGCCCCTGTAGCATCCCTTAACGCCATAAAGAACGAAACGCCGGAATATAAAAAGAAGGGGCTAAAGTCTTTTCTTAAGAAATTCTCCGGTGACGAAAGGAAAATCAGAGCAGAGGTAGAAGAAGAAGCAAAAGTGAGAAGAAAAGAAACCACCCACGGCAAATAAGAGCAAGTTATAGTGGGAATCGTGCAAAATCTTAACCGTACGATTCCGAACTCATGATAACTACGAGAAAATCGAGGTGGATTGGACTCTTCGCTTTCCTCTCATCAGCCATTGATCTCAGATCAACGGTTACGAATGCTCGACAATTAGGTCACATCATCAGAAGAGTGAACCCGAAAAGACTCTTCGCGACCTTCGAGCCTGAGCCGTCGATGACCAACCAAATTTACGGTGGGAGATGAAATTCTCAAACGAATACACGCAACGACTGCAGACGCGCTGAAAAGCAGTTCAGTCCCTTCCACGCGCTCATTCCTAACCATCGGATTAAAACAAGATCCACGGATGGGGCAAAAATAATCATTAGATTTGTCACATCCGAGACACGCCTCTTCCCAAAAACGTCCACCGCCCATTAACCTCGACTTCTCGAATTCAATGGGCTGGGGGGCTATTGTTGGTACTGGATTTCCCTCTAGGAAATCCGGCCCATTAACAGACAAGACAAAGGCCCGTAATTACGAGCCCATTCTAGAATCAAAGATAGACAGGAGAGCCAACTTGTTGGAATTGTGTCCAGTAATCTCGGTACTGTCTCTAGAAAGTAAGAGTATGTCAATGATCAGACATAAGTCATATAATACTGGGGGTCATGATGGCTTGCTAGAGTCCGCTCATGATCTATAAGTCTTGGACTTATTGCCTTTATTATATGATCCCATATGGGTCACACGCCTAAGCTAACAGGAAAATGTGTAGGAACGTTTTAGCGGAAGTACGGTAAAAGTGCTAGGCATTTACTGTACTTAGAGAGAATAAAACGGTTTAGCTACTCTGTGTCGATCGATACACAAGGTGTGTCGGTCGACACAGTGTGCGAATGCCGACTAGTTAATTGGTGTTTGGGCCAAATGGCCCAAACGAAATCAGACAAGTTTTATAAGCTAAAACTCGAGTTTCTGATCAATTAACCCTAATGTCCCAGCCGTAAACTCTCTCTCTCTGCGCCGAAATCCTCTAGTGATCTAGCAGTCGTTTCCTGTGATCGCGTGTGTGAACCTTTGGAGGATTCATCCCTCGGTGTTTCTCTGATCTCAGACATACCATCTATTTCCGCTGCAAACAGGTATAAGGTGAGATCATCGTTTGTTTCTATTCTGAGAAGAACCTAGATCGCATGTTTAGGTTGATATGAATCTATGAATTGAATCAGGATCAACTAAACAATCCTTCAGTGGTATCAGAGCCAATGGTTCTGGTTTTTCTTGTTTAGATTCAATGTTTAGGATTGTTTTCTTGTTTAAAAGGTGTTTTGAATCAACTACTGATAAGAGAAACTACTTAAGTAACAAGAATTGGAACCTAAACACACGTAAAATTGCAGAAACCAAACTATATGATTTGGTAGAATGCGATTTCAAGAGGTCTGTATCGACCAGAATCGCATGGATCGATCGATACGATCGCATGGATCGGTCGATACAGTCTATCGGCAAAACCAGTTAACGCGTGAAAGCATCGATCGATACAGGATCGATGCAGGTTCGATATTGGTGCATCGACCGATGCGGTTGGTGCACATCGATCGACACGGTTAGGGTTTTGACTCGGTTCAGTGCATGCGTGAGAGCATCGATCGATACAGGATCGATGCACGATCGATGCAGGATCGATGCTGAGAGCATCGACCGATGTGGTTGATGGATCGATCGACACGGTTGGTCCATCGATCGACATGGTTGGTTTAAGGCTCGGTTTAATTTTGATTAAAATTAATTCGTCCTGGTTTAATAAACAGATTTAATAATTTTATTAAGTCTGGTTAAACCGGGACAAGAAATCCAATGTCGAAAGAATTATTGGATTTAGTGCCTAAACCAGGATTTTCTAATTTGATTTGGTTGGACCAAATAAATTGAGAAAATCCGGTTTAGTAAATAACCGGTTGACAATTGTGGTCATCGTAGTAATTAAAATTTGGTTAGACCAATTTTGATGAACCAGACCGGTTATGTCATTTAATTGGACAATTGGGTCATGTCTTGGACATGGACCAGTTCTTGGGCCTCGGGCCAAGAAGTTAAAACAATTGGGCCAGTTATTTGAGTCTTTCTTCAGATTAATTTAAAATTTATTTTATAAAATTATAAAGTCGATTTTAAATTAAAGTTTCCGATATTTTGAAATTAGAAAGTTTCTTATTTTATAGAAGTTTCTAGATTTGCATGATTCGGATTTTAAGAAATTTCTAATTTTAGAAAGTTTCCAATTTTAGAAATTTTCCAAAAATAGTAGGTTTCCAAAAATGGAAAGTTTCCCGAAATAGTAATCTTCTATTTTGGGAATGATTTTTAAATAAACCTACGAACCTCAAATAATATCAAGCGTTGGATGTCTTGTCCATTCTATGTCAGCTGTCGAAGCCCATTCAATTGTATTCATGGCCTTACAGTGTGAGGGTGTCTGCTTTTGCGTGGATAAGACGGTTTGTGATTCATAAATGTCATTGGGAGTCCCAGACATTAATGATTACATGACTGTATAGTCTGGTTTTCTTGACTAGGCCATCGGGAGTCCCGGGCCTTGAGACATCAGAGTGGATTGGGCCTCGGGCCCAGATTCACAACCAAGAGTTATATCACGGATATAATTAGCCGAAATAGGGCTTACCGATATAAGCTAAGGTTTGGTGACGGCCAGTGGCCCACTTTAATCTTAGTTATATGTGGATCTTGGAATCATTATATTCTATTGAGGGTAACTTATGTTATTGAATATAATGCGTGATTAATCATATTAAATTTAATACGAGATTAATCATATTGAACATTTTAACTAATAACCTTTTTATCTATATATTTCAGCTATGACTACTACAAGCACACAAAACTCATTCTCGATCTGGTCTGTTCTCGAAAAGGAGAAGCTGACTGGAACGAACTTCCTGACGTGGTCAAGGAACTTGAGGCTAGTCCTCAAGCAGGAGAAGAAGGATTATGTCCTTCGTGATCCTCTCCCCGAGAGGCCTCCTGCCAATGCCGCCAGGACTCTGCATAATGCTTGGGAAAAGCATTCGTCAGATGAAAATGATGCCTATTGCCTGATGTTGGTGACAATGACTCCGCAGCTGCAAAAACAGTTCGAGAGTGTATTGTCACCCATCGAGATAATGGCAAGCCTGAAATCACTTTTTCAGGAGCAGGCTAGGACTGAGAGGTTTCAAACAGTTAAGAACCTCTTGGACTGCAAGTTGGCTGCGAATGCGGCAGTGAGTCCTCATGTCTTGAAGATGATGGGTTATCTCGATCATCTTCAGAAACTCGACTGCCCAATCAGCCAGGAACTTGCCTGCGACATCATTCTGCAGTCATTACCTGCAAGCTATGATCAGTTCATTCTGAACTTTAACATGCATGGCTTGAGTAAGACATTGCCTGAGCTTCACGGAATGCTCAAGACTGCGGAGCCCAATTTGAGGAAAACCGCCAAGGACCCCAATGTGCTTATGGTGCAGAAGGGCAAGGGGTTTAAGAAATCCTCTGCTAAGGATAAGGGAAAGGCCAAGGCTGTCCAAGTCGCGGACAAGGACACGCCAAAGCCCAAGGCCAAGTCCAAGGCTGGGCCAACTGACATATGCAGGTTCTGTAAAGAACCAGGGCATTGGAGGAGAGAATGTAAGAAATTCCAGGAAGGTCTAAAGGAATTGAAGAAGAAGACTTTTGAGACTTCTTCAACAGGTATTTTTGTTATAGAAGTTAATACAACTACTTCTGATAATACCTCATGGGTTATGGATACTGGTTGTGGGGCTCATATTTGTACTAATATGCAGGCACTCAGCAACAGTAGAAGGCTGAAGCAAGGACAAGTGGAGCTACGAGTTGGGAATGGAGCGAAAGTTCCAGCGCTAGCTGTAGGCACTTACTTGTTGTCTTTACCTTCGGGATTGATTTTAGAACTCAATAATTGTTATTTTGTACCTGCTATAAGCAGAAATATTATTTCAATTTCTTTGTTGGATTTGGAAGGTTATGATTTTTCAGTTAAGAATAAATTATGTTCCTTCAATCGCAACAATTTGTTCTATGGTTCTGCCCCTCTTATGAATGGGCTTTACATACTCGATCAATCCGCGCCAATTTATAACATTAATACCAAACGGTTCAAACCTAATGAGGAGAACCGAACGTTTCTATGGCATTGTCGTTTAGGGCACATCAGCGAGAAACGCATCAAGAGGCTCCATTCGAATGGACTTCTTGGCTCATTTGACTTTGAGTCATGTGAGAAATGCGAATCCTGCATGATGGGCAAAATGACACGGGCCCCCTTTAATAAACCTAACGAGAGGGCCAGTGACTTATTGGGCCTGGTACACACTGATGTGTGTGGCCCAATGTCCACAAATGCAAGAGGAAACTATCAGTACTTCATTACCTTTACTGATGATTTCAGTAGGTATGGATATGTTTATTTAATGAAACATAAGTCTGAATCTTTTGAGAAGTTCAGAGAATTCCAAAATGAAGTACAGAACCAACTTGGCAAAAGCATTAAGGCTCTTCGGTCCGACCGAGGAGGAGAATACTTAAGCCAAGAATTCAGTGATCATCTAAGAGAGTGTGGGATCGTATCCCAACTCACTCCTCCCGGAACACCTCAATGGAATGGTGTGTCTGAGAGGAGAAATCGGACCTTATTGGATATGGTTCGATCTATGATGAGTCACACAGACCTTCCAATATCCCTTTGGGGATATGCTCTGCTAACAGCAGTGTTCACTCTAAATAGAGCGCCATCGAAAGCAGTAGCAAAGACACCATATGAATTATGGACTGGAGAAGCTCCAGTGCTGTCTTATCTCAGAATTTGGGGTTGTGAAGCCTATGTCAAGAGATTGATCTCAGACAAGCTTACACCAAAATCTGACAAATGCTACTTCATTGGTTATCCACGGGAAACCAAGGCTTATTACTTCTATCTACGTTCCGAGAACAAGATCTTTGTTGCCCGGGATTGTAACTTTCTTGAGAGGGAGTTTCTCTCTAAGAAAGACAGTGGGAGTAAGGTACTGCTTGAAGAAATTCAAGATGAACAGGATACTGCTCAACCTAATGAGGAAGAGCAGCAGGAGGACCTACAAGAAATTGTAGAGCCTGAACCTGTAGTACCTGAAGTTCGAAGATCCGGGAGGATCCGTCACGAACCCGAGAGATATCAAGGATTCCTCGTGACTGACTGTCATGATCTTCTGATCATTGATGGTGATGAACCATCGAACTTCAATCAAGCCATGATGGGCCCAGATTCCTCGAAGTGGCGCAAGGCCACCGATTCCGAAATGGACTCCATGTCGGTCAACCAAGTGTTTTCGTTGGTTGACTTACCCGCTGGTGTAAAAGCCATCGAGTGCAAATGGATCTTCAAGAAGAAGATTGACGTGGATGGAAATGTCCAGATTTATAAAGCCAGGTTGGTGGCAAAAGGTTTCAGACAAGTTCACGGTGTGGATTACGATGAAACCTATTCACCAGTGGCTATGATGAAATCTATTCGGATTCTACTAGCAACTGCAGCTTTTCATGATTATGAAATTTGGCAGATGGACGTGAAAACCGCCTTCCTGAATGGTATTCTGGAAGAGGATGTGTATATGACACAACCTGACGGTTACATAGATCCAAAGAATGCTGGAAAAGTATGCAAGCTTCATAAATCCATTTATGGATTGAAGCAAGCATCGAGGAGCTGGAATCTTCGTTTTGATGAAGCGATCAAGCAATTTGACTTCATCAGAAACGAAGAAGAACAATGCGTGTATAAGAAATCTAGTGGGAGCAAGATTGTATTTCTTATTCTGTATGTCGATGACATACTGCTTCTCGGAAACGACGTTCCAATGCTGAAGTCGGTAAAGGACTGGCTTGGAAGTTGTTTTTCCATGAAAGACATGGGTGAAGCCGCATACGTTCTTGGAATCAGGATCTACCGGGATAGATCTAGAAGGCTGATAGGCTTGTGTCAAGATTCACACATTGATAAAGTCCTACAAAGATTCAGCATGAAGGATTCCAAGAAGGGCTTCACGCCAATGGTACATGGCACAACGCTAAGCAAGAAGCAGAGCCCTACGACGGCTGCTGAGCTTGAGCGCATGAAGAATATTCCTTATGCATCTGCAATAGGATCTGTCATGTATGCCATGATCTGTACTCGTCCTGATGTTGCTTATGCATTGAGCATGACGAGTAAATACCAGTCAAATCCAGGTGAAAACCATTGGATTGCCGTAAAGAATATCTTGAAGTATCTAAGACATACTAAGGATAAGTTCTTAGTGTACGGTGGAAGTGATGTGCTTAAAGTCAGTGGATTCACGGACGCAAGTTTCCAGACAGACCAAGATGATTTCCGGTCACATTCCGGTTATATCTTTTGTCTGAATGGCGGTGCAATCAGTTGGAGAAGCTCCAAGCAAGACACCGTTGCAGATTCCACCACAGAAGCTGAATATATCGCCGCCTCAGAAGCTGCGAAGGAAGCTGTTTGGATACGGAAGTTCATTATTGAACTAGGTGTGATACCAGATGCGGCTGAGCCTCTGGCACTGTTTTGTGACAACAATGGTGCTATAGCTCAGGCAAAGGAACCAAGATCACACCAGAAATCCAAGCATGTTCTAAGAAGATTTCACTTGATACGTGACATCATTAATAGAAAGGAAGTCAAGATCAGCCGAGTTCAGACAGATGATAACGTCGCTGATCCATTGACAAAGCCACTCCCAAGGCCTAAGCTCGAGTTCCTGACTGAAGCTGTAGGCATTAGAGACATAGAAATGTAATCTAAATTTGAGTGGGAGTTTGAGGGCTTTTATTTAGTTATTTGATATGTTCTTGTAAAACACTCTTATGTTTAATGAAATTATTATTTCAAGATTATTTTGACTGTGATGAAATAATCGTTCCAAAGTGATATGAACCATTTTATAGGTCATCGAAGTAAATGACTTGATCTTGAGTCATCGAAGTCATTTAGCTTGATCATGAGACCCTATATTTGATAGATGTTTTATATCATCCCGTCCCTAGTCGAAGGTTGTTGAAATTGGAACACCAACAACCGTGTGAGACTGGATTGGTACGTGACTTATGACAAAGTCTCAGTGTGTCATAGATGCGCGCCATCAAAGTCAGTACATAGGTGTATGTTTGGGAACATACGACCGGACAAGACCCGCTTATAAGAACTCTTCAGGATATTTATATCTGTGTCATAAGAGATTCTTACTACGACTATAGAGTATAGTCCTTAGACCTGAGTTCGCATGCATGTGACTGCACATGGACTGATGCACTTTGATCATTGTCTAACGCTATCGTTCTGCGATAGTTATAAGGACCTTGTTTGGGTACATTATGAAATTAATAGTTTACAGTGATGGAACAAGACGGAATTTTTCCCTCCAATATAAATGGAGTGAATATCTCTAGGCCAATCGGAGTTTTGAATACTGGAAAATGCATGGCCATGCTCAAACGGACTTTCCCGAGTCGTTTGGATTGTCAGTATCAAATCAGAGTCCGATGAACAAGATTAGGCTTTATAAGGATGACACCAATCTTGCCTTATGACTAATCGAGATATTGTGACAGAAGGATTATGAATACGGAGATTCCAGTACAAGTGGGAGATTGTTGGAATTGTGTCCAGTAATCTCGGTACTGTCTCTAGAAAGTAAGAGTATGTCAATGATCAGACATAAGTCATATAATACTGGGGGTCATGATGGCTTGCTAGAGTCCGCTCATGATCTATAAGTCTTGGACTTATTGCCTTTATTATATGATCCCATATGGGTCACACGCCTAAGCTAACAGGAAAATGTGTAGGAACGTTTTAGCGGAAGTACGGTAAAAGTGCTAGGCATTTACTGTACTTAGAGAGAATAAAACGGTTTAGCTACTCTGTGTCGATCGATACACAAGGTGTGTCGGTCGACACAGTGTGCGAATGCCGACTAGTTAATTGGTGTTTGGGCCAAATGGCCCAAACGAAATCAGACAAGTTTTATAAGCTAAAACTCGAGTTTCTGATCAATTAACCCTAATGTCCCAGCCGTAAACTCTCTCTCTCTGCGCCGAAATCCTCTAGTGATCTAGCAGTCGTTTCCTGTGATCGCGTGTGTGAACCTTTGGAGGATTCATCCCTCGGTATTTCTCTGATCTCAGACATACCATCTATTTCCGCTGCAAACAGGTATAAGGTGAGATCATCGTTTGTTTCTATTCTGAGAAGAACCTAGATCGCATGTTTAGGTTGATATGAATCTATGAATTGAATCAGGATCAACTAAACAATCCTTCACAACTCTCTTGTTGGGCCCAGGCGAAGCAAGCGCCTTGGAGAGGCCCAGACGACGCCGAAGCCGGAGACGATCGAGCTCGAGCTCGGCCGAGGATGACGTGGAGATAGAGCAACTCGGTCTTCGTCTGTCCAACTGATCCGCACGAATCTCGGAGATCGTTGCAACGACGAGGCCGAAATATCAGGACGAAGAGATGAGAGTGGAGACTATTTAAAGGAAGAAGTGGCGGCTAATTAAAGACAATTCCAACCTAGGCTAAGAACACTTCGACTAGATAGCTCGATTCCATACTTTGTACTCTCTTTTCGACTGTGTTTGTTCTATCTCGACGATCAATCTCAATAAAGTCTTTGATTCATAGGAAACTATACCATTTCTATATCCAAAAGTCCAAATCCACGAATACAAATTCTTAGTGTGAATCCCGGATCTCACAACTGTGGTTAAGAATGGGAAGAATGAACTGATCCCTACAAGGACAATCACTGGTCACATGATGTGCATAGACTAAAGGAAGTTGAATACAGCCACCAGGAAAGACCACTTTCCACTCCCTTTCATTGATCATATGTTGGAAAGGTTGGCAAGTCATCCATACTACTGCTTTTTGGATGGCTATTCTGGTTTCTTTCAGATCCCTATCCACCCAGAGGACCAGGAGAAGACCACATTTACCTGTCCCTATGGCACCTTTGCATACCGCAGAATGCCATTTGGACTGTGTAATGCTCCTGCGATATTTCAGCGGTGTATGATGTCCATCCTCACGAACATGATAGAAGATTTTATGGAGGTCTTCAAGGATGACTTTTATGTCTACGGACCATCTTACCATGCCTGTCTGGAAATCTATGCAAAGTGCTAGCTCGCTGTGAGGAAAAGCACCTGGTTTTGAACTGGGAAAATGTCATTTTATGGTCAAGAATGGCATTGTACTTGGACATAGAATCTATGAGGCATGAATTGAGGTGGATAGAGTTAAGATTGAGGTGATGACATGACTGCAAGCACCAGATTCGGTGAAGGGAATTAGGAGTTTTCTTGGGCATGCTGGTTTTTACAGAAGGTTTATTAAGGACTTCAGCAAGATAGCTAGACCACTCACATCACTTCTTTGCAAGGATGTGAAGTTTGAGTTCACATATGAGTGTCATGCTGCATTCAAAGATCTGAAACAAGCTTTGATCTCTGCTCCAGTTGTGCAACCTCCAGACTGGAGCCTTCCTTTTGAGGTTATGTGTGATGCTAGTGATTTTGCATTAGGAGCTGTGCTTGGGCAGAAGAAGGACAAGAATCTCCATGCTATCTATTATGCCAGTAGAATTCTTGATGATGCTTAAAGGAACTATGCAACCACTGAGAAGGAACTGTTGGCAGTTGTGTTTGCATTTGAGAAGTTTTGTTCCTACCTGATTGGGTCAAAGGTGGTTGTACATACTGATCATTCTGCGCTTAAGTATCTGATGCAGAAGAAAGATGCTAAGCCAAGGCTGCTGAGATGGATTCTATTGCTCTTAGAGTTTGACATAGAGGTGAGAGACAAGAATGAAGTAGAGAATGGTGTTGCTGTCACAGATTAGGATCGATGAGGATGTTCCTATAGATGATTCTCTACTAGAAGAGAACATCTATAAAGTTGAGACAAGTTTTCAGGCTGTTTCTGCGAGCTCACTGCTTTCTACACGGGTTTCAGGGTCAGTGTTGGTCGACACCCAGTTGATGTCGGTCGACACCCGACTCGAAAAAGCGGACGATAATCGATCGACCTCGACACCAATTGGTCGATTAGGCACGATGTCGTTCGACATCAACGCTGACGTCGGTCAACACCAGCTGCGATCGCAGGCTGCAACTCTCGACGACGAAGCTGGAGCGTTCATAACTGCAGACACCCAAGGTTCTCTCTCCGCTAGACCTTGGTACGCTGACATAGCCAACTACCTTGCTGCAGATGATGAGCCTGAAGTGTTTAAAAGCTATGCTAAGAAGAAGTTTCTTAGGGAAATCAGGCGCTATTACTGGGATGAGCCTTACTTGTACAAACACTGCTCTGATGGTATCTACAGACGTTGCATTGCTGAGTGTGAAGTTGATGATATGCTATACCACTGCCATGGTTCTGAGTATGCTGGACACTTTGCTACATTCAAGACAGTGTCTAAGGTTCTTCAAGCAGGATTCTGGTGGCCTACAATGTTCAAGGATGCTCAGTTATTCATCTCTAAATGTGATGTGTGTCAGAGGAGGGGGAAGATAAGAAAGAGACATGAGATGCCACAAAACTTCATCCTTGAGGTTGAAGTCTTTGATTGCTAGGGCATCAATTTCATGGGTCCGTTTCCACCTTCCTATGGGAACAAGTATATATTGGTTGTTGTGGACTATGTATCCAACTAGGTTGAAGCGATTGCAAGTCCGACCAACGACTCTTCGGTAGTTCTTAAGTAGTTCTTAAGCTGTTTAAGACTATTATATTCTCCAGATTTGGAGTACCTAGGATTGTGATAAGTGATGGTGGAACTCACTTTATCAACAAGGTGTTCGAGAAGTTGCTTAAAAAGCATGGTGTTAATCATCGTGTGGCTACTCCATATCACCCTCAGACTAGTGGACAAGTAGAAGTTTCTAACAGACAGATCAAGGATATTCTGGAAAAGAAAGTGGGAAAGACTAGGAAGGACTGGTCTACTAAGCTAGATGATGCGTTGTGGGCTTACAGGACTGCGTTTAAGACGCCACTGGGAACTACACCATTCCATCTACTTTATGGGAAATCTTGTCACCTTCCAGTTGAGCTAGAACACAAGGCTAGATGGGCTGTCAAACAGATGAACTATGATCTCAAACCTGCAGTTGAGAGACGCTTGATACAGCTGAATGAGTTAGATGAAATTCGCCATCATGCCTATGAGAATTCAAAGTTATACAAGGAGCGTACGAAGGCATATCATGATAAAAAGATCATCTCACGCAACTTCGAACCGAATGATCATGTACTTCTTTACAACTCTCGTCTAACGTTGTTTCTTGGGAAGTTGCGTTCTCGTTGTTCAGGTTCATTCACCGTTAAGGAGGCTAGACCGCACAGAGTTGTTGTCTTGATGAATTCCAACGGCGAGGAGTTCACAGTCAATGGGCAAAGGGTGAAACATTACTGGGCGAAGGCTGAGATTCCAGAAGGCAACATTGTCCATCTGGATAATCCACCCAATGCCTGAGAGTATTATGGTCAAGCTATTGACGTTAAACGAGCGCTGAGTGGGAGGCAACCCACTGTAGGTTAGTTTTCGTTTCTTTTTGAGTCTTTGTCCTTGAGTCTTTTGATTTTTCTGGTTTTTGTGTGTCAGAGCCGAAAGAAACAGGTTTGCAGACATCAGTGTCGGTCGACATCACCATTAATGTCGGTCGACACCAAAACTCAAAACAAGGACAGTAATCGATCACGCTCGATTAGGAGCAAGTCAATGTCGACCAAAGCCTGATGACGCTCGACACTGGCTGGGTGTCGGTCGACATCGACTGCGACCACATCTAAGATTTCTTCTCCAGGTCTCGGTTACATTACAATTTGATTTTTACCGATCTCGTACTACAGTTGCACTCGGGACAGTGCAATTTAAGTGTGGAGGAGGTGGCTACTGACATTGTGTTTTATTTTCTTAAGAGTCAGTCCTTTGTTTTCACTTGTTTTCAAATTGTTTTATTGAGTCAAATTCAGTATGAAACTATGATATTTCGAGGAAATTATTCGCTGGAACATGAACTAAGTGACCATTGTACAGACTTGCAGGATCTCTATGACTATTAGAAAACACCACACAGATCAACTTACGAAGGATACCCATATCTAACCAGGTAATCAGAGGATCCACCACTAGTCTCACTTCTAATCTTGACTTTAATTTCTCACTTAGGGGCTTGGTAATCTTTGGATCGCATTCCTCTAATGTGTTTGGCACAGCCTGTGATCATGTCTAAAGTATGGTTTCTGATTTTCCCCTCCCTTAAAAGTAAAGAAAAAAAAGAGAGAGATAAAAACCGAGGATAAGCTAGTAGCTTCGAAGTGGTCACGGGAGTGGTAGAGACCCCTATTACCTCATGTGTATCCATGGAAAGATCCAAAGTTAAACCCCAATAAAAAGGGAAGAGCAATGATAAAATAAAATAAAATGATACCCAGTGGGGAAAAATCAGTGCTAAGGGAGAAAGGGAAAAGAAAGAAACCAGAAACCGACAATTTGGTGGTCAGACACTGAATGGGTTGAGTCCATGTGTCCTTTGATTCGATACTCCCTCTGTGAGACCGCACTTAATTGTATACATAGGCTAGTGTGGTGAACTTGAATGTCCTATTCTGATTGTGGAGTTTACTTGGGACAGTTGCTAAGTGTGGGGGAAGTACATTGTGGTTTTGAGATCTGCAGGAAAGTTTTCAGTGGTTCACTAAGTGAACGTGAATGCGAAAGTTCCTAGGACGAAATGAGTTTCTGTGTTTTTAAACCTCTTTCTTGTGCTTTGGTTCTTTACTTGCTTGAGGGCAAGCAAGAGCTAAGTGTGGGGGAGTTGATATATCATGGTTTTTATAGGTTTTCAACCATGATATAGTTTTATATATTGAGTATTTAACCTGGTTTTTAGAGTCTATTGAGTCTTTTACAGGTAGGCTTGCGTTTGGAGCAAAAGATGGAATTATAGGACGTTTCTGGTGATTTGTGCAACGAGCTGAAGTTGGTGTCTCGGACACGACTGGATGTCGACCGACACTAACCTTGATGTCGGTCTACACTGAGAGCGACCGCGAGTTGAAGATATGTTTTGAAGAATTGCAGAATTCCCCAGAAGTTTTCCTAATTCTAATTTAGCCCTAAAACGTGTTTAGAGAGTTTAATTAGGTTTTTCAGAGCAGACTCATATTATTCTATCTTCTACTTTTGTTCTTTTGTTCTTGCTGTGGAGATTGAGAGATTTTGGCTAGGGGCTGATTCTTGCTACTTGTAACCTTGAGAGAAGGATTTCGAACCCGTTTACTTTTATCTATTCAATATTTGGTTTTCTATTCAATGATGTATTGTTTGATTGATAATATGTCTGAGTAGTAACCTAGTTAGATTTAGAAATTCTCATAAAGGTTTTATGCTTGTTTGATAACTGATTCAATAGGATTCTCCATCTGTTTGTTTACACCTAAGTTGTGTTTAACACTGAATTCTGGACTGATCACCTAGGGTTTAGATCTGAGATAATTGACAATAGCACGAGAGTGTGAGTTATAATCTGAATGAACTTAGTGTGAGCAATTTGACTAAATACAAAGAGATTTGGTTTAGGAGAATTATGAACCGATAGAACATGTTCTTAATGCTTGTTTAGAACTCTATGATCACAAAGAGATTTGGAACGCTAGGTTGCTAGATATAGAAATAATCTCAGCGAGAGTTGGATTATTTAGCATTGTGTTTCTAGTTCTTGAACATGTGTTTAATCTAAATCCAGTTAGTTAAGTGTCTAGCATTGCATAATTCCCGAGAACTTCCTAAGTCTGATGTCTTCCTTCTTATTGAAAACGCCTTCATGTTTACTGCTTTTCTTGAATTGATCTAGCTTAAGTTGACAACATATAATCTATCGTGTGACCGTGAGTCCTTGTGGATTCGATACCCTAAGTACTACATTCGCATATATGTGCACTTGCAGTAGAATAGAGATAATTCTTGACCTATCAACGTGTATATTACGAAATATGTCACTAAAAATATGTCACTCTAAATATTTTCTAATTAATAATTTTAATCTAAAATCTATAAATAATATCTTTTTATCTTTTGTTTTATATATATAAACATATTTATATACTTATATTATAACAAAATCTTATAAAAAAATTTATTCTTTTGTCTTAAAAATAATATTATTAATTTTTATTTATTATTAAAATTTAGTATAAAATAATATTAATTATATTTTAATCTAAATATTTCTTAATTCATTATTTTATTAAAAATATATTTTAATATTTTCTTTTTGTTTGAAATTTAAATATATGTTTTATATTATAACAAAATTTTACAAAAATATTATTAAATTTCTCGATTTCTTTAAAAAATTATTACTAAATTTGTATTTATTTTTAAAATTTATTAAACTACATTTTAAATATAAAATAAACATAAAATCTTTATACTCGGACCATTATAAAACAGATTAGAAAATAGAGTAACCAATTTAAATTGTATATACTATTAGAAAGAACAACATTTACCTACTAGAATACAAGTTAAAAAGACATATTAACAATTTTCAATTGATATATTAGCCAATTTTTATCATTAAAGTTTTCAAAACAAAATTTAAATGAGTTTTAAATATGAAAATATAATTTTAATTTGATAAAAATATAAAACTTAATCAATATTTATATTATTCACATATACAATATATCAAATTATGGTTTAATCTTTTACGATTATAGTTTTTAAAAGTTATTTCATAAAATTTGTAAATTATTTATGTGATTACAAGACATATTAAAAAATATATTAGCCAATTTTAACTAAAAATATTAAAAAAAACAAAATTTACTCATTGGAATACGGATTACAAAGATGAATTAACAATTTTCAGTTATATTAACATTAAAAATAAACTTAAAACCAGAGAAAAATATAAACAGTGTTGCTACTTTTGGAAATATTCAATTATTAAAATATTTAAACACATAATAAATTTCATATATAAACAAATGTTGTTCTATAAAAATATTATAGATGTGTGTAATAGATATTAAATGTATATTCCATTACAACAATTTTTTCTTAAAAGATATTATAAAATTATCTCTAAAATCATGTTCTTACGTTAGAATGCGGGTTATGATGTATTAACCAATTTCAATTGATATATTAGCCAATTCTGTTTATTAAAGTTTTAAAATAAATTTTGCATGAGTTTAAAATATGAAAATATACTTTAATTTGATAAAATATAAAAATTAATCAATATTTATATTATTCAAAATATATAATAACGCAAATTATGGTTGATGGTTTTACAATTATAGTTTTTAACGGATTGTTTCATAAAATTTGCAAATTATTTATACGACTACAAGACATTTTGAAAAATATATTAGTAAGTTTTAATTATTAATTATTAAAAGCGAATTTTACTCATCGGAAAATGAATTACAAAGAAGAATTAACAATTTTTAATTATATAAATATTAAAAATAAAATTAAAACCAATGAAAATATAAACAGAGATTATGATGTTGCTATTTTCGTAAATATTTATTTATTAAAATATTAAAACACATAATAAATTTCACATATAAACAAAAGTTGTTCTATAAACAATTACTAGGTGGGGTGTCCGCACCCTATGCGGACATAGTGGTATTTTGTTAGAGTAAAAAAAATTGGAAGTTATTTTCATTATGAAATATTTTAGATTCATGAGATTTAGATACCAATAAAATGTATGGTTGATTGACTTTTTAGAAAGATTCATGCTTTTTCATAGATCATCGTAATTTTAAAACTCTGATCATTATATCGCGCAAGCATTATAATTAGCAATCGTCAGAGCTCCATAGCTACTTGTTGCTTGGGTTTTTGGAACATTATTGTCACAATCACTAATCGGATCATCTTCTTCATCGCCATACTCAAGTCCACCGTCATCTTCTTCTTATTATTCTTCCTCTATTAAGTTGTACGAGCTTCGAACCTAAAACCAATTGGTAATGAGTGGATTGGCCCTTACCCTATATATATTAGTTAATTATATCTCCAACTACCGATGTGGGACTTACTTTTCATTAAAATTTCATTAAGGGTAGGCTGGTAATTAACCTCGTGAGAATGAATCTGGTGCATTCTCATTTCTCAATTATATAAATTCACTAATCGGATCATCTTCTTCATCGTCATACTCAAGTCCACCGTCATCTTCTTCTTCTTCTTCTTCTTCTTCTTCTTCCGCTTCCTCTTCTTCTTCTTCCTCTTCCTCTTCCTCTCTTCTTCCGCTTCTTCTTCTTCTTCTGCTTCCTCTTCTTCTTCCTCTTCTTCTTCCGCTTCTTCTTCCTCTATTAAGTTGCATGGGCTTACAACCTAAAACCAATTGGTAATGAGTGAATTGTCACTTACCCTATATATATTAGTTAATTATTTCTCAAGCTACCGATGTGGAACTTATTTTTCATTAAAATTTCATTAAGGGTAGGCAGGTAATTAACCTCGTGAGAATGAATCTGGTGCATTCTTACTTCTCAATTATATAATTAGACAGATATGTGTAATAGAGATTAAATTTATATTACATTACAACCGTTGTTTTTTTTTTGAAGATGTTAAAAATTATCTCTAAAACTATTATCTTACGTTCGATTGTGGGTTATGATTTATAATGTAAAATCATGATTTTAATTTTTCATCTTTATGAAATAACTCCTCTCAAATAATATATATTTCATTTTAAAAATATCTAAATTATTAACTCACGCTTTATAACACGGGTTAAACAATTATAAACAAAATTATATTGAATACTAAAATACTAAATAAAAATGTCATGATTTTAGATAAGATTACATAAAATTTTGGTAACAAATCATAATATTTTCTTATTCATCCAAGTTATAAAAATCATAAAAACTCAATTATCTTAAATATATGTTTCAATACACCAATACAATAATGGTGTTGCAAAGAGGATGAACATGACCATGTTGGAGAAGGTGAGGAGTATGTTAAGTGATTCAAGTATATCTAAAAAATTTAAGGCTGAAACTACACATACAACATTAACTCTTATAAACAAGACACTATCTTTTGCGATAAACTTTGAGATTCTTGACAAAAAGTGGACATGAAAAGTTCCAGTTTACAGCTATTTAAAAAGATTTGGGTGTGTCTTTTGTTCACTCGGATGAGGGGAAGTTGGTGTTTATGGCAAATAATGGAGTTGTTAGCCTATCATATAAGAGTGAAAGGGTATAAGGTATGGTTTTTGGAAGAGAGGAAGTGTACAGTCTGCATAAACATATTTTTTCTAGAAAATGCAGTACATGAGGATGTGATGCAGGGTAACACAATGATAGGTCCCATGAGTAAAAGAAAGAGAAGCATAGTTGAATTGCTAACGAAGAGGAAGACTTTTCAAAGTGAATGAAAGCTTTGACCTTCACGGAGGTTTTGCTGTTACAGATAAAATATAAATAAAATAGAAGTAACGCCTTCTTCATTTACGAAATTACTGAGATTGTATCACGAGGTTGAGAAAGTAAAACGTTGTAAAGAAGCGTGATTGGCTCATGATAGGATCGTCGATTACATTGTTTATGATTGATGAGAAAAAAATCGTATTTTGGTTCTTATCGAATCGGTGTCGGTGAGCGTATGAATAGATCTTTCATCGTGATGGAGAAGAATATCGGAGGTGAAGATCAAGTGGTGAAGAATCTTGTTCCGATTTTCATTGGTAGTGATCCGAGGTTTTTGGTGCTGTATATGGAGGTTCGATTTCTTCAGTATGATTCCTTGGAGTCGCAAAATCTGATAGTTGCAGAAGGCTACATCGAAGGAGAAGCTCGCGCTTGGTTCAAATGACAACAATCGATGTGGCCTTTTTGCAGTTGGGTGGATTTGAAGAGAGGATTATATTGCGTTTTGGCAACAAAAGTGATCATGAGAAAACGAGAGCAGTGTTGGAGAACCAAATATTTTGGACGAGATGATCGAGAAACAGAATGAAGACAAGAGGTGTATGCGATAGATGCATGCAACTCATTTCAGGTACAAATTTCTGTCTCGGAACCTTGCCTTAGAGATATGTTGAACAAAAATGATGGATTTTTCATCAAGAATGATGCATCAGAAAAATATGTTAAAAATATTGATTTGTCTCTCCTCAAAGTAGCGAATCCATATGGTTGGATTTCTTAGGCCGAAAGATACTTTCGCATCATCCAATGTCCAAAAAGATTAGAAGCTGCATTTGTTTTCTTGACAATTAGAAAGTGATGATCTCTGTTGGAATAGTGAAGAAACATCGAGAGAGGATTTTACAGATTGGAGAGAGTTTAAGAAACGACTTTTGGGTCTGCTTAGCACAATTAAGAGACAATCTCCACCGGAGTTTCAAGAAATGATCTCAATGGGTGCATCGGATGAGGACATGGATCATGATGCAACTCTGAAAATGAATATAATTCAGAAATCAGAGTTAATTCCAAGCAAGCAAAATGTTCATGGTGTCGCCTCTTGTGGAAAATCAACACCGATTGACACAATAACATCTATGCATAAAAAACTATTATGATTCAAGACAAACTGGTGAATATACAAATTCATTGCTGGCGTTTGGTTTGATTCCAACACTTCAAGTGAAGATAGTTGTCTTAAACATGGTGATGACGTGTGTTACAAACCTCAAGAGAATTGAGATGGTGTGAATGAAGATTTTCTAGTGGTACATGATGAGGTTAGTTAAGTGTTGCTGCAGTCATTCCGTATTGACTATATGGAATCATCAAATAGAATTAATTTAGTACATTCTTGTACCACTGAAGTTGCAAACTGATAAGATGTCTCAGAAGTTGATTGTTTTAACAAGGCTTGAATGTGCATACCAAGTGTGAGACAGTATATCTAACCACAAAGGGATAATCAAATTCTACTACTAATCAAAACGAATCAAACTCGCCATTTGATATTGATCTTGAGGAAAGCAGAGTTGTAACCTCGAGTGGATATCTTATGGATGAGACAATATGAAACACCCCAATTCGGCCTTCCTAGGCCGCGGTTGACGCGTTACAGGCTCATGCTACGTTTTGGCTTAAACCTCCTTAAAATTTGTTTTAATATAAATTTTCCCTCTAGAGAAAGTATTATTTCGGATCTTCCTATTGACTTTACATATTCCTTTCTAGTCTTAGATCATTTATCCTTATCAATACGCAGCGGAAATATTTATATCCTTGATTTCGTTCCTCTGAGAACTATTCATATGTGAATCTCCTGACTTTTTAAATCGTTTCTTTAAAGTTCCTTTTGAGGTTCCAACCTTATCTATTTATTCTAACCACCTAAGTCCTAGCTTATATGGTTCCATTCACCTATTAGATTCCTCAGACAATTAATGTTCGGCTACTTAAACAAGTACCTTAGCCTTGTTAGTAAAGTCGGTATAAAGTCAGTTCCACGTCCAACTTCCATTGTACTTGCGCTTACTTTCATAATATTAGCTTATTCATTCATCAAACCTACTGAACATATATCCTCTGTACTTAGTCATTCAGCCAACCATCCCCACATAACCAAGTACAAGAGAGATCTTCAGTTTTCTTCTCGGTCAATTCATGTCGCCAATCTTGTTGCTCATCCCGTGATGTATCCCCAGCCCCGCTACCCACCGTGTACTAGTCAGATCAGCCCATATCCATGAATCGATCCGCCCTATCAATTCATGTTGCTTCATCCCCTTTATCCAATTAGTCCGCTCCATCAGATCCGTCTGAGTCACCTATCGTTCGGACCATAACCGTACTTCCTGAACAGCCTTTTTGAACATTTGGACGGTCTATCTAAACATCTTGAACAATTTTTTCTAACCACAAAATATTTCCCTTGCGCATTGCTTTGCTTGATAATAGATAATCGTCCAATCCAATTGACTGGTTGCTCTTGTTCAGTCCGTATATCCGCATCTCGGTTTTTCCAACCATTGGTCCGCATCGCCCTTCGCTTTAGAACACTCTCGCTTTATTTTATCAGATTAGCCAGACTATTCACTAACTAACCAGTCCATATCCCTCAATCAGCCAAGCCAATAACCAATCCACGGTTGTCCAGTCCTGCTCGATACATGTCACCACTCATTCTCGTATGTTACCTTTTCTCTGAATGTCCAGTACCCAAACTTCCAAATGCGGTTGATCAATTTCCTTATCGATAACCGCTCGATATTCCATTATTGATTACTTTCGTGGTCAACTATACAAATGATCTCCTCAAATTGTGCCATCGCGAACACTCATCGCTCAGCTAAGTCCACTCTATGTGTCACCCACGTTAACCCTCCAGCCCGCAATCCAGTCTGCGATTGCGCCATCGATCTGAAAACTCTCGATCATAGGCAGCCACTTGCCTTTCGATTCCCTGTTTAACTCAACCGTCGATCCAATCCAGCAAGACCGGTCTGCAATCGCACCGATCGCCCAATTATTGCATCTCCAACGTACAGACTTCATCCGTCAATGCCATATGGTCCATATCACTCACCATCACCCCTTTCTCATTTTATGTTCTGTTTTCTCCACAAGATCATCTCTGTAGACATGTCTAATTTCGTGTGTGTCCACACCTTCCTCTTCTCTCCATTTTTACACGGATTTTCCTTATGATTCCATGTGTTTTCCCTTTCCTGTGAATAAAACCATAGATAACCAGCACCGTCTTTTCCCTTGGGAAGATATGCGGATCCACACATCCTTCCCCTGTCTTTCTCTTTCCTCACGATGGAAACTTCTCTTTAGCCCAGAATGATCTGCGCCTCTACATGCCCTTCCTCTTTTCCAGACTAGGATGGATTTTCCTCCCAAAACCACTCATAACCGTCCAGTAAATTATTCCCTCTAAACCGCCGGCCAATCTCCTTTCCAACCGTCAGAAGATTCCGACAAAAATCACATAGATTCTTCCTTTAACCCTTGAACTGACCGGCAGCTGGCCAGGTGATCCAGCTTGGCCGTTCCGATCATCTTTGTTGAACATTTCCTTTCCTGCTCGGCTAAGCTCCCTTCTCACTAACTTAGCCAATTCCAGACCATGAAACGCTTCTTCTTCGACTGATTGTCCACATTCTGGTTCAATGACTCATTCCTCTGATCATGTTTAGGGTCGGGATTGTCATAACTCATGGGATAGAGATTTTACACAATATCCCTGAGATATCAAACACCGGTCAACACACATCAAATGGAAGACGAAGAGGATGCATTAAAGACAACTCATGAATCACCTGAATCACTTGGATGGGGACATAACAAGAAGAGAAGTGAGGCCTCCAAGAAGATTTGATGTTTTGGGGAAGAAGTATAAGACAAGGAAGAAGAGATCTTTTGTGGAGAAGCTCTCTACACTACTGTGGATGGTTGAACCTGCAAGTTACCAAGAAGCCATTAGAGATGAAGATTGAGAATTATGGAAAGATGGTATGGATATGAGATGGCATCGCTATTAAAGAACCACACTTAGATTTTGGTTTCTAATCCAAATGGACAAAAGGTAATTGGCTGCAAGTGCGTTTCCAAGTGTAAGACTGAAATTTATGGAGTTGAAGAACTAAGATACAAAGCTACACTTGTTTCAAAAGGATATGCACAAAGAGATGGAGTAGATTACACGTACATTTTTTTTTCTTGTGGTAAGACATGTATCTGTAAGGATTATCTTGTCGAAACAACATTTCTCCATGGTGAATTAGATGAGAAGACATATATGGAGGTACCGAAGGTTGAGGATCATTTCAAGCCAAATTAGGTGCAGTTAGAATCTTCCAAATTTTTTGCTTAAACCTTGTCCAGTTTTAAACTCACAAAAATAAATTTCCAAGGTCAAAACTATAAAATGTAATAAATAAAATTGTTTTTCTCTTTGTAAGCAATCATCAAAACTCTAGTGGAAACATTAATCTAGTGGCTGAAGGATTCCAAGCTCACATCACCTAATTCTCTGGTCTTGCAATGAGCTTGACATCTTAGTCCTGACACAAAACATATTACCATGAACATATATTTGTAACATTCCGATTTGTAGTATATGTGGGGAGGTTTAAAAGAACTAATTTGGCTATATATATATATATGTTACCAAAATGTATTTATGTTTTTGGTTACTTGTAGGGCTGGGCATTTACCTGGTACCCGAAATTCGGACCCGAATCCGACCCGAAATGACGGGATCAGATCGGGTACGAATCTGTCTTAATACCTGAAAGGGATTTTGCAATTGAGTAGTTTGGGGTTCGGGTCGGGATCGGTTTTACCCGAAACCCGAATCTAAACCGAATGTAACCAAAGAATTCTAAGTGATATATATATTATACCGATATGTCCTATACATATATGGCATCAATCGAATATACAGTTTCTATATCTTCGGCTCTGTTGCGATTCTTTCTCGGAAGCCCTAAAACTCCAGTTAATATTGTGTAATCAAAATATATGAAGCTGGCAGATCAAAGTCGACGATCCTCCTCACCATCTCCTTCATCTGAGAATTCTAGGAATAAGTCAGTCGTAAGTTCTTCTTCATCACTGTCGTGTTCTGTTTTTTTGGGCATATTGTTTCTGGAATTTGAGAATTCGACATTGTTTCTGTGTAATTTGAGAATCCTACATTGTTTCTGTGTAATTTGAGAATCCGACATTGTTTCAAGCTTTTAGATTCTAAAGCCTTAGCTAAACATCGCTTACTGAAGGAACTTCGGCCAATTCTAACAGATTCAGAATTCCATCAAGTTCCCGAAGCCTAGGATCTAGGGTTTAGTTAATTGAATCCTTACCGATGAACTCGTGTTTACCTGGAACTTTGCAGCGGAATTGGGTCAGATAAACGAGATCTCCAGCGCCTCAGATGCTGCGCCTCTACTGTAGTCCACACGCACACAAGCTGGAATCCGCCGGGATGCTAGTGCCGGGAATCGGATCTTCTGGGATTCTATGTGTTTCTAGAGGTGGCTGCGTTTTTTTCTGTCAAGAAAAAAAACTCTCTGCGACGGCTGCCTACTAGGTCATATACATAAGCCTATATATATAGACCTCGACATAACCCAAAACATCAGTTTCGGTATCGGCCTTGTGTCGATCGACACACCCAATAGTGTCGATCGACACACCTCTTGTATCGATCGACGCACCCAATGGTGTCTATCGACACACCTCTTAAAACTCGATATCAATGTGTATCCAATACACATTGATCAGACCATACGCCAATGATCAATCCCATACAAAGTGTATCCAGCTTGCTTAGGTGTGTGACCCCGTAGGTTCACATAATACTAGCAATGAGTTACAACTCATTTGTCATAAGCGGCTTCTAGCAAAACATTATGACCACCTAGTATCACATGAATTGTCCGATCTTGACAATACAACTATCAATCAGAGTTAGTACAATATGATTTCAGGACATAATCCCAACAATCTCCCACTTGTACTGGAATCATATATTCCCCTAATCCCTTCGTCGCTATATCTCGATATGGCATAAGGCAAGAAACTGTGTCATCCTTATTATAGCCAACATCATGTTCATCGAACTCCTGATTTATACTGATAAAAACAAACGACTAACAATCACCTCGTTTGAGCACGGCCATGCATTTTTCTCAGTATCAAATCTTCGATGGGCCCTGAGATATTTTTCTTCTGTTATATAGGAGGGACAAATCCCTTCTTGTTCCATCCCTGTTTCTACACACACTTCATGATACGCCTAAGCAATGCCGTTATAGCCGCCAGTTACGGAACGACGTTTGACAAGGTCAAAGCGTACCAATTCACATGCTAGAAAGCATGATGAACTCAGGTCTAAGGACTATACTCTATAGTTGTAATGAGAACCTCTCATGACACTGATATAACTATCCTGTAATGTTCTCATTAGCGGGTCATGTCCGATCATATGTTCACCAACATATATCTATATGATTGACGTTGATACTCATATCAATGACTCCATGAAACTTAGTCATATGTCACCTCACATACTAGTCTTAACGGTTGTTAGTGTCCCACTTTAACAACCTACGACCAGGGACAAACATAATTTTATGTCATCTTTCATTTATAGGGTTTCATGATCAAGTCCTCAACTTGATGACCTATAAAATGAACATAAAATACTTTGGGACCATTATTTAATTATCCAATAATCAAATAATACTGATGTCAGTTTTTCATAAACATGACCATAGCATGTCTATGTGAACATTATAACTAACATAACTCCCACTAGAATCAAGACCACGTCTTCAGATATCTAGTACCTACAGCAATAGTATAAAACTCGTGCTTAGGTTGTGAGAGAGGCTGCGGTGTTCTTGCTTGGAACCATTCCAACAAACCATACCGCCATTCATTAATAAGCACTAGTCTACGGTCCTCTGCTTGGAGCCCTTCCAACAGATAGCACCGTTACACAGACAAAGAGACATAATCCGGTGGGAACCGGGAGTCGTCTTTGTCCATCTAACTACTTTTAACAGATTCGTCACTTCCTCAGTTGAACAAGAACCTATCCTTAGTGTTCCTCAAACACTTGGGATATTTCTTACAACTGTCCAGTGACTTTTACCGGAATGTATTGGTATCTTCTCGTCATGCTTTATGCGTAAGCTGCATCTAGATGAGCGCAAAATATGGCATTCTTGATGGATTCTTTTGCAGAAGCATAAGGAATCACACTCATACATACTAGCTCAGACAGTGTCCAAGACACTTCATGTTGCTAATATTATTGCCATAAGACCTTTGGTGTGAAGCCATTCCTGGAATCATGTATATTGGAACTGTCCAATACCTTATCTACATAAGGATTCTGACACGATCCAATAAGCCTACCCAATCTATTTCAATAGATCCTTATTCCAAGAACTCACGCGGCTTCTCCCATGTCCATTGTTGAAATTGACTTCCGACCCAAGTCCTGATAAGACTTAAGCGACGGAACGTCGTTTATGAGATTAGGTATTTTATACACATAATGTGTGAGAAATGCAACTACACTCTCACTAGTCTACTTGTAAACGCACGGTTCCTATTCGTTCCTGATCAAGTCAAAACTTTTGACCGTTTTAATAGAAAGTAGATTCCAACTCCAAGTTGTTTGCTTCAATCCAGAAATGGATCGGTGAAGCTAACATGCATACCTAGCAAATTTTCGGAGTTGGGGCTTACCATCGCTCCTTTGAATTTCGCAGGCTCGTCACTTTTCAATGATCAACAGATCACGGCAATTGGTTACGAGAAATCACTCTCGGGTTAGTGACGGATCCATTGGGATCTGCGAAATTCAGGCTCCACAGGTGTAGGTCCTACAACACTTTGTAGATCCAACCGCTGCTCTCCCTCAATAGGTTGAGCAGCCTCCTGTATTTCTCGAATTTATTCAAGTTGTACTTCAACTCCCACTGTTTTTCTTGGAAAGAAACTTTCTATCTAGAAAAACAGAGTTCCGAACAACAAAACTTTGTTCTCGGACTGGTTGCAAAAGTAATAAGCCTTGGTTTCCCTAGGACAACCAGCAAAGTAGCACTTATCAGATTTGGGTTCAAGGTTGTCTGTTATCAACAGCTTTACATAAACCTTGCAATCCCAATTAATCAGGAAAACATACTTGGAAAACTTCCAGTCCACATCCAATGTGGTGTCTTTCAACTGATTCCGATAGAAAATTATTTGGCGTAAACACATACATTTCAGAGCGTATTCCTCAAAGGATAATGGAAGACTCATGTGAATCATCATTACTCGGAGCCTATCTAATAAGGTCCGATTCATTCTCACAGAAACACCATTCAGGTTTTCAGGAGAAATGAGTTGTGAGACGACTTCACACTCACTTAGATGATCACTCAATTCTTGACTCAAGTATTCTCCTCCGCGATCTAATCGAGAATCTTTATAATTCTGTCATATCGGTTCTATACTTCATTCTGGAAATCCTTTGACCATTTCAAAGGATTCTGACTCGTGTCTCATCAAATGAACACAGCCATACTTACTGAAGCCATCAATAAGGTAATGAAGTACTGACGATTTCCTCTGGCACTAATGCTCATCGGACCACATACATCAGTACGTGCAAGGCCCAATAAGCCTCTGGCCCTTTTCTTTAGCTCTGCTAAAGAAGCCTTAGTCATTTGGCCCATCGAGCAGAATTCATATCTCATATGATTTATAATCAAATAAGCCTAAAAGCCCATAACTATGGAACTTCTGAATCCGCTTCACTCTATGTGGTTGAAACGACTATGCTTAGGAAAATCGATTTCGAGTCTTCAGACTTAAACCGTTTGGTATTTATGTTATATATACAAGCGTACATTGGTTTAAGATATAAAACCCATTATCAAAAAGGGGTGCTACCATATAATATTTCATCAAGATCAAAAGAGCAAAACTTGTCTTTTATCGGAATGAAAAACATCCAAATTCTTACAAGAAAATGAAAGACATCTCTGCATAAAGCAGGTACATAGTAGCAATTACTTAATTCAAAAAAAACCAAGCTTGAAAGGCTCCTAAAAGTGGAGGATCTCTACGGCTAATGCAGCAACCATTGCTCCATTCCAGACGCGCAGTTCCACTTGTCCTTTCTTCAACGTTCTACTGTTGTTTAGGCCCTGCATATTTCAAAAATATCAGTACCACAACCAGTATCCAATACCTACGTAGAACTTGAAGTAATAACACAATACCTGAAGAAGAAGTTCCGTACATCTCCTTCATCTCTTGTGAATCTTCCAAGAATTTAATGCAATTTCTCTTCCAATGCCCAAACTCATCACAGTAGCAGCACTTACCAACATCAGATGGGCTGGACTTGGGCTTATAAGATGACACAGGCTTATCCTGATTCCAAATCTGGACGACCCTGCCTCTACCCTTGTCAACACAAGATTTCTCAAACCTTTTACCCTTTATGATGTTTTGCTCAACTGTCTTGAGCATGCCATGCAGCTCAGTCAACGTCTTCATCAAGCCATTCTTGATGTAGCTCTTGATAAACTTATCATAACTTGACGGCAGTGACTGCAGGATGATTTCAGTAGCCAACTCTAGGCTAACAGGACAATCCAGTTTCCCCAGGTTATCAATGTAACCCATCATTTTAATGACATGAGGACTCACTGGAGCATCCTTTGGTAGCTTGCACCCAATGAGAGACTTAACCATATGGTATCTCTCAATTCGTGCCTGTTCCTGAAACATCAGTTTCAGGCTGACGATCATCTCTATTGGCGATTCCACGTTCTCGTATTGACTCTTCAAGTCCGAGTTCATGGTAGCCAACATCAGACCACACACATCTACCACATCAATATAATGCTTATTCCAAGCATCATATACTGCATGCGAGGCGTTGGTCCCAAGCTTCTCGGGGAGAGGTTTCTCAAGACATAGTCCTTACTCTCCTGCTTGAGAACAATTCTCAAATTCCGATACCAATCCAGGAAGTTTGATCCATTTAACTTGTCCTTCTCAAGGACGGATCACAACGAGAAAGTAGTTTTAGACATAGGCTGAAATCTAAGAAAAGAAAAGATTTAGTTATGAAGTTCAGGAAATGAGAAATCTTATCTAATAAGAAAACTAGCATTATATTCAATCAATGTTTCCTCTATGAATATAATGTTCCAAGACCCATATATCACTAAAATCTGAGTGGACGACTCGTCATCACCCAGAATTTAGTCATCTATGTAAGCAAATCATTGCTAATTGTACCAAGTACAACTCTTGGTCGCAGATAAGACAATCCATGTCTCATCCACTCTGACGTCTCTGGGCCCAGAACTTCTGATAGCCCAGTCAAGTCAACCAATCTCTTCAGTCTTATGATCATTGACAGTCGCACTGCAAGTCTATCAATGATCACCTGCCTTACTCATGTAATTGTGGATACCAAGGACTCCATGACTATCCAACAACGAAATGAGTCTTGACAGTAGACAAGATTGGGCAAGACATCAAGGTCACTTGATATTTAGTTGAGGAAACAGAAATTTAAAAGGTTAGTAAATCAATCTCTTAGGTCATGTAATTGTTGATGTCAAGCACTGCAAGACCATCAACACTACTATCTGCCTTACTCGTGTAATTGTGGACACCAAACTCTTGGCAAGACTATCACAACAACGAAACGAGTCTTGACAGTTGACCATATTGAAAACTAAGATTTGATCTAATACACATCCAATGTGTATTCAATAGGTTTAGAACAGGTTTAACTTTTAACTTTAATTGAGTTTTAATTGTTCTAATAAAAGTGGGTTAGGTCATTTGGTTCGGATTCTCAATCATTTGGTTCAATAACAAAACGATTACGGTTCGCATCCAACCTTAACAAAACCCGATAACCGGTCAATCCAATTGAACCGACTTATCCAATCAAATCGGTTTATACTAATTGAGAAAACCAGTCCAATCAAATTGAACCAATTCATCCAATTTAACCCGATCTGATCTACCTTAACCAAGCATGATAACCAGTTCAATCCAATTGAACCGATCAACCAATCGCAAGGTCTGTGTTGACCGACACTTAACCTGTGTCGATCGACACTTAACCTGTGTCGATCGACACAGTAGGGTATCAGGAAATTTAACCATTCGAGATAACCGGTTCAATCCAATTGAACCGATCTATCCCTTCGCACAGCATGTGTCAATCGATGCACCCAGTGTGTCGATCGACACAGTGCGATCTCTAAGATCGATACCCAAATTTTAATAAGCGTATTCGCGGTGCATCGACCGACACAGACTTGTGTTGATCGACACTGTGCGAAAACCCTAAAATTTTATAATCGTTTTCGCGGTGTGTCGACCGACACAAACTTGTGTCGATCAACACTGTGCGAAAACACAGGTTTATCGTTTTCGATACAAACAAAATCCGAGATTATATTTATCAAAACGAAAATCAACAAGCATCAACATATTCAAATACATCATTATTCGAATTCCATGCTTCAGATTCAATGATTAAACCCTAAGGCTCTGATACCACTGAAGGAACTTCGGCCAATTCTAACAGATTCAGAATTCTATCAAGTTCCCGAAGCCTAGGATCTAGGGTTTAGTTAATTGAATCCTTACCGATGATCTCGTATTTACCTGGAACTTTGCAGCGGAATTGGGTCAGATAAACGAGATCTCCAGCGCCTCTACTGCAGTCCACACGCACACAAGCTGGAATCCGCCGGGATGCTAGTGCCGGGAATTGGATCTTCTGGGATTCTATGTGTTTCTAGAGGTGGCTGCGTTTTTTTCTGTCAAGAAAAAAAACTCTCTGCGACGGCTGCCTACTAGATCATATACATAAGCCTATATATATAGACCTCGACATAAACCGAAACATCAGTTTCGGTATCGGCCTTGTGTCGATCGACACACCCAATAGTGTCGATCGACACACCTCTTGTATCGATCGACGCACCCAATGGTGTCTATCGACACACCTCTTAAAACTCGATATCAATGTGTATCCAATACAAATTGATCAGACCATACGCCAATGATCAATCCCATACAAAGTGTATCCAGCTTGCTTAGGTGTGTGACCCCGTAGGTTCACATAATACTAGCAATGAGTTACAACTCATTTGTCATAAGCGGCTTCTAGCAAAACATTATGACCACCTAGTATCACATGAATTGTCCGATCTTGACAATACAACTATCAATCAGAGTTAGTACAATATGATTTCAGGACATAATCCCAACACTTACGACGTTCTTTGATTGTTTTCGCTTTATTTTATTTTTCTTTCTTTTCACTGTGATATATTAATATGATCTTCTTATGATGTAATTGTTTTCTTTTGTTTTGTTTAATGCCACCTTTAAAGATAGTTTAAACAATTTAAAAAATTTGAAACATGTTAACTCGCAGCAACAGAAAAAAAGAAAAATGACTTTTTCCTTATTTAATGTTTCGAATATTGAATCTGATGGAACGTTTTTCATCTCTTTTTTTCTGAGAACCAATGTTTTTAATCTTTTGATTTGTTTCTGCATAAGTCTTAGCTAGCTTTTAGGCCTTACATCAACTTTGACATCGTTTACCATTTTGTATATAATTCACCAATGATGAAACTTTGATATCGTTTAGACTCACAGAACGCATCCTCTCTGCCTATGTTTTATTCTTGTATGACTCTGCATTGATATCGTTTAGACTAACTGAACTCCTCATACCAGTATCTAGCTTGTGTTGAATTAGCTCTGAAACGTCTACATAACTATTTGACTAAATTGTTAATGTTAGTTGTCATGAACTCGTTGAATAATTTCTATCACAAAGATAGTATTCATGCGGTTGGTAAATGGTTAACTTATTAGCTTGCATCATCTTGGTTCTTGTTGTTTTTTTGGTGAGTGCTTTTCAATTCAGTTGTTTATGTTTTAGTTTTGACTTTGAGGTCTTGGATTGGTTAGGTTTCGTTGGAGATTGTGGTTGAGTTATAGGCTTCTATCTAGGTATTTCCGGGTGCGTGGGATTGTGTCAATACCGTATCCGAAAAAGGTTTAGGGGAACTTTCTTATGTTCTTTCTTGTCGGGTTATATATGAAGCTTTGGTTCTTGGTTTTGAGTGTTGAGAGAGTGGTATCTTTGTTAGTCTCCAGGTGGGAGTTGATGTTATCATTCGGTGGGCGGTGGGCAACGATGATTTATCTCACTTCTTGTTCTCCGCGGGTGTCAAGGTGTGCAAGTTTCTTTTGTTATTGTTAGATTTTGTTCGTATTGATCTATGTCTATTCACTACAAGAAATGTGGGTATTAATAGCGGCCGATAAATGCTATGTATCACTTTCCATAGCGTTTCCTAAAACGTTCTGACAGCGCCCGTCATTATAGGTCGGGTACTTTAGATAGCGGACATGACGTATGCTATAGTTAATTAAACGATGATAGCGTTCATCTCGTCGCAATTGTATATCTTTATAATAGCGTGTTATAATTATTATTAAAATCATGAATAATAGCACTTTGTTTTATAAAGATAGCAAATTATTTATGTTATTAATTATTTTTAATTACCCGAAAATCAATAAAAATAAATTACAAATTGAAATTTTTTTAAAAAAAATTTGAATATATTTCTGGAATAATTGTAATAATAATATTAAAAACAATTAATTCATAATAATTTCACCATAAAACATTTCCATATTTACAAAAAACAAAAAACTCTCAACCTACCAAACATATCAATCTACCACTAAAAACCCTTCACAATCATCCCTAACATAAACACTATCATCATCTGAAGCTTGGCCATCCAGATCATCCACTTCTTGGACAGGCAAAGGCGCAACGCCTAAATCCTCCTCGGTTTCCAACTCATGATAACCTCTGGGTGGTGCTCTCATAACAACATACCAATTTGAAGAATCATCTTTCCTAGAGTAGAAAACATGTTTCGCTTGAGAAGATAAAATGAATGGATCTTTCAGATATGCTGCTTGGTTCATATGAAGGTTCACAAGAGTGAAGCCATCTTCTTCCTTCACACCGTTCCCTGTGTTTTCCCAATTGCATCTAAACAGTGGTACTTTGAACATGTGGTAGTCCATTAATAAAATCTCCTTTATCACCCCCATAATATGTAAGCATATCAGCTACTTGATTTGTATCTCTAGCACTTGATCTACACATGCTAAATGCTTCATAAGTGACTCCAATGTTTTGTGTCTTCCGCTTCACCGCATCTGTATGAAATCTCTGCCCATTGATGATAAATCCTCTATGTGCTAAAGCAACATTTCTTGGTCCAAATGCCAACCACCTTATCTCCTTAGAATGACTTTCTGATGAGTCTGAATGAATCTGATGCAGGAAATACACAAGTTTCAGTACATTAAGCAATCAAACAATCTGTGTATTTACTATTCTAAAAAGATGAACATGAGCACCAAGCAAACAAGCAATTAATTTACTAACTAAAATCAGAAAATGATCATCATATAACAAACTCTACAATTACTTAAAATAATAACCAATAAAACCAATCAAGATGTTAACCTTTTTTTATCCATTGTGCAAACTGCTCAGTATGGTTTTTCCACAACAATGTTTCATTTCTAGCACATCGGGCATCATTAGCTTGTAATTCTTGCAAATGCATCCTGATTTAACGATAAACAACAGTTACGAAATTAAAAATCTGATAATAATGAGTTTAAAATAAGAGGGAAACATACTCAACATAAGGATCCATAGATGCCATGTTCATTAGCACATAGCGATGTGCAATGTCTCTATCTTTGTCGGAAAGGGTAACCTCTTTACCCTTCTGCAGAGGTCGACCTTGAACCACCATTCTATCATCGTCAACATCTTCATTACGATTAACCGTTTCTTGAACTGGTACTGAATCTTGAAGGAATTCTAAACAAAATGCATAGCATTCTCCAGATAAATACCCCTCAGCCATACATGCTTCTGGCCTTGCATAGTTCTTAACATAAGCCTTTAGTTTTTTCATGTACCTACAACTCAGTCAAGAAATAAAATTATTAGTCAAACATCATTGCAGGAAATACATCTACTGGAGCAATTTAGTACATCAAACCTTTCGAAGAGATACATCCAACGGAAGTGAACTGGTCCTCCCAAACGTGCCTCTCTTGATAGATGTATTGGAAGGTGGAACATGATATCAAAAAGAGCTGGAGGAAAGAACCGCTCCAGTTGACACATTGTTTCAACAAGCTCAGTCTCCATTGATACAAGTCTCTCCGGGTCAATGATACGCTGACACAATCTGTTGAAGTAATTGCATAATATGTTTATCGCAATCCTAGGACCTCTATGTAACAATCCTCTTAAAGCAGCTGGTAATAGGTTCTGTACCAGCACATGATGATCATGCGACTTCAAACTACCTATATTACCTATATTAGGAGGGTTAACTGAAACACTATTAGCAATATTATCACAATAACCATCTGGACCTCTGAACTTAGATAACCTTTGGCAAAAAAAATTGTCTTCTCTTTCTTGGATAACCAATAGGCTGCTGGAGGTAAATATGTTTTATTTCCTCTAACCTCTGTGTGCAAGTGTTTTCTGATTCCAATATCTTCTAAGTCTTTTCTTGCTTTCACCCCATCTTTGGACTTGGCACTTTGCATCAAGAGAGACAATATAGTATCCGACACATTCTTCTCAACATGCATCACGTTAATATTGTGACGAACAGGCATATCCTAACACATGAAACAAAAACTGTTAGGCATGTTCGTATACAATAACCTGAGAATATATTTCAGCTACTCTACTTTACCTTCCAGTAGGGTAGTTCAAAGAATATTGATCTCTTCTTCCACCGCCATAGATCATTTGATTCTTCACACTCTTCATCTTGTACCAATTCATCTTCTTCCAAAACTGTTCTTTTTATTTTACTTTCCTTATCTAGAGGTTTTCCAAAATCATTCTTGGAGCCTTCTAGTGTCTCATATATTTTAGCACCAGATTGTATCCTGTTGGCATTCCCATCCTCGACAGTGTTGTCAAACCAACCTTTTTTATATCTATAAGCACGGCCAGGCGGCAATCTCTTTCTGTTTCCCATGTAAACATACTTACGGCTAAACTTAAGCCACCTACAAGGTGTATCCTTTCCACATACATTGCAAGTTTGTTTCCCCTTCACTTTACATCCAGACAATGTCCCTAAGGCCGGATAGTCACTGATACTCCAAAGCAGCAAGGCTCTAAGCGTGAAGTTCTCCTTTACAAATGATTCATACACTTTAATACCCTCAGCCCATAAATCTTGTAAATGGTCTATCAATGGAGCTAAGTAAACATTTATGTTATTACTAGGAGCTGTTGGACCAGGGATCAACAAATTCAACATTATATTCTCAGCCTTCATACACAATGTTGGAGATGTGTTGTAGTTCACTAACAACACTGGCCATGTGCTGTAATTGGTGTTTTGAATAGAGAAGGGGTTTATCCCATCCGTACAAATTCCAAGTCTTAGATTCCTTGGTTCAGCAGCAAAGTCTGGTCATTTATCATTCACTTGTGCCCAACTTAGAGAATCAACAGGATGTCGCATTGTACCATCTTCTGCGGCATTGGTAGAATGCCAACGCAAATCTTCAGCCATCCTATTTGATCTAAATATTCTCCTAAATATGTCCTTGATTGGAAAATATCTTAGGATCTTTGCTGGAATCCCTATCTTTATTTCACTGTTGTGCTTATCCTTTTCCCATCTTGAAACTTTGCATCTTGGACAGCTTTCTATCTTTTCAAACTCCTTCCTATATAGTATGCAATCATTCTTGCAGGCGTGAATATTGTCGTAACCGAACCAAAAATCTTCATTAATTTTTTGATTGCTTATGTACTCTTCGGAAGGACATTGTCTTTAGGTAGCATATCGTGAATTAAAACCAACAGCTGGTCAAAGTAGTTCGCAGACATACCACTCTTAACTTTGAGTCTGTAAAGTCCCATGATTACTGCAACCTTTGTGTATTTGATACAATTTGAGTACAATGGTGTTTCAGCTTCTCTTAACTTCTTCTTGAACTCAGTTTCCTCTACTGTTTCGTCAATACCATTTTCTCCCATGTAGTCATCCATCTGTCTTGGATTATCTTCACCCACAAAAAATGCTGTCTTCAGCAAATCAAAAGCCTCAGTTTGATTGTCAAGAGCTCTCTCTTTTGTATCATCTTTTTTTCACCATGAATATTCCAACAAGAACTCTTGTACTTCTTATCCATACCCCTAATTACTAGATGCCCAACTATTCTATCCAGTAACTGATGGCATAAATTGCGGCAATCTCTACAGAGGCATAGCATTTCAGAAAGATTACCCATTCTCCTTGCTGATGATTGAACGAAATTAGATGCTCCTTTTGAGTAATCAGGACTTGTCCTAAATGTAAATCGGAAAACACAAATCCAAGTCAGTAATGAAAGGTGAAAGGTGAAAGATTAAACATTCGTCAAATAAAAGTTCGTAATGAAAGTGAAAGATTATACCTTGGTAACCAAATCCATGCCATATCCATTTGAACGCGAATGAGCTCGAGAGATTTGGGTTCGTGTGATAACAAGAAGGTGGAATTGTATGTTAGTTTTAGATTTGTGATACGAAGAATGAGTTGTGAAAGGGAACTTTTGGAAATTCTGATTTTTTTTTTTTAATTTTCCTTTTTTCCCGGTTATCTCGATGAATAAGGAAGAACGGCTCAGATCAAAAATGCAAACGCTAGCTGGAAGTATACATCGGTGTATGATACACCACGTCTGCAATCTCCACATTCATTGCTCATTGGCCAATTTTTATTTTTTGTTTTTAACATATGAAATAGGTTTTAAACCCTAAAATAAAAAAAGATAGTATAATACTTAGGGTTTAGAGATAAACAGATAATAAATCTCATTCCCTAAACACTTAAATGTAATTAAAAAAAGCCTAAATTATAATCCTTAAAATTGTACCCTAACTTAGAAAAACCTATATTATATTCCATAAAACATATACCTAGTATTATATTCCTTAACATTATACCCTCACTACAAGAAATTTGAGTATATATAGCATAAAAATATAGCGTTTTTGATGTTTATGCTATATTTCATTAGGCCAGATATTAAAGATAGCGTTTCTTATTTTAAAAATGCTATCATAATTGTAGCGCCTAAAAAAAATTTAAACCCCGCCTCTTTTTGGTCCAAGTGCGCTATTTTTTTTACAAAGTCCGCCTAAAGTTTTCAAGTGTCAAAATTTGACAAAGTTAAAACGAAAAATTATCATCCTCTCTACAAAGTTTATTGAATAAAAAAAACGCAGAGAAAGGGGAAAAAATCTTTTCCGTTTAGGGTTTTCTCTCCATCTCAGAAAGGTCTCTCTCTTCTACCTAAATGAAAGCTCCGACGTCTCCATGACACCCTCGCGCCATCGATTCAGCAGCCATATGTCCGTGAACTGATCCAGGGGAAGCTTGGTCGCCTCGAGGAAGAAACCCGACGCCTCTCCACCGTCGCGAGGTTTGATTTACTCTCTGTTCTTTCAAATTAGAGTTTGAAGATATAAACCCTAGAGTCTGTGTACAGATTTATGTTAGACATGATACAATTTCTCCACTTTTTGTTCAGGGTTTCACTATCTAAGAGATTTCCGTTAGATGAATCTCGTCGCAGATCTCAGGTTCCGGTGGGTAAGGTCACTGCAGGTTTATTCTTACCAATGGCAACGTTCTCTTCTATCAAATTCGCATATTTGTTCCGACTCTGATTCCGCCGTTTTTGGTCAGACCATCGGGATCAGCGTTTCTCATGGCTCCTCGCAACACGATATTCATGTCTCTGCGCACGCTACTTTCGGTAAAACGCTCGTCTCCTCTTTAGCTCATATCTCCGTCGTAGAGTTTAGGAAAATTAAAGCTTATTTTGCGCGATTCATTACCTTAAAATTCCGAATAGCTCAAAGCTGAGGATTCAGCGTGTATAGACAGACATCTTCGTGTAGATTCAGTGTAGACGAACAAACGAAATTCCTAGTTTGAGCTCGAATGTGATAACAGGTGATGTGAAGAAAGCCCTTGTCCAGATAACTGGGTTGGAGGCTAGTGAACTGAAGATCTTTTTCAGGGGAGTTGAGAAAGATGATGCTGAGCAATTGCAATCTTCTGGTGTTAAGGATGGATCTAAGCTTGTCCTTGATATGACTGCAGAGCTTTTCATGAGGCAGTTGCTTAAATTGGATGGCATCAAGGCAGAAGGAGAAGCTAAAATACAAAGAAAGGCAGAGGTTAGCTTTACATTCTTCATCTGTGTCTACATCATAAACTATGTTATACACTATATGACTGTCATCAATAGACTTTATAGACACTGTACAAATGTCATCAATAGACTTTATAGATATACATCGGGTACTTGTGAGTACCAGGCTTTTTGGATGAGTTGCAATGTTCTTGATGTAATAGATATACATTTGGAACTGATATTTGAGTGAAATTGTTTACTTGTGACAGGCACAATGCTTTGTATGTTTGAGGACAGCAGTTTGATATATCATGGTTTTTACTAGTTTTAGACCATGATATAAGTGTGTTTTAGTGTCTTTTGTGTTCTTTTAGAGTCTTTTACAGGTATAATCAGGTTTGGAGCTGAATTGGAGACATTGGAGTATTTTGGAGATTTTTGGAGTGTTTGGCCGAGAGATAGAGTTCACTGTCCGAAACAGAGTACTGCGTCGATCGTTGCACACTAGCACCGATCGTTTCACCAGCGAGATGGGCCCAAAACTCGGCGGTTTATGAAGAGTCAAGATATTGCACTCTGATCCAGAAGTTTCTGATATTTACAAAGAAGCCCCTGGCCGAAATTAGACCAATATTATTGAGTTTTTAGTGTTTTAATTAGATACGCTTTTACATACACTTTCATTATTAAGAGCAGAGGATTTTTAGAGCTTTTGGGGCTGATCTGAACCTTTACTTCATCTGTATTTGGAGAAGATTTCAACCCCTTTAATTCTTTATCTTTTATGCAATTTATTCTTCATATGATTATGTTTTCATTATCTATGTCTGAGTAGATTCCTAGTTAGGTTTAGGGTTTCTCACATAGGATTTCATGACTTGCTAGACTTGTTTAATTCAGTTAAGGATTCATAACTATATCTGTTCTTCAATCTAATTGTGCTTAAAGCTAGTTCTAACCTGATCAATTAAAATCTAGATCTTAGGTTGCTAAATACGACACGGAAGTGTGGTTTAGGAATCTGAACTATTTAGGTTGAGCAATTAAACTTCTCGCAAACGAAAGTTTGGTTTAGGTTAATTGTGAACATATCAAACTTGGAATTAATGCTAGTTTAATCTGTTAGTTCTCGCAAACGAAAGTTTGGTTTGCTGCACTTAGACTTAGAGAATTATCGCAAAGGAATTTGGTTAATTCTATATATGTGTTTTGAGTTCTAGAACTGTGCTTAATTAGATCCTTGCTGAATGAACTGTCTGCTTGTCTGATTTCCTGAGAACGCCCTAGACTTAGCTCTTTTAATAACTTGTTTTCACAACCAACAAACTCTGCTTTCTGTTTACTTTCTCGCATTGCTTTTATTTACATCACATTGCTTTCTTCCTAGTTTAATTTCCTGTTCTTGAGCTATTGAATACCAGAGTCCCTGTGGATTCGATACCTATATACTACAACCACTGAACTGTGCACTTGCAGTTAGATATAGGATTAAAACTCGACCCTATCAAGTTTTTGGCGCCGTTTCCGGGGACTCTTAGAGTCTTCGATAGCTTCGAACCTAGGTTTTACTAGGATTTTTCGTTTTCTTTTCGTTTTTGTTTTTGTTTTTTTTTTAGATTACTAATTTTCTCTGTTTTCTCTCTGTCGCAGGTACCTATTTCGCACTGCATCGATCGTTGTACCCTTGCATCGATCGTCACTAGGCGATTCTGAGATTGAACCGATCGTTGCACTGATAGCATCGATCGTTGTTGGACGATTACAGACAGTTTATGCAAACGCAGAAAACTAGAAGTAATCCGAACTTAGACTTAGTTAATCTCGAACTTGAAGAACTTGGACGTTTAGAGAGGACTAACAGAAGAGAAAGAAGAGAAAGGATGGTACGTGAGCGTTTGATCCTGATACCAGATGCTGATGGTACCCTGAGGGATCCACAAAACAATCCTTACAATGCTGCTGGGCAGAGGATTGGTGCTGAGGGACGAGTGATCCCTGATGTTGAGGAAGCTGAACCACCACCGCAGGCGCAAGGTCAAGGACAGAACCGAGCTAGACAGATGGTTGTCCATGAGAGGACTTTAGCTGACTACAACAGACCAGATGAGTTTCATGCAAACCGGTCAGCTCTAGTGCTTCCTAATATTGAGAGAAATGATTTTGAGATCAAAACCATCTACTACTCGCTGATGAGACAGAATGCATTTCATGGTTACCCAACGGAGCAGCCTATGGATCACATTGATCAGTTTGAGGACATAATCACTGGCATGAAGTATGATGGAGTCTGCCCGGATTATCTGTTCCTTAAGCTCTTTCGGCACAGTCTTGCTGGAGACGCTAGTGCATGGCTAAAGCAGCTGGCACCTGGTCAGTATACTACTTGGGCAGCCCTGAAGAGTGAGTTCCTGCATCATTTCTATGATGATGCGCGCTCAGATCAGTCCAGACATGACATACTCACCTTTTTCCAAGGAGCTGTGGAGCCTTTAAAAACTGCATGGATGAGATTTAAGCAGTACCAGCGTGACTGCCCACACCATGGATTTACTGAAGTTCAATTGATTGGTATCTTCTTCAGAGGCATAGATCTTCCATATCAGTATGCACTGGATAACTCCAGTAATGCTAACTTCAACACCAGGACTCCTGCACAAGCTAAGCAGTTGATTGAGAACCTAGTAGGCAGCAACAGTTGCAAGACTATGGATGAGAGGAGGAAGAAATCTGGTGGAAGTGTAGAGAATTCTGACATAGCTGATATTAGATCTAGGCTGGACACAGTTTGCAATCTCCTAGCAGGTAAGAAAGCTGTCCACTTTGCCCAGGATGTAGAGGTAATTAAAACTGAGGAGGACACTCAGGAGGAAGATGTGAATTACATAGGAGGATCTGGATTTCAAGGTAATAGATTTGGTAATCAACAGGGAAACAGATTCTTCAATGGAGGACAGAAAAGTGCTTTCAACAGCAACTCATCTAATTCTGGACAGACTAGTGGTTTTCAGAAGACCTTTGGACAAGGTACTCAGAGAACCTATGGATCTTCATCCTATCAGACTCCTCCTGCACCTACAGCTCATGAGAGTAGAATGGAGGCTATGATGGAACAACTAATGGAGAGTCAGACCAAGAGTAATGTGGACTGCAACAAGAAGTTGGATGCTGTCTATGAAGACCTCAATGGGAAGTTTGAGTCCCTGAACACTCACATGAAGCAGTTGGATACTCAGGTGAACCAGATTTCCAGTTCAATGAAGGGAAAAGGAGTAGCAGACACTCATATTAAGGCCTGGTCTGTGTACATTAATGATGGATCTCACCTGGGTGAAAAATTTGAGCTAAGTACAGCTGAATTGGTGAAGGAAGAAGAAATCTCGGATTTTGGTGAAAAACTCTCGGGTAAAAACTGCAGTGTTGCAACGATCGACACACACCTAGTGTCGATCGATGCATGTCGTGAACAGACAGACTCGCCGAGTGATGATGGTATTGATGCAGATTTAGAGCTTGATGGCTTATTCTCTGGAGTCTCTGAGATCTCTCAACAGGAGATTTATGCGCAGATCGTTAGACAACACTCCTCAGTATCTGAAGTGATTAAGCAGGAAATTGAAGAGCTTAAGAAGCTAGAGGAGATTGGTGAAGAATTGAAAGAAATTCCATCTTCTGATGATCCACCTTATCATCCATGTGTGCAGAGGTATTTGAACAAGATGCTGCCTCTAGATGAAGAGCTGAGAGACTGGGTGATTATAGTTCCTCAGCATATTAGTGATGTTCTGCTGACCAAGATCCCGAAGAAGCTGCCAGACCCTGGGGTCTTTGTGCTTAATTGTTCAATCTTTGAGGATAGTTTTAGGCGCTCTCTGTGTGACTTAGGAGCTGCTGGAAGTTTGATGCCATACTCTGTGGCAGAGAAGCTGGGTATGCTAGATTTTACTCCTACTAGGACCTCTCTTGTCCTAGCTGATCAGTCCATACGAGTTCCAGAAGGACTCCTTATGGACATCCCGGTGAGAGTTGGAAACTATTTAGTTCCAACAGACTTCCTAGTGCTGAAATATGACTGTGATCCGGATGAAGCATTGCTACTTGGAAGACCATTTTTGGCTACAGCAGGAGCGGTAATTGATGTTAGAAACAGCTTGATAGACCTCCATCTGGGAGATGAGCCGCTGCGTTATGAGATGGATAAGCTGCGAAGACCACTGATAGATGGGCAGACATTCACCATCATGGATGCAGATGATGAGCGGCCGGATGACACTGTGATTGTAGATCCTGGAGCACATTTTACTCCATCTTTTTTTGGACATGAGCATTCTGCAACAGCCTACTCGCCACCTTGTATGAGGAGACTTGAACAGAGACATAAAAAGTCTCTGTCGGGATCTCCTGGTACCTGAAAAATCTTGTTCGTCCGGTCAAGCTATTGACCTTAAACAAGCGCTGGGTGGGAGGCAACCCACCATTAGGTACTGGTGTTTTTCTACTTAATTTTTGGTGTTTTTGTTAGGATTTTACGTTTGTTTTTGGTTTTGGTGAGTTTATGATTGCAGGTCTCGGACAGATTCGCAGTGCGTCGATCGACGCACTTCTGTGTCGATCGTCACAACATGATCGGAATCGCATTGCAGCGATCGTTGCGGTCCTGAGCAACGATCGACCATACACGAATATCGCCTAGCAACGGTCGATGCACTTAGTGCAACGATCGATGCCTGAGCGACAGAGGTAAACCCGACATAACTCAACAAAGCCTTAACAATTTTTTTTTTTTCTTTTTACCGATCCTTCGCTTGACACTACTGGGGACAGTGTGTCTTAAGTGTGGGGGAGGTGCTACTGACGTTTATCTTTCTGTTTTCTTAAGAGTCAGTCCATTTTTCAAATTTTTTGTTTTATTGAGTCAAAATTGTTTAAGTAAGAAACTATGATTTTCTGAGAAGATTTACAAGACTTGCAGGAACTTAAGTAACCATTGGGATGAAGTTGCAGGATCTATCTCTGACTATTAGAAAACTCATACACAGATCAACCTACTGGGAACACCCACATCACTTCAGGTATCAGAGGATCCTTTTACTGACTTCAACCTTAATACTGACTTAGATTTCTCACCTAAGGGCTTGGTATACTTTGTGTCGGATTCCCTTGTTAGTTCTGACACAGCCTGTAAACCTATCCTATTTAGTTCCCTTCTCCCCTTCCAAATAAAAAAAAAAAGATAATAAACTGAGGATGAGTTAGTAACTCCGAAGTGGTCACAGGAGTGGTAGAGACCCCTATTATCTCCTGTGCGATCCATGGAATGTGTCCAAAGTAATGGGAAGAACACTGATAAAAAACAAAAATGATACCCAATGTGGGAGAAATCAGTTGTTAAGGAAGGGAAAAGAGAAGAAAGGGACTAGACAAAGATAGTATGGTGGTCTAGAGCTGATAAGGTAAGAATCCATGTGCCCTTTGATCGATACTCCTTAGTTGAGACCGCACTTAAATACTTGCAGAAGTCAGTAGGGAGAATTTGAATGCTTGAATGTGATTGTAGAGTTTACTTAGGACAGTTGCTAAGTGTGGGGGAAGTATATGTAGGTCTTGATATCCTGTGATTGATTCTTTCAGTGGTTTACTAAGGGGAATCTGAGTGTTGTAGCTTCTAGGATGAAATGAGTTTCTGAAGAGTTTTCAAACCTCTTCACCATGCTTTAGCTCTCTGTTTTGCTTGAGGGCAAGCAAAGGCTAAGTGTGGGGGAGTTGATATATCATGGTTTTTACTAGTTTTAGACCATGATATAAGTGTGTTTTAGTGTCTTTTGTGTTCTTTTAGAGTCTTTTACAGGTATAATCAGGTTTGGAGCTGAATTGGAGACATTGGAGTATTTTGGAGATTTTTGGAGTGTTTGGCCGAGAGATAGAGTTCACTGTCCGAAACAGAGTACTGCGTCGATCGTTGCACACTAGCACCGATCGTTGCACCAGCAAGATGGGCCCAAAACTCGGCGGTTTATGAAGAGTCAAGATATTGCACTCTGATCCAGAAGTTCCTGATATTTACAAAGAAGCCCCTGGCCGAGATTAGACCTATATTATTGAGTTTTTGGTGTTTTAATTAGATACGCTTTTACATACACTTTCATTATTAAGAGCAGAGGATTTTTAGAGCTTTTGGGGCTGATCTGAACCTTTACTTCATCTGTATTTGGAGAAGATTTCGAACCCCTTTAATTCTTTATCTTTTATGCAATTTATTCTTCATATGATTATGTTTTCATTATCTATGTCTGAGTAGATTCCTAGTTAGGTTTAGGGTTTCTCACATAGGATTTCATGACTTGCTAGACTTGTTTAATTCAGTTAAAGATTCATAACTATATATGTTCTTCAATCTAATTGTGCTTAAAGCTAGTTCTAACCTGATCAATTAGAATCTAGATCTTAGGTTGCTAAATACGACACGGAAGTGTGGTTTAGGAATCTGAACTATTTAGGTTGAGCAATTAAACTTCTCGCAAACGAAAGTTTGGTTTAGGTTAATTGTGAACATATCAAACTTGGAATTAATGCTAGTTTAATCTGTTAGTTCTCGCAAACGAAAGTTTGGTTTGCTGCACTTAGACTTAGAGAATTATCGCAAAGGAATTTGGTTAATTCTATATCTGTGTTTTGAGTTCTAGAACTGTGCTTAATTAGATCCTTGCTGAATGAACTGTCTGCTTGTCTGATTTCCTGAGAACGCCCTAGACTTAGCGCTTTTAATAACTTGTTTTCACAACCAACAATCTCTGCTTTCTGTTTACTTTCTCGCATTGCTTTTATTTACATCACATTGCTTTCTTCCTAGTTTAATTTCCTGTTCTTGAGCTATTGAATACCAGAGTCCATGTGGATTCGATACCTATATACTACAACCACTGAACTGTGCACTTGTAGTTAGATATAGGATTAAAACTCGACCCTATCACAGTTAGAAGTCTTGAGTCAAAGAAACCATCTCTTTTTTTTGTAGATATCATTGGCTTTGGAACTGGATCTGAATTAGAGAAGAAGCTTAAGTATGCTGAAGATGTTTCTTATGGAATAATTTTTTGCAAAGAGGTAAAACAGTTGATCTCTTCTCCAAAACAATGAAACTGGCTTACGAACCTAAAAACTAAAGCTTGTTCGAACTCTGGAATGTCTATCTTCTCCTTCTGTGGTTGGACACTGATTCTTGTTTTCATCAGAGGGAAAGAGTAAGGAAGACCAGGGTCAGATTTGTCTGACTTTGTGTGATTTATTGCAGGTTGGTGCTTCTTTGATTAAGTTCATCAGAAGGAAAGAGTAAGGAAAACCAGGGTCAGATTGCAAGGCTGCAGATCTTATGCAATAAGTTGATGTAAGTGTTTTCTGCCTTTTACTACTTAATTTCTTTCCTAGTTAATCCCCACAATGTGATGCTTTAAAACAGGTGGAGACAAGAGAAGCCAGCAAAGGAGGAAAAGAAAGCAACCAAGAGAGCTGCAGCTACACAACATTCAAGCAAGAGTTCTTCTTCAGCTGCACCTAGTAGACTTTCATCTTCAAATGGAACCTGTAAACACGAACCCCCATCCTCCAACACTGGGAATCACCACTCTTCAAAACCACCATCGTCTAAACAATTTAACCCGGTACCTGCTGCTTATGATGAAAAATGTTTAATAGTTGGTGTGAACTTGTTGTAAACTGTATTTTGTTGTAAGATGTTTTGGGCTTAATGTTTGGAAATATGTTTCACTTTCTTTTCATGATATTAACAGATTTCATAAATTGAAGAAGGTTTCACATTTTAGCAAATTAGATCATACAAGAATAAGAAATCACAGCGATTCAAAATAAAATGCTATAACAAAAATTGATGTATACAAAATACATAATAACAGAAATAAAACGCTATCAAATATATATAGAAAATATATTATAACAGAAATTAAACGCTATTACTTCGTTTATTATTGAACTAAAAAGAGCGCTATTGTAAATATCTAAAATATAGCATAACGAAAAACCGCTAAGTAAAGGTCCCAATCTATTATAACGGCCGCATATAGAGCGTTTAACAAACCGCTATGATAGCAATATATACCGTTTTTTGGGCGCTATATATACTCAAATTTCTTGTAGTGCCTAACTTAGAAAGCTAAATTATATCTGTAAACACTAATCCCTAATCTCGTTATTGTTAATTTATTAAATTAAAATATAGTCTCTATACCCTATAATCCGAAGTGTTAACCCTTAGAGTCTATAACTCTAAACCCTTTATAATCTCAGTCTTAAACCTTATTTAGAAACCTTTGAAGTGTACCATAAACTCATATATGTAAACTAAACACTACACCCTAAACCTATAAACCCTAGACCCTAAACCCTAAACCCTAAACCCTAAACCCTATATACTCTCAGCCTTAAACCCTTAGTTAGAAACCTTTAAAGTATACCATAAACTCAGATATGTTAACTAAACACAAAACCCTAAACCTGTAAACCCTAAACCCTATATACTCTCAATCTTAAACCCTTATTTAGAAACCTTTAAAATATACCCTAAATTCATATATTTAGTTTCTTGTTTTTAAGTTTAAATATATTCTGTTACTTTAGTGTTTAAACAGAACATAATATTACATTACTACCGAAATACATAGTCTGTTTAAACATAAAGCGCCATAAACCAAATGTTTTACACAAAAACAGAAAGAAAAAACACATAAATCATAACCAGAAATATATATGTTACACTGCCAAACCATGTTTAAAGTTTCAAACGAACATTAGCTTATCATTTGGCCATGCCACATGTGAACCAATTGCATTAGAAATGTATGTAATCTCTGAATTTGGTCTCCATACCCTTGCATTACCAATCTTAGCCACTTCAACCCAAACCTTGCTTGCATTTGGACCTAGTTCTACAAAGTGGCACACATCTTTCGGATCCGTTGAAGTCACTCTCCCTTCGGCTACCTTGAGACCAGAGTTGTTGCAGTCTAACAGAATACACTTCTTCTTTGCATTTTTGGTGGAACTCGTGCTAGTGGTGCTTGGACTCTAGCATTCAAACCAGATTATAGAAACAATTTCAAACATCAATAGTTCACACCAAACAAATAAAATACGTTGAAATCAATTACATACCACTGTTGTTGTCTTAGTTGCTTTCGTAGGAGGAGAATCTGGAGTGACTGTAGACATAAGCTCAACCTTCAGCACTGGCCATGCGATTTTCTCGTTGATTGCATCACCAATCATAAACATTTCAGTGGTGGGCATCCATAAATGTGCTTCGGTACTAAGCACCTTAACAACTCTGATACTAACAACAATTGGACCTAGAGGTATGTTGTTAACAATCTCCTTGGAACTAGATGAGCACATGATTCCTTCAGCAATAATCTCCTCATCATCATTAGTCCAATCATATATTTTGCATCTTCGAGTTTCATCTTCATTGGTTTGCTACAATGTGTAATAGTTAAGGATTAGATATATGAATAAGAAACAATAATATAACCATATAAATAACCTTGGATACATCTGAAGAAGAGGTTGACACCCTGTCTACAATCACTTTGTCTACTGGCCAAGCTATCTCGCAGCCCACAGCTTGCTGAATGAATACCACATCTATCGTAGGCCTCCATAGGTAAGCTTCTGAAGTTAATGCAGTCTTAACAAGAATAGCAATTGCATTATGACCAATTGGTACACGACCAATTTTGTACAACGGTTCAACAGAGATGAGTTCTCCTTCACCAATAACAACATCTCATGACTCAAACCAACCCAATATCTCTACCTTCATTCCTTCTTTGAAGTCAACACTAATCTTAGTTTTCTCAGGATCACCCTTTTTATTCTGCCATAAGGAAAACAATTATTATATGTACTCTCATTCCTTTTGTCTGAATATTTGATCAAGTGTATGTGAATATACTTACCTTCTTTCCAGCTAAGTCTCGGACAATTCCTTTTAAATCTTCAATCTCACTACGCATATCAGCAATCTTTGCGTCTCTTGAGTGCAATAATGCTAGCTTAGTAGCCGTAATCCCTCTGCCAAACCCCCTTACCCGGCCAGGTTTGTCCTTCCCCAAAATCTTGCTCACAACATCTTCCCTTATGTTTTAAGTAGCTGATGTAGAGTCCATCTGGCTAAAAAATCAGAAATTCCCACATGCATGTTCACATTTCATAACTCAAATCAATCTCAATGAAAAAACAAAAACTTCAACATGATTGTTCACAGAAACTCTGAATCAAAACCCAAAATCAAAATCGTGTTTCAAAATTGAACACCGAAATCGACAGAACTCAACATGCATCAAAACCTCATAATCGATGTGTCGAAACCTTCAAATCATAAAAATTATAGGAAATAAACGATTGAAGAAGAACATACCTTTTTGATTGGACAAAGAAGCTTCGATTCGATGGGAAAGAATCGCCAAAGGAAGAGAGAGAGAGAGCTCGGTTTAACTTAGAAAAAATGAAGAAAGCTAAGTGTGAAAAAATATTCAGTTTTAAGTATTTGTTAAGATAAATGATAGCATTTAATTTTGGATCTGCAATCATAAGGCGCAGAAACTTAGCAAATTTACCCGGCTGAAATTTATAATTTCCCGCGAAAGAAAATATAGCGTTTTCAAAAACGAAACGCTATGATAAGAAACCGTGTCGTAATACAATAGCAGAACTTTAAAAAACGCTATCGTCCAGTGCTATTAATACCCACATTTCTTTTAGTGATTATAGCTGTAGGATTAGCAACCCTTTGCGGGCTTTAGCAACTCTTTATGGACTTTAGTTTTCGGGGATATTTCGTTAATCCGCCGTTTTAACTTTTAGAGAAGAATTTATCTTTTGCCGATTTTTGTATTCCGAAAAACATATCCCACCAATATCAAGATAAGTATCTTCAGATGAAAAAAAAAAACACGAACACTCATATCTACTCTGAATAAGAAAATCCAATATATGACTATTTATAAATATGGGGCCCAGAATTTGCTAATGTGAGTGGAGCGTGAGGTCAATGCCTCAATTTTATTTTAAGTAAGCACGGCCCATGAAGATATGGTCAATATGAAAGGAAAAATCTTGGAAGTTGAAAGGAAAATGCATGTCGTTGCCCTCTTCCTTGGGGCGATATGGTCGTTGAATTGAATGATGGATGGGAAAATGGTCAGAATAATCCTAACTTTCAAATTTCGGCCGTTTAAAGCTTTAACTATCGAGTAGGCCATTTTAAACATATAATTTTGGTTGACCGTATGAAATAATACTAAACTTTCGTTGACCAGGCCAAATAAGGCACGACGTTAATTCGTTTAACGGAGAGACTTTACGGTGTTAATCAAACGTTACTGAGATTCCGTTAGTCACCAAATGACGTCATTTTGACTAATATAAAAATGGAAGAAAAGTCATAATAATCCCAAACTTTTAAATTTCGGCCATTTAAAGCTTCAACTTTCGAATTTTGGCCATTGAAAGCATTTAACTCTTTAATTTCAATAGCCAATACCTTTGTTCGACTCTTAAACCTATCTTTTTAATCTCTTTCATAACATCGGCATGTATGCCTCTCCCTTGAACATCTCGAAGCATTTCCACTTTCAGCCTCATCGCTAAAACCTCTCCTACAATAGATGCTGTCTTGGCATTGCAAGTAAGGCCACACTCTAGTGAGTTATTGACCGCATGCTCTACGGCTGAAGCTGTTATAAATACTCTCCCATTGTTTCTATAGATTATGTTTGTTGTTATGTATTTGATCGAAATGAACAGCCTTATGACGTACTTTTTTAGAATTGTCTTTGTTTCCACAAACAAACTGTTTTATCTGAAAGTTCAAAAAAACTTCAAGATATCATAAACATTGAAACGAATTTAAATGTCATAAAAGAAGTGAATATGGATATTTCATGCTAAGGTTTAAATTCGTTTCAGTGTTGACGATATCTCAAGGTTTCTTTAAACTTTCAGATAAAACAGTTTGTTTGTGGAAACAATAACAGTTCTAAAATGGTACGTCCTAAGTTTGTTCATTTCAATCAAATACATAACAACAAACGTAATCGATAGAAACAATGGGAGAGTAGTGACAACAGCTTCAGCCATGGAGCACGCAGTCAAGAACTCGCTAGAGTGTGGTTGTACTTGCAATGCCAAGACATCATCTATTGTAGGAGAGGTTTTAGCGACGAGGCTGAAAGTGGAAGGGCTTAAAGATGTGCAAGGGAGAAGCATACATGCCGATGTTATGAAAGATATTAAAAAGAAAGGGGTTTTAAGAGTCGAACCAAGGTATTGGCTATTGAAATTAAAGAGTTAAATGCTTTAAATGGCCGAAATTTGAAAGTTGGAGCTTTAAATGGCCGGAATTTAAAAGTTTAGGATTATTATGACCTTTCTTTTATTTTTATATTAGTCAAAACGGTGTCGTTTGTGATTAACGGAATCCCATTAATGTTTGATTAACACCGTAAAGTCTCTCCATTACATGATTTAACGTCCTGTCTAATTTGGTCTGGTCAACGAAAGTTTAGTATTTTCATACAGTCAACCAAAATTATATGCTTAAAATGGCCTACTCGATAGTTCAAACTTTAAATGGCCGAAATTTGAAAGTTGAGGATTATTTTGACAATTTTCCCAATGATGGATAGGAAAAGTCTGGTATTTTCTTATCTAAGAATGATGGAGAGAAAAAGTTTTGATAGACGGTTGCCCTCTTACTTGAGACCATATGGTCATTGAATTGACTGATGGATAGGAGGTCTTGACACTATTTTTTTATTTGCATTAATCCACTTGCTAAACCTGTAAACTTAAAATGATCGATCATACCCGTTTCGTTTAAATTTGTGGATATCCGAACGTAAATTGAAAATATTTAACAGTAGTGAAAATTTTAATTATATATTATTTTAGTAAAATATTTGTTAACAACTTTTTAATATTAAAAACATAAACTCGGAAAAAAATTACAAAATTAAATTTTTAATAAATTTAGATAACTTTTATTTTATTTTTCAATTTAACTACTAAATTTATAAAATATTAATAAAATATTTACAAGATTTGAAAAAATTGCTGGTATCTGCCAATGATGGATAGGAAAAGTAGACAGATGGTTGCCCTCTTCTTTGGGGCAATATGGTCATTGAATTGAATGATGGATAGAAGTCTTGAAACTTCTTTTTTTTATCTGCATTAATCCACTTGCTGCACCATACAAGCTTCTTAGATACATATTTTAATATTCCATGAAAATCTAAATTCCTTTGATTAAATTAATATCAGTTTTATGCACACGTTCTTCAAAATCCGCCAATGTTATGGTTAAATTTAAACATTGAATGAACGAATACACCTTCTTCAAAGTCAGTCAATACATTCAGTATTGCATGTTCACTTTGCATTTCATTATTCAATTATATATTTTTTATGAAATCGAGATATCATGACAAATTCATTCATAAGTTATAATTTATGAAAATGATAACATTATATATTTGTATTATTTTGAGATATTCACCCTATATATAAAAAATTTAGTGCTTAATATTTTCTTATATTTTGCTCAAATTTGTGTTTCCTATTTACATGAATATAATCTATAATTTTTAAAGCTGCCATATCTCCACTACAAGGATATGAAAGGAGAATCTCAAATGCTTTAATATAATGTCAATAAATTAAATTCAATCTATTTCATATCTGATATTTATTTTTTTAAGAGGAAAATTAGATATGTGTATTATATATCTTTATTAAATGGTGATTTAAGTTCTTATTAACTTTCATATTGGTTGATTACCTAATTACTTTTAGTAAATTTATATTTTTATTATGTTAATTGTACTTTAGATTGAATTTATTTTATTTATTATATTGATATGAATAACTGTTTTATGTTGTTTTTGAAGATAATGCATAATTCTTATAAAAATAAAAAATTAAAGGTCACATGATTTTTACTATACTATTACTATATTTGTTATTTACCTTTCACATACTACTAAATATTATTTTAAAGATAATACAGTTTTATATACTGAATTGTATTATCTTTGTTACTATTAAATTTGAAAATATATATAACATTATTATTAGTAGAAAATTTAGATTAAATATTAATGTCTGAAATTTTGTATCCAGGGTTGATTATTAACTTTGGAAGAAAAAAACTGATTACATTTCACAACTGGAGTTTAAATTATGATATTATTAAAGGAACATGAAAATGTATTATCGATTTTAAACCTAGTCATTGTAAGGAAAGAATATAAGGCTTTTGCAAGATTCTAAACCCAAGAGGAAAGCGAAGAACTAAACACAAAGTTTAATTGCGACAATACCAAAATCTTTGCTCATTAGGAAAAATATTCTGGCACAACTTATATCTGACGAAGATTGACTTTTCTTGCGGCAGATGTTAGCTTCGCCGACAGAAAAACAGTAAAACTCCTACGTACATCAGCCGTATCCACCGTGGTTTGTACTCCGATATGGATCTTGCGGCAGAGACTTCCGATCTGAATAATAAAGGAACACATGTAATATAAATTATAAATTTTGCATCGAAAATGATAATTAAAAGGCATGACGAACAGAAAAGATGAAAAAAATATCTGGGGTTCTTACTTGGATACATCATAGGAGCACTTTCCGTAGCCTGCAAGCAACATACATATATCTCATCTACTAATTATTCATATACATAAAAAATATCGAGGAAATTTAATTTTATAACAAATATATGAGTAGAGAGGTTATCTCAAATCCAATCATGTATTTCTTGTGTCATTTGTAAATCTTTTATCTTATTTTTGGAAAATTAATTATACATGGGCAAATCCATATATAAAATATATGGGCATAAAAATTTATATACATATATAGATAGTTTCGGTAAAATTAATCGATTACCTTTGCCAAAATATATATATCGATTACACATTTTAGTACCCTACATAGTGCAAGAAACTTACTAGGGTTAATCCTGGTGAGTGTAGCTGTTCCTCCGAAGTAACAAGCGATGAGGTTGTTCCCATTGGTTTGGTAATACGCATTAAACGCAAAAGATGCGTGCGACCATATCGTGTCCGGTTCGTAACAATCACCATGTCTCTCGATGACTGAGCAGTCAACTCTCCCAATACCACATGCCCAATCAAGAGCTCTCTGTAGCTCAGCCTGAGAGGCACTTGGTCGAGCCACACACCATGTTGTTCCGTCCAAGAACGTCGTATTACCTTCAGGTCGAATCGGTGACTCTGGTCGGATCGTCATTACCGGCCTCGTAGCTACATCGTACAGACATGTAAATATCAATTATATGTAGTTGTCCAAGAGACAAGTAAATAGAGTTAGTAATAACGTACGTTCAATTAATAGAGAGGAAGATTATGTTTTACCTTGGGATATGAAGTTTAGTAGAAGCAGAGAAAATAGAAATATCCAAAATAAAATTCTCATGTCTAGATGTTCGTTATTGAAAATATAAATGTGAAGTGAAGAAAGAATCTAGATCATAACATCACCATAAGTATAAACCTATATTAGGGTACATAAATAAATATTGATTAACAAACTCTGTTTAAGTATGATGATCAAGTGATGGGGACTTGAGGAGGCTGAGACAAGAGAGGTCTTGTTTTTATTTAATAGTAGTCACAAGAGAACCTAATTAATAGAGCAAAGAATAATCTAGATCTTTTTAAGGAATCGAAGGTGCCTTCAAGAGTAATAAAATGTTCAAGAAATTGATAGCATTAGATTATTTTATAATTTTTTGCATTATCAGGAATATTACTTTGCAGTCGATTGAACGGATTTGTTTTTGTACAACGAATACGAGAAGAGGCGTTCACAAGCAAAGAATTCGCTGCAAAAAAAAAAGTAAAGATTCAATTATAAACATAATAATTTCATACAAAAATACTATTACCCAATAATAAACACATAAAATCCGTATATATTTTGACAAAGTGAAATTCACGATTTTGTCAATCCAAAGGACTCGAAAGAGTTGGTTTGATTAAGACGGACAACACTTGAGCCAAGTTATTACAAAGACAACTCAATTTTCAAAAGCTGATGATGATAACAAAACCATAAGAAGACTTTTAACTCAAGAAAGCATAAAACTGGAAGAAGAAAAAAACCAAAGCTTATGGTTTAGTGAAGCCTAGTGAGCTCTTCAACTCTCTTGCACAACTCTTCCACTTGAACATTCATGGATTTAGATATATCATCCATCTTGTTCCTACTCAGATCCAGAAACGATTCGATTAAGTCTCCATCCAAGAAATTCCGCGCTTCCGCGGTTCTCTTCTCGTTATTAAACGATCTCCATTGCTCGTGGCTTAATCCTCCAACTCCTTTGATAACTTTCCTCAAACTCGACTGCAATTTCTCCAAGAAAGTATACTGTTCTTGTGGCAGTGAAGCAATCACTCCAATCACTCCATTGACTGTACCAAAGATAACAGTTGGGATCTGACCAATCTCTGAATCAGGTAGCCTCATCACTAGTGATCCATGGCAGAATCTGTTCACAAATTCCCCAACGTGATACTCCCCAACTACCTCTAACCGCCCTCGTTCTTCATCAGTAGCACCTTCACTGTTCTTCTTCACTGTTAACAGATTGAAATTGTTCTCAGCACCAAGGTACGTATCATCATCCAGTATCTCAACCGCCGACATCCAATTAGCATTGTAATCCCGAGCTCGTTCCTCAATTGCACCTTCCTCGTGCTTTAAACAACAACAAAAAAATCAAGAATTAGACATCCTAAGCTAATGGTTTTAAGCACAAGAGATTTCATTTCATATACCTTATAGATCAGCAAGGAGATTGATTTCATGAGATCACCAACAACGATAAAGTCTCCACGGGTCTGTACATAGAGAGCAAGAATGTGTCCGTGATGTCCACATTCAGACTGTAATTCACGAGAGCCATCATCACGCAGCATCCACTTGTATAACTGAATCTTCTGATTAATAGCAGCAAGAAGTTTTCCATTAAAGGCATTGAGAGAGTAAACAGCTCCTTTGGTTTCTTTCTCAGCGATAAGCTGCAGTTTCGAATCCTCAACTATAAATACTAATATCCTTCCCTACATTCACAAAAACGAAAGTTCAAAGACAAATTACAAAAACGAACTTCGACTTGAGAGTGATAAAGTTTGAATGCAAGACATACCTTCGTTGGTTCGTTTTCCTCGGGTAAAACATATGCGGTTCCAACACAGTAATAGACATTTTTGTCGTCGGTGAACGAGCAGCTTAATATGGCGCAGGCGTATTCAAAGGCATCCAATGGGTAAGTTGACATAAATTCGAAAGATTGGTCATCTAACAGACGAACAAAATGCATTTCAGATTCTTCAGCATTTGTCTGGTTTCCTAAACTGCAGATACCAAATGTTCGTGTCTGTTCCTGATGGCAGATTCGACGAGCATGCTCTCCCAGAGGAATAGTGCGTATGTGAAGCTTCTGAATATCATCAATGGTGCCAATCGTGAGTTCACCTTCTCTGGCAATCGCTAAACTGCTCACAAGAGAGGAAACGAATCAGATTTCAAAGCCATTTCAATTCATTCATGAACTTGAAACCGAAAGCGAAAAACAAAACGAAAAGATGTTTAGTTTACCTGTCGGGGAAAGCAGCAGAGTTGAAAGGACACATATGACTAACTTCTTTAAGATTAACATTGCTGTATAACAGCTTCTTGTTGCTGCTATAGATTACGGTTGGTCTATCTGATGCAGCAAAGACATGTGTGGCGCTTTTCGATGAAAACGTACGCAGAGTTATAGGCTGAGTCCCAAGTGAAACTTTTTTCCTGTCTTTCAGTTGCCCAGTAGTTGTATCCAACTGGAAGTTCAAAAGATGACCATCTCCAAGAGCACAGAGCAAGTAAGATATCTGCAACATAACATATGTTAAGTTCTACCACTAAATTTCACTCAGCTTCTAGGCTTATCTAAAGTAATGTACAATGGAATCATACCCCTTCGAATGCACAGAGAAGAACAGAACGAGGAATTATCTCTCCTCCTAGTTGCTCTTTTGTAATAAGAGTCAGATCTGGCAGCGAAAAAATCCTCACACTTATATCTGTCCACATCCCAACCGAAGCTAGCTGACTGTAGTTGGGATTATCGCCGATAGGATTTATGTCAAGGCAAGAAACCTCGTACTCAAGAACGGCATGTTGCACTTCTGTCAATTTCCCATCTCCAATTTCTAGATAAACCAAATGCCCACCTCCAGTCGCCAAAAGAACCTACCAAGCAAATTGAAGAATCTAATTACAAATGTTTGTTCGAAAACGTGTTATATGTATAAACACTCAAGTTAGATTACTCTCTCACTACATATATTTTCAATATAGCGGCTACATACAATGATACAAAGCTGTTGAATCAAATCCAGGATCAAAAGACAAACCTGGCTGGCGTTTGCGGTTGCAACATTAACAGTGAATCCAGCTGGGGCATGCCACTCATTTCGCAATTCTCTAGTTGTAGAGCTGACTAGTCGGACAGAATTTGAAGTAACCTGATCCAGAGGAGAGACCAGGAAAGTAAGCTATAACAGCTATCAAATACATTGATTGTCTTCTGAAAACTCTCAAGCACTAGAAAAAACTTGCCTGTACAAGCTGATTGTACACAGCATCATGGCAAAATAAAGTCTGCACTTGAGACAAGAAGCCCTCAATCTCTGTTTCTTCTAGTTCATCCTCAAGATTCATGGCCAATATACGAGTTTCACTGATAAAGCTAACCACGAGGAATGTGTCGAAAGCTTCATCAATTGAAGATTTCAATGACCACATTCCCTTGATACCTTGAAGTTCCACAGAGGCCTGTAATACAGCGGAGTTTTAAGCTAGCAACCAGATAAGAAAATTGAACATACAAGACACTGAAATTCCGTGAGGTAAATCAAACCTGTTCATTAATTCCTATTCCATTGCGAACTATGCGGAGGGAACCATCCTTAAATGCTCCAGAACAAGTTACAACCTGACCTTGCCCCTGTCTCTCGAGGTCGACTACACAAAAGTCGACAATAGGACCCAAGTTGATGTACCTTTCCAAGACTTCTACATATGAGCCTTTTGCATCAGGATGTAGATTTAGCTTTACTAGCTGCAATTGGACATTCAGATAATTATCTTACCTTTTCCTAGAAACCAGATAAAAAGAAAGAACAATTTGTTTTTCTGTCTTTGCTGTGAATCAATAAAGATTATCTATTAACATTTGGGCACAACTCAAAAACATGGAACAATATCGATTTACATTCTACAGGAACAAATTAAGCAAAAAGAGCTGAGACCATAGTTATTTCTAACACACCTGAGAATCGCCATAGCTTGAGCCAACAAAGACAACGGCATTGTCAAGGTATGATATAGTCGATGCAATAGATGTTTCACCCAGAAGCTCAATTTTTAGGCCAGTGACCCTTCAGATACAAATAAAAGCAGCATATGCACAGAGTAAATAAGTTCGGTAGAGCTTTCAATTGTTTGGAGGATGGAAGGGTGTAACAGTTATTAAACATGTACACTCACTTTTCTTTCTCGTGCGTTATAACGAGCAGATGAATCAGTCCAGCATGATCACCAAGAAGATACCTCGAGCCATCAACATCAACTCTTCCATATGCTTTAGTGATGGACTGGACAGGCAAATGCAAGATCAAACTAAGAAAACAGCAAAAGGGGTACTGGCAGAAATCTCAAACAACTATTTACAAAAGCAGGTGAGGTTACATTGAAAGAACTTACAGGTCTTATTGGTATTGCTTTGAATGCATTAGCACTGCAATAGACAACTGTTTCTTCACCAATAATAAGGACGCCACAGAGAGGTGGTGGTACAGGAATCAGTAAGTCAGCACCATTGTCGAGATTGTTCTGTGACCATGGACCCTCGACAAAATCCTTATCTTTCAGAGAGACTTCATATGTTTTGACATGACGAGCATCTTTGTTGTCCTATGAAACCAAACATTAGTTAGTCCACCGGAGAAAATTCAAGATTGCATCACACACATCATATTACATTTAAAAAAAAAAAAAAGACAATAAAGTAAAGTAAACAAGAGAGAAAAAACATGTTTAAATAATTACATCTCAAATAAATAAAGTTACTTTCTTAAACTCTATCAATTCACAGATAATAACCAACTGCAAATGAATTATTTCTACAGTGAACGCTAGTAAGAGTTCAAAATAAAGAAATAGGTTTAGATATGCCTACTAAACAAATTCAAATGCATGCACAGAGATTATTCCATAGCACAATCATGTTAAGATATTTCCACACCTGATAGAGCACTGCAATTGTGGGCTTTGCACATCCAAACAGAAACTTGATATCCAGAACTTGCAATTCCTCCAGCCTGAAATTTAGGCGCACACTCAATATATCATCCAGTTTTAAAATTTTCTCAGAATAACGATATCGTAAAGAATCAAGAGGACTGAGTCTTGCGGATTTGAGATACAATCTAATGCATGGAAACAAATGCCCACTAGAACACACACAAAAGTGACAATATAATACAAAATGCTAACTGATTAAACCAGTACCTGATATTAAAAGCTTCCTTGAGCTGCCCCTTATTGTCAAATGGTATAACCTGAAAGAAAAACCATAGAAACAGAACGCATCATCATACATCGTATAAAAAAGATCAGTAGGAGTTCAGTAACATGAAATAATTCAGCAAATGAGTATTTCTCTTATAGACAAGACCTATATACCTTGAACAAGCCGTCATACAGATGGAGTCCAATTAATCTACAATCTGGATCAATTATGCCAATCTACAAAAGAAAGTATCAAAGCTGTAGTAAGCTACATGCCAACCAATCCCTTAATCACACAGAGAAGTAAAAAATAAAATAAACAATTAAGCATTCTGAAATGCACAGTGCAACAAGTCGTTATTCATTACCTGACCATTGTCCGTTGGTCGCCCTATACGATCAGAAACATCCCCCATTGCTCTGAAAAATGTCCAGACATCGTACAGAATCAGCAGGATGGTTAACACCAATTGATTAGGGCAGACATAATCATATATCGAAAGAGAAATAACACAACTTGTTGGTTAAAATCAACTGACTGCATGAAAAAAAATGTTAATATTTTGGAAAACCTACCTTGTAACAAGCTCAGAGGACTCAGAATCCCATTGAAGAACACAGAATTTGTATCTCTCAGTTGCAATGAACAAAAAGTCTTGTGCTTCGCCCTGCAAAGAATGGTGGAAAATAGTATCAACATTGTAACTTACTAATAAGACAATGATAAAAGAAGTTGTGTATATATATACTCACATGAGGCCGGAACAATTCCAAAGTAGCAATTCTTCCATATATAGGAACATCCAGCATAGGCTGCAGCATAAGAACATTCAGCAATGAGTTATATTACTAACAAAACAAAGCATGGCAAAAAAGTTTTAAAATTTATACTCTGAAGTCCAAGGAACATAAAATTTGTAAACTGAATTGAGAAACAAGATAGCAATTTTCCTTGTTGATGAAACGATAATCCATATAAGCCTGAGAGAAAAGAGATACCTGAAGCCCCTGTGGGGTAAGCAAATGGATCTCAATTCGAGTACATTTCCTGCGAAAAAATCAACACCTCTGTCAAGCTAACATTATAATGGATCTGATCCAATAGATGATACAGCTTTACAGGACAATGCTGAATAAGAAAATGAGATAACTTTCAAACAAATTTACAGAACTACTAGCAAACGATACTTGAAAACCCTCCAAAATTTCTTAATACTCAGAGACAGTAAAATCGCAATTTTTTTTTGTGTGAGAATTTCTTAATACTCAAAACCATTTATAGACTAATGCTACAATTGAAAAGTTCCGAAATTTGTTTGCAAAGAATAAGGAGAATTGAGCAGTGCTGAATCTAGCTTACTTGAAAACCCTAAACCCAAAAATAAACAGCTTCCATACTAAAGGGAACCCAATAGAAAATTGATAGGAAGGAGGAGATTCATACGCAACAATGAGATTAAGCTCTTGAGGACTGGTGAAGTTTCCAACGCACGAGTGAGTGACACTGGTGGGCTTGTGAGCGGTGACGACGTAATTCCATGAGCTCATCGTCTTCGAAGGCTTTCCCGCCTTTAATTCGATAGAAGCTTCTGGATTTCTCTGAGAGAGAGAGACACACAATGAAGAAAAGACCAAGGAGGAGGCAAAAAGCGAAGAACGAAGAAGAAAGACACCCTTCGACAGTGACAACCGGTTCGGTATACAATTGACAATTAGATGAATAGTTCGGTTCGGTACATGCTATGAAGTTATGGTTATATACTAGGAAAACTGCCTAAAAATCGAGAACTAGACCAAAATGGACAAAAAACAAAAATGGCCAAAAAATCATTCAACTGTTTTGTAAATGCAATAAAAATCATATTTTTTCTCTCTCTCTCAAAATCTCTCAGACCTTTCGAGAAAGTCCCTCTGATCCATTACACTTCCGGCCATTGATACCAGTATCTTGTAGTGCCAGCGATCTGGTTACTTTTACTTCTTTTCTGTTTAAAGTTTTCTTTGTTTTTTTGAGTTTTCTCTTCCGATTGAGAATACATCTCTCTAGTTTTAGATCGCATTTTATCTTTCTGCTTTAATCTAATAAAGTCGGAACTAGCTTTTTCCTTTTTTAGGTGTGATTCCTCCAAATTCAATAACTGTTGATGGTCACTTCTGTCTCCACCGTCGGCTTGGTCAGTTTCTAGAGGAGAGTAATATCTTTGCCGTCATGCTGTTTTTCAGGCGAGCTAGTAAACTATGTAGTACGGGGACAGCATTTTGCTGTCTGTGTATGTACCCGTAATATTTCGGGGACGAGTACTTCATAGGAACGGCATGGGGACGTCTCTTTCAGGTTTCCATTAAATCGAAAATAAATTAAAAACACTAGTTATTATGGGATAGAGAGATTGTAACACCCGCCTCCCGGTTAAACCGGAGACGCGGCATTAGGACGCCCGTTGAACCGAACATGGTCCAACCGGGACGCCAACTCAACTTGTCCCAGGACCCGGTGCTTCCTTCGTATTCAAATCCACCAATCACGTCACTCGATCAGTCAACCCTGCATCCGGACCTGGAGGGAAAAAGAAAGGAAAAGGAAAAGGAGGTCTGAGTAATTGTTTCAAACACAATTACCCAGTGAGGGCGGACAAAGGAATCCGCGATCCCGGCTTACGCCACACAACTACGAAACAAGTTCTAAGCTAATATCACCTTGCACGCAATGCCCGAAGGCACATTACAATCAACCTACGAATAACTACTTGTTTATGGTTGCAGACTAGGGCTGCCTTCCCCTAATCCCACCCACAGACCGGCCATTACGCCCTTTCCACAGCAAACAAACGGCTCGCGAACCTTCGAACCACAACACACCACCACGGGAGGGCTCGTCAGGACCCTCCTCCGACGATCAAGGACAATCACGGAACGAACCTCGTACCTTGTCCTGTCAATCAATTTCTACCGCAACCTAATCCACACAAGCCATCACACACAAGCAACGTTTTCGGTTTAAGTGATAACCTATCCGTTCTACGTTCAACAATCAATCACATAGCGCGCATTACCAATCCTAAACTATCTAGGAAAGACGACATTAACAAAAGACTTGCGTCCAGAATTGAAATGAAATAAGCAAGGGACAAGACCGATCCTCACCTTAGCCAAAGAAGAGGGCAAAACGGTAATTTAGAAGCTTCCTCAGCCCGAACGGACATCAGATCTTTCTGGAAAGCTGAGATCGAGGGCTTTCCAACGACATATTGTGCGTTCCGTGGTTCCTTACGGTTCAACGGGAAAACGTGAATCAATCTGACGGCCCAGAATTGCTTCGATCTCAGATCTGCGTTTGGAAAAGTGTTAGATCTAAGAAACGAGATCAGATCTCAGATTTAGCTCGAGAGAAGAACGAAAAGAGATCTGAGGAAGAGAAGGGAAGATCGGACGAGTGTGGCTCACCGGAGAAGGCCGACGGCTGGTGACTCGACGGGGAAGCAGAGCTTCGCCGGAGATCTCCAAATGTCTCTTTTCCCTTGGTGGCTACCTCCTTTTATAGGAAAAGAGAAGAAACCCTAGGGTTTTTGGAATGGGCTAACGGGCTTTTTGGGCTTTCCTTCTTCTTTCTACAAAATTTTAATATGGGCTGGTATGGGTATGTTACAATTCTCCCCCCCCCCTTGAAAAGAATTCGTCCCGAATTCCGTGGCGGGAGTTCTCCACTGCAACTCTTTACCAACCACACCCCGCAGACTTCGCTGACCCAAAACTGACTTGATTGCTTACTTGCTTGAGAAGGACTTTGCCTTGAATCCTGAAGACTGCTTCTCCCCCCCTTATTTCCAACCACGCTCTGAAGTGTCCTTCTTCTTGGTGTTAATCCAATAGGAGCTTCCATAATGCAATGCAATACGCCAAATGCTACCGCCCATGTCCATTAGGGTCGGTCTCCAACGGTTAGAAACAACACTCATCCCTCGAGTGGTTCTAAGTCTTGAATTCGATGCCCTGCTTCCAATCCCATTCTCCTCAACGGTTTCAGTACCGTGCCACAGTGCATCATCCACTTCCAAATGGATTCTCTATGACGGTTTCCATTTCCGTGCACTATGGCGTCGACTTTCGCCTGATTGCTATCCTTGCTTATCTTTGGTGAGCGATGAGGCTAACCATGTCCATTATGGCTACCCGGCTGGTGGGGAACGACCCACTTAACTCCTGATATGCTCCAATGCCACGCTTCCACTGCGCACTCTGATATCCAAACCGATTCCAATCTGAATTCCAACTCAAGGTTTCCTACCTTGTGATCCAGGTGTAATGCTTTCCAAACTCCATCCTTCGGGTTTCCTTCCCCATTAGACCTGCGCTCCTTTGCTATTCCTTGCAGCTTCTTGCCAATCCTCCATAGTGTTTTCCTAACACTCTCCCATTGGATTTCCATTTCCAATGACCAGCTTTGTCCGCTTGAGCTTGCAATTGCAGAAGTCTAGTTTGCCAGGCAATTCCAAATGCCACAACGCCACTTCCCAAAACGCTTCTGCGATCTTCTTTCCATCTTGAGAAACTCCATTAGCTGCTCCAGTAATCCATAAGAACTCTAGGGCAGACTGTTTCCTTTCCGGTCCCACCATTGAATCTCGAGCCTGTCGTACCACGAAGATCTTCTCCAGCTTCCCGCTTGATCAATCTTCAACGAGCCGTCCATAACTCATTGAAGTTGATGTCACAAACCGATTCCAAGATTCCATACTTAGAATAGGTTTGGATAGCTCCTGCTGCTCCTTGTGATCTAAGCAACTCAAACAACTCTTGACGCTTAATCCAGTCGGAACACCGTCAATTCCAAATGGCCTCCTTGCAATCCGGTATTTCCATTGACCTCTTGCAGCTCCTGTAGCACTCCTTGCAGCTTCCCAACGCCTCTTGGAACTCTTCTAGCACTTCCTGTAACTCTTGCAACTCTCTGCTACACTCCCGCAGTAGTCTCTCCGGTGAACGCCTCCACATCCTAATCGCCCTCGCACGCTTGGTTGAACAACACTCTGAACATACGATGACCCCAACACACACCTCAGTAGTATCGACTGCCATGTAGGCGCATACCACAACACACATCCCAACATACACCTCAACGACACACATCACGACATATATCTCGGCACACATCTAGCGGCAGTAGCACAACCGAGGTTTGAAGACACTGACCCATCCTGCACGGAAAAATTCTAACTAGACTAGGACCGGCGTGGAGAACAATCTATGATATACATGGTGCTTGAAAAGGCTTTTCGCAAAGTAACCATTTTTTATAAAATTTCGCAAACGCTTTTGAAAAAGATTTGAAAACAAGGTTTTTGGGAAAACAACGAAAGCTGATCTCCCAGGATAGGACTGGGAGATCTTAACCAGGCTCTGATACCAAATTGTAACAACCGCAGTATTAGGACGCCCGTTGAACCGAACATGGTCCAACCGAGACGCCAACTCAACTTGTCCCAGGACCCGGCGCTTCCTTCGTATTCAAATCCACCAATCACGTCACTCGGTGCAACATAGCCAGTAAACCGGGTTCAAGGCAAAGCTTCTTTTTTGAAGATTGAGTCAAGTTTTGGAGTTTCAAATCCCAGTGATCGAAGTTCCCTAAATAAATTTGATCGATGGCAGTAGTTAGTTTCGTTCGCTAAGCGCCGTAGATTCTGGAAAAGGAGTTTCTCGGTGATGATCTTCAGACCAGGCGGTGGTGTTGTCGGTGGTCGTGGATTCTCGCCGTGATGCGTCGTTTCTCCCACTCTCTTGCAAGTTGATGTTTCCCTAACGTGGCTCACTTACGGCGCAATGTTTTCTTGATCAAACCAATTGACTATAGTTGATCAAAATGTGCTAAATTTCATTATGGCTGTTGAGAATCGATGCTCTCGATTCCGTCACTCGACCGTCGACTCAAGACTCGTTCATCAACGCACGACACAAGCAATTAACCCGGTTCACGGTATTAACTAACCGCTACATCCGGTTAGGACCTTGCGGTCCCCAAGTTCGATAGATTGACCGGAAATCACCTCCGGCGTGGTCGTACAAGAATCGCTCACCGTCGATTACAACCCAATCGACATACAAGAAAGAAGAAGAAAAATAGAGAAAATAGAACCAGAGAAGAACCCCATGAAAGACCCCAAGATTACATTCAAGAATGCTCTCTCTCTCACATCTCTCAATCTCTCTCTCTCTCACATTCTACCAAGTCTCTGTCATTTGTTACTGAAGACTAGTTATTTCTCAGCTTAAAACCAGAAGAGTATCTTTCATTTGTTGAAGATAAGAGTCACGTGATAGTCACGTGAGTATTAAACCAGCTGAGTATGAAATCCTCTGTGGCCACCAGAGGCTTTCATTGTGTATAACACTTTCCACAAGTGTTTCCTTCTCCATGTCTTCACCTGCACTTTTATTCAAGCGTCTTCTTCTCCTATAACATCTCTTCAGTCCACTTCAAGATTCTTAATGTTGAATCACCTTCCAACAATGGCTATAAATGGGAATGGGTTGGGTTGTTGTATTCATCATGATTTTTCCCTTTAACCTTTTAATCAATATAAGTTGCCCCAAAAAAACGCAATAAATATTCAATTTAGCCAGTTAAGTTTTAAACTAATATTGACGAAGCTAAATCAACTCCACCTTAAGTTGTTTAACATACATAATTACACTTCGACGAGGACTCATGGTTTCTAAATATGTTTATAATTGTCTTTTCAAAGTTATAACTCATCGAATGATAGGTGAAAAGCAATAATTTGGGAACGAAGAGAACCAAAATGATAGATAGGACTCATTTGGTTTGGTCAATATTAATTATGGATTTAGTTAGCTAAATTAACATAAGTTTATATATTTATTATGCTTACGAAATAATTGATGTTGGGACTTTGAAAAGATATTAATTAATCAATTTATAGGAATAACATATTGGGCTCAGCCTATTTCAGAAATGCTTAAATGAATTAATTTGGCTATCTATATCATCAAGTGCACTTACTTTTTCCGGTCATTTGCTTGAAAGAACTCCAGAGTTAAGCGTGCATGGCCTGGAGTAGTCCCAGGATGGGTGACCTTCCGGAAAGTGACTCGTGGTAGCATGTGTGTGAGGACAAAACACATGGGAAAAGATCATGGGGTGATTGTAGGGTCAGTAAATTACTCGGTCGGGCCTACCAAAAATAACGCACCGACCGTCGGACAGTGGTGGGGCCCACGAGCCCCATAAAAGGATTGGGTGACTCACCGGTAAGGGCGGATGGGGCATTACAAGTGGTATCAGAGCTCAGAGAAGTCAAATCGATTCTGTCTCGGAAGACAATCCTGGGGTTTGAGGGTTATGGTTGCTCCGGTTATGTGATGTGGAATTCGGGGACGAATTCCCATTAAGTGGGGGAGAATTGTAACATACTTGGCCCAGCCCATTTGAGAAAGGCTTAAATGAATTAATTTGGCTACCTATATCACCAAGTGCTCTTACATTTTCCGGTCACTTGCCTAAAAGAACTCCAGAGTTAAGCGTGCTTGGGCTGGAGTAGTCCCAGGATGGGTGACCTTCCGGAAAGTGACTCGTGGTAGCATGTGTGTGAGGACAAAACACATGGGAAAAGGTCATGGGGTGATTATAGGGCCAGTAAATTACTCGGTCGGGCCTACCAAAAATAACACACCGACCGTCGGACAGGGGTGGAGCCCACGAGCCCGATAAAAGGATGGGTGACTCACCGATAGGGGCGGATGGGGCATTGCAAAATCATCCTATAATGTTTTACAATTCTCTTTACTTGAATTTTCATTTATAACATCATATACATTTCTATACAATATCAATATTTTGTTTGTTTAATTTATTTTCATTTTCCGTTTATACGACATACAATTGTTTTTGTTCCAATATTATTCTTTGGTTTGAATGTGTTATTCTTCAGCAAAACATCACAGTTTCTTACACTATACTAAATAGTGGTTCATCATTTAATGCTTCAAATCAATAATATAATAGATTAAATAGGCATATAATTATGAATACTAAAAAATTATATGATATGCACTCAAAATTAATTTCAATTATGGTTTTAAAAACACGGTTGTACACATAAGAAAGTAGTTACAGTTTTGGAAATTTCACAATTTTTCGAAGCATATTGAAAAAACAACACCATGAATTGTTGATACAACAAGAAAAACCAGAGATATGTTTTATCGAGATTCCATCTTTATCAATAAGCAAAAAATAAAATATATTTTACTAAAAATGTCTTAGTATATATACATAGTATTTTTAACGCATAATGCTTCATTAATGGAAAAATGTTACATAGTCATTGTGTAACAGATTAGTTAAGAAATGAGGAAGAAACACATGGAAAACAAAAGTACACACCTCTAGAAATGGAGCTTTGGATAAAGCGTCGACCACCATATTTGTGTTTCTTGAACTCCATATAAAACTGATTTCTTCAAACATTTTCCTTCATGTCCAAACATCTTGAAGTCAATTAATCATTGCAAAATCTAGTGACTTTTTGTTGACTAAATCAACTAAACATTGGCTATCTCCTTCAAAGATTGTTTTACGGTAGCCTTTGCTCCAACAGTTTTGCATAGAGATCAAAGCTTGGTATTCAGCTTATATTGTATTTGTAGGTTTATTTGTCTCAGCTTGTTCTGCACCTTTGTAGACACCATTTCCATCTCTGGTGACCCAACCAAACTGTGTTGTACCTCTTAGTCGATTAAATGAACCATCATAATTGCATTTGATTATAGATCCTTCCGGTTTTCTCTATTTGTGGTATGTACATCTTGACGAATGTTATAAACCTACATAAACATTGATCTTAGCCAAATACTCTTGGTTATCCATCCATTCCTTTGAGTCATGATTCGCTTGTATCAAGAGTATTCTCCAAAGGATATGTTTTGTTGATAAAAAAGTATATTTCGGCTTTTCCATAATCGCCAAAGTAGCCAAAGTGCGTGTTGTTGCAACTTTTGTGATATGTGAGGAGGTTCTTCTATAATTGTATGCATTTGATCATGAAAGCAGCATTCTTATTGTGTACAATCGGATTGTAAATCCAATTACATGTCATATTAACTGAGCATAGTCACAATCAAAGAATAAATGTTAGAGCTTTCCACAGTAATGGTACATATGATGTAGGTTGGCATTGTGTGCATATGTCTTATAATTATTGTTTCTCCTGCTGGTAAATCTTAAGACAACATCCGTCAAAGGAAGTGTTTGATTTTTGGAGCAGTTTGTATTTTCCATACAGATTTCAGTGTTATAGGTCCTTGTGGAGGTTCCAAATCTTGTTAATCTGGTATCTGGTAAGACAATCAATACGCAGACTTGGTAGTATATAGTCATGGTTTGTTGTAACACCATTCCAAGTAATTTGGTGTTGGTATTGAACTCAGATGAATTGATAAGATAATGTTAGCATCCTCCTTTGTTACCAGTTCACTAATCAGGTCCTCATTCCATTGTATAGTTGGTGTAATACAGTTCTTAACAAAACAATGATCCATGGATTATCCACACACTGTATGGAATATTCACCAATATTAAATATCATTAGCTTTTTCAAAAGATCTCTTCCAGCCATTAAGGATTTCCATACATATGATTGTTTTCTAATTGTCCTAGCAGTAAATATATTATCATCTCCAAAATACCAACCTCGAAGGATTCTTGCCATTAAACTATGGTAACTTAAAAATCCTCCATACATGCTTTCCTAAGAAAGCAAGTTTGAATCTCTCTATATCATAAAATCTCAATCCTCTTCTTTTTTTTCTTACATAAGCTCATTATGTTCCATGAAAACCAATGCATGTCTCTTCTATCTTCTCATGCACTCCACCAAAATCTTGCTAGAATACTATTGAGCTCCTCACAAATACCTATAGGTAATTGAAATACATTCATAGAGAATGCATGCATGGCGACAACAACAACTTTAAGTATAACTCATTGCCTCCAAGGGATAGAAACTTTTGTTCCAACACTGGGCATTCTCTTTAATTTTTTCAATAATGTACTGAAACTATCAGTCTTTTTCTCTCAAACTATTTTGGTATACCAAGGTATTTACCTCCTCTTTCATTAGGAATACTCATGATATGTCGCATTTATGTTTTGACTCTTGCTTGTACTCTGCTTCCAAAAGTGATAGCCGGTTTTCTAAGATTTACATCTTGCCCCGAGATGATTTCACATGAGGTTCGGATATGTTTGATAGCTCTTGCTGATTTCACATTTTCAAAGGAGAAAAAATAAAGAATCATCTACAAATAACAGATGATTAACATCGGGTCCTTGTACACTGATTTTTATACCTTGGATTTTCATGTCTCTAGCTGCTTGGTTCATAATATGAGAAAGAACTTCAGAGTAGAGTGTGTAAATGTAAGGAGACAAGGGATCTCCTTGACTAATACCTCTTTATGGTTGAATGAATCCTTTTGGTGAATCATTTACCAGCACTGAGAATATTGTTGTTGTTGTGACACAAGTCATAATCCACTGAATCCATTGAGGAGAAAATCCCATTTTCTCCATTGTGATCTTCAAAAAAATTCATTTCACTCTATCATAAGCATCTTGAGAGCCATTTTGGATTTGGACTGTCTGTTTCGAACCTTTAAAACATGGTAGTATTCATGAGCATTGATGATGTTGTCGTAGATCATTCTTGGATGAATGCTGCTTGATTTTCTGATATTATACCCGATGAATATTGCTTAAACAGTTCACTAGAATATTTTGAAATAATCTTGTAACTTGCATTGTATAATGAAATAGGTCTAAAGTCAACCATTGTAATTAGTGGAGTCACCTTAGGGATCTGACATAGGTTTGTGTGGTTATGCCTTTGATCAAGATGACCTTGGTTGAATAATTGTTGAATTTCCAGCTCAATTGCATGACTCAAATCTGGCCAAAACCGCTGATAGAAGGCTCCTGAAAATCAATCTGGTTCAGGAGATTTATGAGCTTCAATAAAGAATGTCTCCTTATGAATTTCCTCAGAATTTACTAGTTTGATTAGGTCTTGATTTACATCATCAGATACGCATCTTTGAAATCCTCTGAAAATAATATGCAAGTCCTCTTCATTTATCCCATGTGATGTAAAGAGATTGGTAAAGTAGTTTTCATCCACTTCTTGAATCTCTACATCACCTCTTCTTATAACTCCACCAGTATCTTAAATAGCAGCCAACCGACTTTTAACTCTTTTTCTCCGGTAAGGAGATGATAGACTTTAGTGTTTTTGTCTCTTTCTTTTAGCCATAAATTTATCATTTTACGTTTACAGAATATTTCCTCTTCAATGTAAGCACAATTTAGTTGTGATTTAAGATGTGTTTTCTCTATAGTAGTAGAAGATCTAGATGTTGTGGCTTTATCTATCTAATATCACAGAAGGGAAATATGTTCCCGAGCATTAACTATTTTTGTTGTTTCCATCGATGTACTACCTTCAGTGAGTAAGTTGTTGGTACAAGGAATGAGATCCATGTAAAGTATTCTTTTACCATCTTCATTGAACTGAATTAGCAAACATAAATTGTTCTCTTCTCACTTCAGATGCTTCAACAATAAAGGTGACAAAAGTTCTATGGTCACTCTCCAAACTCCAAAAATTGTGTTTCTGAAGCTGAGAACAGATTGTGTCATTCACCGTTGGCCATGGTTCTGTCTAAACAATACTAAACCATATATTTTCTTCTTTGTCCCACCCAAGAGCTAGAATCTATTTTCCACTAATTTCAAGTTTGTAAAATAACAAATGTGAATCATTCGTCTGAAGTCTTGGAAAGATGAAGCATAACGTTTTTTACCACCATCGTTTTATTCATTATCAAGGATTTTATTAAAATCTCCAAGTATAAGTCATGATTGTCTTCAATTAATTTAGATTCTCTCAAGTCTCTCCCATAGATTGTTACAAAGGCTAAGATTGGAATGTCCATAGACAAATGAGAAGTAGAAATCAAATCCATTACTTTCAATATAACAATTTGCAAGATGAGCAAAAAAGACAATTAACTGATAGATTAATAGAAGACTTCCATAAAACTACTAAACCACCATTAAGTCCTAACGGTGGAAATCTTACATGATTGAACCCATTTCACAAGCTAGATCTATGATGTATTCATCATGTTGCTTGGTTTCATAAAGGTATATTATTTCTAGGAGATATTTCTGGTTTATCACATTTAGTTGTCGAGCTGTCAAGTCATTTCCATATCTTGACAATTCCAAAAAACTATCCTCATGGTGGAAGTGGTGGTTTAGGGTCCACCTCACCACACAGTGGAGCTTATGGATACTCATACTGCTTCTGATGATCGCATTCTCCTTCTTCAAAGATCTTTACTTTGCTTAACTTTTCTTCCTCATCATCACTGTCTACTTCCTCGATTCTCTAGCGCTTGAGACTTTCATCGACATTGCCATTTTCCTGAGAAGCAGTAATAATAACCTTAATCATTTCATTTAACTTACTCTGATTCCATATCTGCTTCCATCATGTTTTATTCAAGTGTACTAGGGATGTCTCATGTGGTGTTATGGAAGCTTGGGATCATGTTAAATAGTTCACTTATCTTCAATTCCCAATGAACATACTTTACCGTTCTTCTTCATCAATGATTAAGGTTGTTTCTTCTTCAAGTTGTTCTTTACTATGAACAAATTGTTCCTCACCACTGTCAGTTTCATCATCATCGACTCCGTTTTCTTGGTGAAAACAATTTTTTTGATTAGTTAGGCCTCCCCATTCGCGAGGTAAACATTTTGTTTCCATATCATTAATCTATGTGATCCTTATGCCATTGTTTCTGGTGCTTCCATTAGGAGGTCGTCCATCATTATTGTCTTTATAAGAGTGGTCATCTCCTCCATTTTGTACCAAACAACTGCATGAGTCGTGAGTAAGCATACCATTTGGAACGAAGCAGCGTGTTTGTGCTTGGAGTGAACTAGAAGTCCATTTGGAATCTTAGGGGATTATAGACATCCCAGTTTAATCGGACTCTAGCGTATTCCACTATGGTATCCGCTTCTGCATTGGATTCCACATCCATTACCATGCCTAATGCTCTGCCAGTGTGAGAAATAACTTCGTAGTTCATGTATTGCAGTGGAATGCCTCTGGTCTAAATCCAAAAGGGAATGAAATTCAGCATCTAAGCATCCATGAATGGCGACCAACATTGTAGGATTAACATTTTGTAAGCAAACGCCCAATGTCCACGGTTGAGAACAACATCCATTGCTTCCTTTGTTTGAAAAACAAATTGGAATCTCTGATTTGGAATGATTCTTCCACAGACTTGTGCAACATGACCCTAATTTTTTGGGATGGAAGCAATGATGAACAAAGATTTTTACGGCGAGGAATGGTTGGACGGCCCACCATAATGAACCGGTTCTCACTTTCTGCTTGATTCGCAACATATATGGGAAGCCCAATCGGAGAATCATCTACTCCGATATCAATGTCTTGCAAACCACGTTGGAGATTATCAGCCATTTGGTAGTGTTTATTGTAGTAACAAATTGGGAGAAATAGTTGTTTGAGTTTGTAGGGACTTGAGGATCTATAGATGATTATACAACATCCATTTATAGTATCTATCTTCTTCATATGAGAAAGAGAGTAATGTGTCATCACTAAGGAAAGTGGATTGCTTAGTGGGGATAACTTGCACAGAGTGGGAGAGAACATCGTAACCATCTTCCCCAGTTTCTTTGGGACTCAGAACCATCGTGATGGTGCATGATAAATGTAAGTGTAACTGCTTCTTGATCGCCAACTTTATCGCCAAAAATTGTTTTCTTATAGCCATCTTATGCAATTTTTATCTAAAGTTATATGGAAAAATTGTATTTTAAACCATGAAAATAAAACTTACCAGATGTTTAAACTTTCAAAGATTTGCACTCATATTCTAAACCATCAAAGTAAACAAAAGTCACAAATATAAATTTCAAAGTAGTTCAAATTTTTTCACCACGCTACAAGAAACATGGTTATTCAGAGCACACGAGGAAAGCACAATTTCACTAAGTGCTATTGTAGAGGATATATTGGAGTGTGGTACTCTATTACATCATTATATCAATGCTAGTAAATTCAATAAGCGGGAAACGAAAATAATTCTTGGAGTCTAACTTATGCTATGGATACACATAGACGCTAACAGTTACGCGGAAAGAAAAATTTAGCACCATTTGGAAAAAAAAATTTGGACAAAAACAATATACTAACACTCAGGGAAGAAAAAAGACCAAAAAAATTATGTATTCTCTCTAAACTCATTTCTATTCTTCGACATCCACACCCACTCTAGATCTGATTACCTCTCCTATAAAACACAAGTGGCAGCGAGGCTACGGCTTCTTCCCCTCCTGCTACCACGATCCTCCATCGATTACCTCTCCTCCTCCTCTGTTTCTACAAGCAATTGGCGACGCTAGGGCTTATTCCCCTCTGGCGAGACTCCATTCTTGAGATTGATGTCGGCAGATCAGTTTAACTATCACAACTGGTGGCGTTTTAGATTGGTCAGAGACAAGCGACTCTGTTCAGGCGTAGGGTTCCAGTCGGTCCTATCTTGACATGTTTATAGCGAGTATATTGGTTTGGTCATCAAATCTTGTATTTTTCAGAAGTATATTCATGTCGCACTCCATTGTTTGCTTCTAATTCATGCTCCTTTTGTGTACTGAAGAAAGCATCCAAACAATAGAAATTGTGGACATTACGCACCTGTTGATGATAGTTGTTGTTGGTTCTAGAATGATGTGTCGTGATCTTAATGACATTCCAAAGAATGAAAAGAGTTTTGAAATAAGCATTACACATCAACCTTGATTGTTTTGTGAGATATGATGACAATGTCGTCTTTGTTTATGTCAGGTACTGAACTTGATCATAAGAGACTTGTTCGAAGGACATCCCATCAGTCAAATAAAGCTTAAATAATTGATGGATCACATTCCTTCGAAGGTTCTTGCAAGAGCATTAGTTGGTATTGTGATTGCTTGCTTCAGGACAATACAATGGCTTAGTATGTCCCAAGGTAAAAAATTTCTCTTTATGTCTTCTTGATAAGCCTCATGATATTTGCCAAGACTTGATTACTATGTGATTGTTTCCTTTGCGAGTATGATGATTAGTGTTGATATGTTCAGGTAGCTGGCAATGGCGATTGATTTGAGTGGAGATGGTGGCGTCTTGAAAGAGATTGTAAGGAGAGCCAAACCTGATGTTATTGCACCTTCTAATAGTCTTCCTGTCGTCAATGGTGTGTTGGAGTTTTAGTTTTACATCTTCATCGGCTTCTTCTTTGTCCTTGATGTTAGCATAAAAATATGAACTTTGAACTATCCTTATCAGTTTTTCATCTTTAATGTTCATGCCAACAATATATGTTGATGAACTAAGATGTTCATCTATTTTTAACATCTTAGTTCACTATTAAGGTATATTGGCTGAAGACGGAAAGGTCTTTGACACTACACGCGAACACTGTTATCCAGTCATGGGACATTGCACTTAAAACCATGAAGGTTTTTCTAGTTCCACTCTTTTATTCAGTTTTTGAATCTAATATTTTCAGTTATATATCGGACAACTGATTGGCTTTTTCAGGTTGGAGAAGTTGCAAAAATTACATGTAAACTAGAATATGCTTACAGAAGTGAAGGACCTCATCCCGACATCCCACCTGAGTATGTGATGTTCCTCCCTTTGATTTTTCGAAGAGAAATTGGTTGCTTGTAGAGGAAAAGTGCTAGTGTTGGAAGTGTTTGTGAGGACAGAGCCAAGCTAGAATAAGCATTATAACACCATCTGGACCTCACTAACATTTGATTTACTCTCCATATTGCATTATATAAAATAACTTTTGCTTATGGTTATGGTTTTATGATTTCAGAGATCTGAAGAAGCAGAGAGAGCTCGCTGCAACTGCTAAAGAGTATGCCTACTTTCTCTTATCAAACTAGAAAACAGTGTTGATAAATCATTTTGTCGTCTTTCTCTGATTGACAAGATCCTTCCTGTCTAAAAGTAAGACTATTATTTAGGCTAACTAAGCGGGTTTTTTAGAAATTAGCTAGACCAAAATAAACTCAAAAGAGTTTCATTTGGATAGTGGTGGAGACCTTAACTAGTTTCTGTGCCATTTCTTTTGTTAGAGAAGTTTTGACTGATCTAAAATCTGATGTTGCACGGTTGATTCAGTTCAATGAGCGTATTCTTCTGATGGATCTAAAAACCAAACAATTGCATGTACTTTCAGATGCTTACTATCACATTGAGTCGTTTTTAGTAGGGTTAATAAAAGTGAATTTTTCTCTTGGAACGCTATTGTTTGCTGGAGTTGTTCATGGAAGGAATATTTGGGCGAATGATACTACAAACTCTTTATCTGCAACTTGGTTCTGATTTTTAAAGTTGTTTGCATTAGTTATAAACAATTTTGTAATGTTGGTGTAAGCTATTTTGAGTTATTAATAAAAGTTAAAGTTTTACACTGAGGAGAAGCTGCAAATACTCCCGAATAGAATGACAAAGATTCCATTGACCTGTAGCTGGTATAAGAGAAGAGATCTCCCACACTTCAGACGAGATACGACACTAAAAGAGTAAATGCACACTGGTTTCAGTGTTTTCTCCACAAAAAATACATTCCAAGAGAACCCGAATATTTCGTTTAAGAAAAGATTCAACAACAGGTAGAGAGCCCTCCACCAAAAGTGCTTAATACGGTGAGGAGCAGATAAAGTCCAGAGCCATTTACTTACTTGATTGGTGAGAAGTTGGTCCGAGGTAAGCGAGTAAGAGGGCTTGGTAAGTTGGTGATATCCAGATTTTACAGAATATTGTCCATCATGAGTATAAACCCACATTGGCTTATCCTGATTAGAGGTCATTCGTGGCCAGATCTTGAGAATGAGCGGTATATCCTGAGGGTGAATAAGTTTAGTAAGTTGTTGTTCCCGCCAATATCTTGTCTGAGGATGGAGTAAACCTGAGACAGTAAGAGTATTGTCAGAGGGACAAGTACGTAACCTCGCTGATGAGAGAAAGACCTTAGACAATACCTCTCCATGCATGGCTTGGTCGGGCTCCCAGTACAACATCTTGGAAGGCAGAGTGAGGATAATACTCAACCTTAAAGACTTGTGCAAGTAGAGATTGTGGCTGATTTAAAAGTCACCAGCTTTGTTTAGCTACCAAGGCCAAATTGAAAGATGCCAAATCACGAAATCTGAGCCCTTCATAGTGTTTCAGTCGTGTAAGCTTATTCCAAGATATCCAGGGGAGTTTAGCTTTATGTTTCTCTATGGACCACCAAAAACGTCGGATAATCCCTGTAAGATGAGATAATAAGCGCTTAGGTAGAAGAAAACACGACATAGTATAGGTGGGGAGAGCTGTGGCCACAGATTTAATGAGTATTTATTTTCCAGCTGGGGATAATAGCTGAGAATACCAGCTTTCTAATTTATGTTTAACTCGTTAAACTATATAAGAGAAGGCATCAGTTTTGTTTATGCCCAAAGCCTCTGGGAGTCCAAGATATCGACCAAACCTTCCAATTTATTTATACCAATAAGGCTTTGTATGATAGTTTGAGTATTGAGAGAAACTCCCTTACCAAACATGATTGCAGATTTTTGGAAGTTAACAGCTTGCCCTGACGCTGCTGCATATTCCTGCAAGATCTGGAGCAACTGTTTACATTCAGTCACAGTTGCTTGACAAAACAGTAATAAATCATCAGCAAAAAACATATGGGATATGGCTGGACCTCCTACACTTGCCTTGAAACCATGAATAAGTTGACATTGAGAGGCATGGGCAAGGGCAGAGAATAGTCCTTCAGTACAGAGTAGATAGATATAAGGAGAGATGGGATCCCCTTGACGTATGCCACGCTGGGGCTGAAAAGATCGAGTTGGAGATCCATTAAGCAAGACTGAATAAGTGACAGTCGTTATACACTTCATAATCCATCTACACCATTGATCTGCAAAACCAAGCTTACGCATTATAGCTTCAATATATTTCCAATCAAGCTTATCAAAAGCTTTAGCAATGTCCAATTTGAGCGCCATATAAGGAGTAGCTAACTTCTTAATCCGCAAAGAATGGAGAAGCTCATGAGTAATTAAGATGTTATCAGTAATAGAGAGGTCCGGTAAAAACGCAGATTAGGATTCAGAGATGATATGATTCAAACAGGGTTTAAGACGTTCAACAAGAATCTTAGATATAAGTTTATAAGCAATATTACTCAGGATTATTGGCCGAAAATCCTTAACCTGTAAGGGTGGTGTGATTTTGGGAACCAGACAAATATGTGTTCGATTTATCTCAGGGTCGAAATTACCAGTTTGGAAGAAATGCTGAACAAACGGGATCACACCATCTTTAATAATATTCCAGTGATGTTGATAAAAGCTTGCAGTAAAGCCATCAGGCCCTGGTGCTTTATCAATGTTCATGGATAGTAGAGCTTGATAGATTTCATTCTCAGTCAGTGGTGTTAGAAGCTGCTCATTCATTACAATCGTAATACGAGGTTGGACGTGTTGTAAGATGGGTTCCAACTGAGGACTGCAGGAAGAGGAAAAAAGATCAGTAAAGTATGTTATAACAACATCCTGGATATCAGTTTCATGCGTTTTAAGTTCCCCTTGCAAGTCTTGTATAGAAGTAATGTGATTAAAGTTGCGTCTTTGTTTAGTTGTAGCATGAAAATACCGAGTATTCTTATCCTCAAGCTGAAAGTTAAGAGCTCTACTTTTAGTACACTAATATTCTTCTTCTAAAAGATAAGCTCTAACAAGATATTGTTTAAGGTCTGCAATACGAGCAAAATTAAGAGAAGGAGAAGTGTACTCTTCATGGAGAGCGACTTGGAGTTGAGTGATGTGCTTGGCTGAGTTGGTGTTGTGGGCTGACTTCCACTGAGAAAGACTACGCATGCATCTCTTTAAAGCAATATGGAAGCTTTGTGGAGGTAAGAATCCACAACTACCAATCCAAGTACGTTGAATAGTGTCATGTACTCCAGGTTCAAGTCTCCATCGGTTATCATATCTGAATAATTTAGGACGTCTCGTGTGGCTTCTATCTGTATGTAGCAAGAGAGGCATGTGATCAGATCCCTGCCAATGCAAAGTTGTGCCCATGCGTTTGGAAACATTTCCAGCCAATCTGCATTAGCAAGGGCTCTATCTAGCTTATAATGAATGGTGTCGTTTCTGCGATTACCACACCAAGTAAAAGGGCCACCATACGTGTGAATTTCTTGTATACCCAGTATATTCAGTAGTCGTCGAAACCTCGAGAAATACCATTCTGGATATATAGTGCCACCTTGCTTTTCTGTATTATCCTGAAGTTCATTGAGGTCTCCCAAAACCAAATGTGGTTGTACAGAACATAATCCAGTTAGATCTTGATGTATCATATGAGACCACAGTAACTGGCGAGGCTTACGCATATGAGAACCATAAATATAGGTAAGGCTGAAATTAGTAGAGCCGGTTGTAATAAGTAAATCCGTATAATGAAGTGTGGGGGGGGGGGGAACAAAACTACACTTCACCAAGTCACACCAAAATATTGCTAAGCCACCACTTAACCCATCAGGAGATATCACAAGATGCTGAGAAAACAAAGCTCTTTACCAAGATTCACCACAAAAGAGTCTTTATTCTTAGTTTCGGTGAGGAACAGAACATCAACAAGATATGTACGGTTGATGTTCTTAAGATATGGAATTGTCAAGGAGTTCCTCAATCCTTGGCAATTCCAATGTAAAATCTTCATTAGGACGATGGTGGCTTCGGGGTTACCAACCTCCCCTGGATCATATTTCTTGCCTTGAACAGTAAGATCCTTCTTCTGGCGAGTAGTTGAGACCTCATCATCGGTATCTACTTTAGGGGCTTTGCGTTTAGTACCACAGATATATGGAGGATGGGAAGGGGATCCAATGTCTGGAAAAACCAATGGAGTAGGAGCTGGATTAGTGGTAGGCGGGTTGAACGAGACAGGGACATTACCAACAAAAGCCATAAGCTGATCAGTTTCAAACCCCTCCAAATTTGCATTTGAGGCTACATTCTCACCCATTGTATCATCACGTTCAAGAAGAGCATACATAGGATCAGAAGGAGGAGCCTGATATTGTGGTGAAGGAGGACGTAAGGAAGGCATTGGGTGTGAGGTTTCTTGTGGAGGTATTTCCAAATGTGCATCACGTTGGTAATTAAAAGGGCCTGCCTTCATAGGATGATGAGGAAGGGGAGGGAGGTTATCCGGCATAGATGCATCAGATTGACCAGGTTCAAGTGGTTGTGTAGGATATACTTCCCCTTCATAATCGCAAATAGCGTCGCTATGAGTCAGAGCACCACAACGAAAACATAACTTACGCAGCTTCTTATAGATGAATCGAACCATGGTGGAGTGGCCTGGTTCAAACTCCATACACCGGATGAAGATAAGACGGTCATAAATGTTCTTAATGACATGAATCCAGAATTCTCCATCACAATCTGCAGTTGGTTCTTTGATACGAACATCATTAATCTCTCCTAAGGGTTCCCCCACCTCTCTGATAATAGGAATAGACTGCGAATCTTCGGGTATATGTAACACCTTAACCCAAAACGATATGGTAGTAAGGAAGTCTGCATCATACTGTCGTGTCCAGCGGTCAAGGGCTATAATCCAGTGGTTACAGTGCCACAGGCCATATTCGAGGACATTCATGAGGTGATGCTCCGCTCGAAAATAAAATTGGATTGTTCCGTCATTGTTGATACGACTGGTTACCTTATCTTCGAGCTTCCAAGATTTGGGTAAAAGGATTTTGAGGTCAATCAGTTTCTGATGAGGCGGATTAAGCGGGAAAGCAATAAGACTGAGACGATTATTGGCAATTCTCACTTGGCGTGCAGCATTAGAAATCGGCTGAGATATTTTGTTTTCACCTCCAAGGCTGAGATTCTGAAGTGCTTCCCAAACATCCTCCTTGGCGTACAGGGAGAACAAGGATCCACAAAGTAAATCAGGAAGAAAGCGTCCAACAATAGAGCCAGAAGATAGATCCGCAAATCGGTGGTAGAATAGACACCAGAGAAGGCGGTGAGAGACGGTGCTGAGAAGTTGTGAAAAAGTCTAGAAATCGCCAGTTGTATCGCAAGAGAGAGAAATTACTCATATTAGAAATAGAAGAGGATGAAGATGAAATTTGTTATTATATTTATTTATTTATTAACTGTTTAAACTAATATTATTAATAAGCATATTTTATATAAACTCTTATATTAACAACCTTTTACTGTTTTGTTATGGAGTTAAATATTTCATTAAGTTATTTTTCAGTGTAAACACATACTATTTTAAAAATTGTATATGTGAGTTTTTTATTTTTATTTTGAGTTTGAATACAAATGTTCAATATTTAAACTGCCAATAAGTTCTGCTTTCATAGTTTTTTTTTTTGATCAAAATTCTGCTTTCTTAGTTTAAAATAAGATTTTCCTAAAATTATATACATAGTATTTATAATATTTTTTTGTATTTATAATATGGGCAAATCACATTAATAGCACAAAAAACATGACTTGTCAAAAATATAGCACCAAAGAAGAAAAATCATAAAAATAGCACAAAAACATGTTTTGTCACTAAATTAGCCCTAACCCTAAATCTTAAATACTAAACCCTAAACCCTAAATACTAAACCCTAACATTGAATAATAAACCTTAAACCCTAAATACTAAACCCTAAACCCTAAATAATAAATCCTAAACCCTATATAATTAACCATAAACCCTAAATTATATAATGCTATAAACGTCTTTGTAATTAAAATAATGCTAAAAATGTGAATTATTTTCCTTGGTGCTATATTTATGATAAGGTATGTTTTTTGTGCTATTTTATGACTTTTCTCTTATAAATATTAATTTATGTTATAATTGAGATTATGTATTATTATTAATATATTAATTCATATTGTTATAATTTAGAATTAGTTAAATTTATTATTTTATGGTGATTATTAATTTATAGGGTATTAATTAGTTCATGTACTATATGCTTGAGAAAATAAAACCAAAATCTGACGACGACAAAAAAAGGAAAAAAAAAAAAAAAAAACCAAATCTCATTAATCGGATGAACACCAAACTTACAATGATGCTCCGGTTCGGTATGCCGTAGATGTAGTTTCCGGTTAGTCTTCGGCTCAAAATATTGTAATCAAAGGCCCAAGTTTCTTCTACAAAAGAGCGAAGTTGTATAATGGCCTCATGATAGAGTAGCTAATTAATGGGCCGGGTCAGTTCGGGTCGACCCGATTCCTGAAGAAAACCTAGGTTTTGTAAAGCCAAGTAGAAGATTTTAAAGTTGTGAACTTTCCGACCAAATATACAAAAATCGTTTCTTCTTTTGCTCCCCCGTCGCCGCTAAACCCTGAGGCTAACCTTAAACCCTAATTGAGCTCTCCTGCTTTATCTGAGCTACAGAGAGAGAGGGAAGAATGAAGTACCCAAACGAGAAGAAGAAGAAAGGTGGAGGCTTCAAGAGAGGCGGTAAAAAGGGTTCAAATGATAGGGATCCATTCTTCGAGGAAGAGACGAAGAAACGTAGGAAGGTCAGTTACGATGACGAAGATATCGAGTCTATTGAATCCGATGCGGAAGAGAACGGATTTACAGGCGGAGACGAAGATAGGAAAAGAATTGAGGAAGCGGAGGATGAGGATGAGTTTGCCGATGAGACGGCGGGAGAGAAACGGAAGAGATTAGCGGAGGCGTTGCTGAAGCGAACCAGGGTAGCAAAGCAGAGCGCGCGTGAAGAACGTGATGATGATGACGATGAGGAAGAGGATGATACCGGTGATATTGTCAAGACTTTGATGAAGAAGCAGCTCGAGGACACTGGTAGGGTTCAAAGAGCCATTGCATCGAGGTAATGAAGCCTTATTCAAATTCGAATTCATAGATTTAAAATTTTTATATAGAGTTTTTGGATTCAATAGTGAAGCAAATCAGTGGTGCTGTACATTTGCTAGGTTTGAAGATTGGTTATACTAATATAGTTAATCTATCAGGGTTCAGGAGCCTCTGAGTAGTGATGAGTTTCGTATTATTGTCAAGCACCGACAATCTGTTGTATCTGTTGCTCTATCGGATGACGACACTAGAGGATTCTCAGCTTCTAAAGACGGTACTATTGTCCATTGGGATGTATCCTCTGGGAAAAGTGACAAATACAAATGGCCAAGTGATGAAATTCTGAAGTCTCACGGGATGAAAGTGAGGGAGCCTCGAAATAAAAAACATAGCAGAGCGTCTCTTGCTTTAGCTGTTAGCTCAGACGGTCGTTATTTAGCGACTGGAGGAGTTGATCGCCATGTTCATATATGGGACGTTCGTACCCGAGAGCATGTCCAGGTAATAATGTTAAATCTGGTTTATGGTTTTCTAGTTTTGTCTTCCGTTAAGTCTTGCTCTCAGCTTTTTTATAATTATGTGTCTACAGGCCTTTCCAGGTCACCGGAACACGGTTTCTTGTCTATGTTTCAGACACGGGACTTCGGATCTCTATTCTGGTTCATTTGATCGAAGTGTCAAGGTGTGGAATGTAGAAGATAAAGCTTTTGTACAAGACAGTTTTGGACACCAGGATGAAGTCCTAGCCATTGATGCGCTACGGAAGGAGCGTGCACTTACAGTTGCAAGAGATAGAACCATGCAATTACACAAGGTGAATAGTTTTAGGGGAGCCATCAATCATATGGTTTCTATTGTTCTGTATTTATAAGTTTTGTTATGTGATTATAGATTCCTGAGACAAGTCGTATGATCTACCGTGCACCTGCATCGTCTCTTGAGAGCTGTTGTTTCATCAGTGATACTGAGTACCTGTCTGGTTCGGATAACGGAACTGTTGCACTCTGGGGCTCGTTAAAAAAGAGACCGGTGTTTCTCCTCAGGAATGAACATTCCGCTGTAGCTGATGGTATCACCGCTGATGGTAAATTCCTTTTCTTCTTCTTGTCTCTGATGCAATTGAAGCTTAACACTGCAGCATATAGTTACAAACACACAATTTTCTTTTGCTTCATTGCAGCACCTCATGCTCTGAAAAGTCTTAATTCTTTGTTTTTTCTTCTTCTTTTATAACAGAAAATGGTGATCATAATGATGTCCAGTATAATAACTCTTGCACAGCAAGTTCTTGGGTCAGTTCAGTTGCTGTTTGTAGAGGTAGTGATCTTGCTGCGTCTGGAGCTGGTAATGGTTTTGTGCATTTGATGGCTGTTGAAACTGGATCAAATGTCATCCGACCTTTATTCAAGCTTCCACTGGTAAATTTTCTTTCCTTAGTTAATGTTGTTGATGCATATGTTGTTTGTAAGAGTGGTTAATATATTTCCTAACAAACATTTAGCCTGCACTATACTCACTTAACATCTCACTTGATCAAGTAATAATCTGACAAAGCATTTTATGTTGTTACAGTCTGGATTTGTGAACTCTATGGCTTTTGCAAAATCCGGCAAGTTTCTGATTGCCGGTGTTGGACAGGTATGTGATCTTCTTTCTTTATTCTCTATTTTGTGTGTGTGGATGTTAATCTCAAAACTGTTGTGTGTTTGATATGGCAGGAACCGCGGTTTGGAAGATGGGGATGCTTAAAGTCTGCGCAAAATGGCGTCGCAATACATCCATTAAGGCTGTCATAAGGAGGATTAAAGAAGAGGTGGTACTTTCATTTTTGAGTTGCTAAATTAATCTCAAGTTATGTAAAGACTATTACAAGTCTTTTCTGCTCTTGAAGTTTTTGCTCTTTTTGTTTGTTTTATTGTACTCATTACTGTTTTAATACAAGAAGGAAAGAACATTAACGTTTTTGAGTTTCTGATGAATCAAAGTTGGGTTAAAAGTCCTAATTTTTTTTATTCTCGCAAATATTGAAGAATTATCATTTAAATATGGGAAAATTATAAAACCAAGATCCAGAGATACAAAAACTTGAGATCATTTATCAAGATCCAGACAGCTTTAAGAAAATCTTTTAGCAAGATCCGGACACAGCTTAAGAAACTCGCGTATGCAATTTATAAAAAGAAAAGCACAAAGCTGCATGAATGAATACTCTAACTCAAGCTTGAAATCCCTAGAAACAGTCTCTTGAACTTTCCGTCTATGGCAATTTAAGATTCTCGTTTCTGGTCCATTCTGAATATAGAATCAACTGTATAACAAACAAAAAACAGTAGGAAATTGATTAGAAAAGGTCTCAACAAATATCCAAACATACATAGAATAATACCACAAGATGATACAAACAATGATCATCTTGGCAAAAACAAAAGATGATACACAATGATCACATACATATGACTAAAATCTATATAGAGAGAAGCACAAGAATGCTTACAAAAGTTTACAAATACCAACTTCAGAAATACAAGTGTGTGATTCTCATTCATCTAGTTGCTACATGAAACTTGTTCTCAATTAATCGATAAGTATGAAATCTAGCTCACCATCAATTTTGACATACTTTGTCCTACAAAGTACAACCGCCAGCTTTAACATCAGATATCAATACTACTAACCATCAACCATAAACAAACGGCTATAGCTCATCTCAAAAGCAAAAACAAGATCAAATATGACATATTGACAAAATCTCTAACCTTTTTTACACATTTTCCACAACAAAGTACACCCAAGACGGCAGCTTTAACATCAGATATCAACACTACTAAGTACTAACCATTAATCCTAAACAAAGCAAAAACAAGAGCAAAGATGGCATATTGACAAAATCTCTAACCTTTTTAGACATTTGCTACAACGAAGTAAATCCAAGACTCGGTGAACATTCTAACCATCAATCCTATATCTAGAATTCTTTACATAGTTCGAAAAAACAAACAATCAAAGCTCGTCTCAAATGCAAAAGCAAGAGAAAAACAATGCATTTGCTACAACAAGTAAAGCCAGTTCTTACTTACTTAACCATTAACGATCAATCCTAAATCGTGTATTCGTTCCACTGATCGAGAACAAACGCAAGAGAAAAAAGATAGCATACGAAAAAATGTCTAACCTTTAAAATGAATCATCTCAACTTCTCTTTACTTGAGCTCTTCTTAGCCGCGTCCATAACCTTCTCAAGATACCCTTCAATTGGCGGTGTAAGAGTGGCCATACCTCTATTCGCCGGAAATGGTGTCAAATCAGGCTCTAATGCCGCCTTCTTCAGGTTCTCCGGCAATGCCTCAATCGCAGCTTTCTTCATATTCAGAAGCACAGTCTCAGCTGCACGGCGCTCTCTGTGCTCTCTCATCAGCACTTTACTGTTCTCCTTGGCGAGTCTCTCTCCGTCTTCCGCCGTCAGCTTGTATTTCGGCAATTCATCGGCTTTGAAGATACCTAACGAAATGTAATCCAAACCTGCCGTCCCGATTCGGATCGGCTCGTCGGTGATTCCCATCGCTGCAGCTCCTCCTTTCTTCTGAATCTCCATATCCCGTTGCTTATCCTTGCTAATCAGCCCTAGCTTCTCACGTTGCGCCTCTCGCTCGGTCTCTTTAGGAGTCAAGGAGCGAACGGGACAAGGAGCGTTTAAGCATTGTTCGTAGAGCTTCTGCTTCTCATCGGAAATCCGTCCTTTTCCTTTAACAGCCTCCTCTCCATCTCCAGCTCCGCCTCCTGCGCCGCCACTACCGCCTTTCTTGGTGGCGATTTTGTTACGCTTCAATGGCTGGCCTGTCTTCAGCTTGGCCTTTCCTTTAGGAGTTCCACCAGCGGAGCATCTCTGGATAAGGTTGTAACTCAGTGATTCGATAATCGGTTTTGGTCTCGTAACTCGAATCATGCTTCTGTTTTTACCTGAGTGTCTGATTCAGTCGAGGCCTTGCGTCTGAAAATTGAAATGGTGTCTGAGAAGCACAGAGATTTAGGGTTTCGACTGTGGAAGAAGACCTCAAAGTAAGACGACGTCGCTTGAGTTAAAGAATTATGTCACGACTGTAATTTCAGCTGAATTCGAGGGTAGTCTTGTCATAAACCAAACTTACACGACGACCACTTTTGTGATTCAGTCTGATAGCGAGGGTACTCTTGTCATAGACAAAACTCCAATAGAGCAGACATTTTGGTAAACTTTCGGTTCGGTTGGTTTCATTTGTTGGTTCTAGGTCCGTTCGATTTTGGATTAAAAAGAAACCGAACCAAATGTTTGTCAAACCGAACCGAATACAAAATCAAGATTTTGTTACGTTTCGAAACTGAATTCTCAAACCGTCTGTGAAGTTGTGAACCTTAACCAAGCCACGTAGCAATAACTCAACCTTCCAAATACAAATCATTTGTTGAAGAATAATGCAATTCCAGAGTCACAGAAACCAAATCCAAGCTGAGCTGAACTATCTCAGAGTCTTATCATCCATATAAAATGATTTATTCAATTCCAGAAATGTAGAAAATACAAGAGAGACTATTACAAGTCAATAGACTTCAACATGCCATTGCTTGTTCTTTCTAAGCTGAGTAAGTTTCTGCTCCCAGCTTTCACCTCGCTCTTCCGCGACTCTCTTAAGCGTATCTTGAATCCCAGGCATCATTCCTTTAAGCCCACAGAAGTAAATATGAGCTCCATTGTCCAGAAGTTTGAAGATCTCGTCGCTGTATTCTTCAATCTTGTCTTGCACATACATTTTCCCTCCTTTCTTGTTCTTCTCTTCTCTGCTCAGCGCTTTGTCGTACCTGAAATTCTCAGGATAATCCTTGAGGTAGCTTGAGAATTCTTCATCATAGAGAAGACTGTCTGAGTTAGCTACACCGAGGAAGAGCCACGAGAGTCCATCAAACTTGAATGTAGGAACATTCTCCATAAACATACGACGCAAGTATCCTCTGAATGGAGCAACTCCGGTTCCAGTAGCAATCATTATGTGAGTAGCTTTCGGATCATCTTCAGGTAAAAGCATTACCTTTCCCGACGGACCTGTTAGTGTTCAAAACATTGAACATTTTCTTTTTCAAAAAAAACAAGAACTGATGATCCAGTTTCAGTATAAGATAACTTACCGGTGATTTGGACCTTATCTCCGGGTTTAGCATTGCATAAGAAGTTACTACATACACCAGCTTTGGAAGGATCTTCCTTTCCAGTCTCTGGATCATAGTATAGAGCTCGGCGAACACATAAGCTAGCAGTCTTGCCATCAAAAGAATCACCATATCTTGTTGATGCAATCGAATAAAGGCGAACATTGTGAGGAGCACCTGGTTTCTTAGGATTCTCACCCTATGGAACCAAAACGGAGATGCATTATAAGCAACAGAAATAAAAGAAACACAGTTTCTACAAAGTGAACAACTTACAGGAGGAATGACTCCATAGCTCTGTCCTTCCCAATAAGGAACATTGCCATCATGATCAATCACAATGTGGCAAGTCTCTCCAGGTGCTTGTGGACCAACAATTCTCTCAACCGAAACAATTGTTGCTGTGTAAGGCTCTTTAGGCCTGTACAAGTTTAACGGAGTCTCTTTGGGATCTTCAAGCTCTAGAGGAGTAACTGAGACTTTGGATCTGCTTGCTTGTTGAACTGACATACATACTGTGGACCGTTTCTTCAGACTTAAATTCCTAGATTTTGAATCGATTCTCAGAAGAGGAACCCATGACTTCTCAGTGAAGCTTACACTTTGCACCTGAGACAGAATTATAAAGTTCAACGTTTCACCCCAAACTAATGGACATAATTTGAAATAAGCTTCTTTCACTTTAAATACTGGAAATCCTCAAAGGATTCCAATTTTCATTTCTCAATAGATACAAAATCAAGTTTCAGGAAGCAGGTTTTGTAATCTTCTACTTCTAAAGGCTGTACCTTTCAATACCCAATTTACTACAAGTCGACATCAGTACTAAACCCACACAAAGAAAACAAAGACAAACAAATTTCAGGACCATTTAAGCATCTGAACTAACATATAGTTCAGTAAATTTAATTAATCAAGATCAGTGTTCACCTTAATCATAGATCGGCTCGACCCATCAATTCCAATTGGAAGTGCAACAGACATCTGAAATCCAAAAATAACAAAACTATCATTAAATCCGCATACATCGAAGGAAGTAAAAGAGTTTATAGTAGCAAAACCACAAAAAAAAAAAAAAAACCTGAGAAAGAGGAGTTGAGAGAGCCATGGTGATGGAAGAAAAAGATGAGAATTTTCTCCAGAGGAATAAGAATGGGTTATAAATCAGATCTCAATCGAGAAAAGAATGATTGAGAAACAGAAGAAGCAGATGGTTTATAGTGAAAGGGTGAGAAGAAGAAGATCCTTTCAAGGCCCAGAAAAGACAGAACAGCCCGCACTGTCTGCGAATTCTCAATTGGTTGGCTCCTCGGGAGAGTGGATCTTATTTCTTAATTCTTTATAACTTTTTTTTTTTTTTTTTGGATCAAATTCTTTATAACTTTCTCTGTGACTATTTTATTGGGATGCAATTAAAAGACACTACGTCTCTTACTATTGTTTTTTTTTTTTTTTGATAAATATGTTAATTTCATTAGAATGAAGAAGGTTTTTCAACCTATTACAATGTATCCTTGCCAAAAAAAGTGAAAAAACAAGGGGAACATAATACCAATACTAATATAATTTACATCAGAAACTATCTAATCCAAAGGATCATCAGATTGTTAAATCTGCGCCTCCCTTTTCTCGCCGTGATTATGTTTTTGACATCTCTATCAATCTGCTTGAAGGTTACTGCAGGAGGAGTTGCAGTGTTGTTGTGCAGTTTGTTGTTTCTCTGTTTCCAAACGTGGAACAGAAAAACTTGCCAGATGATCTTACGCAGCAACGATGGTGCTGCTACAGAGTTTGTTCTTACCCAGGACATAAGCTCAGACCAGTCGAAGAAGGGTCGTTGAGAAGGAGTTAGTCTGAGCATGATGGATTCCCAGATTTGCCGACTGTACTCACATCGCAGGAAAATATGGTCCCGGCATTCCTCATTATTCAAACACAAGCCGCAATCCTTATCAATATTCATTCCCCAAGATACTAACCTCTTCTTTGTTGGTAGTATGTTGTAATTGGCTACCCAAGCGTTGAAAGCGTGTTTCGGGACACATCCTTTGAACCAAACTAGCCTGTTCCAACTCTTGACTTGTCCTGTTGGCCTCATTGCTGACCAAGTTTTAGCAGAGGAGAATTGGTGGCAATCTTCACCATTGACTCGCCATACACAGAGATCAGTATTTGGTGAGCTTGATGGGAGGGAAGTCGTAGTCAGGTGGGTATGTAACAACATCGCCTGATCAGAGCGCGGAGATGGTAAGAGCCATCCTGTGTCCGAGCAAGCCTCCGCTACCGTTGCAGTGAGAGGTATCCTCAGAGAGCGAGGACCTTGGCTTCCTAGGAGAGTGATTAATTGACCGAGTGGAGTCCATTGGTCGAACCAGAAACTTGTTTTCTCCCCGTTACCAACTACATGCCACAGAAACAATTTAGCGAGGGGCCTTAAGTCAAGTATAGCTTTCCAAGTCCAAGCATCATTTGTTGTAGCATCAATAGCCCAGAAAGAGACATTGCGAAGGTTATGGTGGCGATGCCACTTTGCCCATAGAGAGTCATTCTCAGAGAACAGTAGCCAGACAAATCTCAAGCATAGTGTTCTGTTCCAAGAGCCAAACCGCTTGATGCCCAAACCTCCTTCACTTTTTGGTAGGCAGCAGGTGGTCCAAGCTACCTTTGCACCTCTGCTCGAGTCAATGTTTCCTGTCCAGAGGAAGCGAGCACACAGAGATTCTATTTTTTTTATGCATCCTTTGGGGAGCAGGAAGGTAGAGATCCAGAAGGTTACAGTTCCTGATATGACACTGTTGATGAGGAGCAATCTCCCTGCAAAAGACAGTGATTTAACTGCCCAAGACTTGAATCGTCTGCTTAATTTCTCCAGCAGTGGGTCATACTCAGAGATTCTCAGTTTTCTGTGCATAAGAGGCAGTCCAAGATACCTGATGGGCAATGAACCAATTGTGAAGCCATACCTTGAGATGGTTGAGGTTTCAATTTGGTTCAAGCCTGCAACATATAACTGAGATTTCGAAGGATTCATATGCAACCCTGACCAAGTTTCGAAATCATCCAGGGCTTCCGTGATCCCGTGTAGAGAAGAAGATCCACCATCAAAAAACACCATCACGTCGTCGGCAAACATCAAGTGAGATATGCCAAGATCTTCTGTTCTTGGATGATAGTGAATGTATCCGCTGTCAAAGCGAGACTGAAGTAATTTTGAGAAAACCTCCATAGCTAGAACGAATAGATACGGGCTTAGGGGGTCTCCCTGCCTCAGGCCCTGTTTACTCTTAAAAAACCCGCCAAGTTCTCCGTTAATCAGGACTGAGAAGGTTGGAGTCATTATACATTGCGAGATCCAGTCAATGAATACTTGAGGGATGCCGAGAGCTTTCAGAGCATAGATGATAAAGTCCCACCTCACAGTATCGAAGGCTTTGTGCAGGTCTACTTTCAGCATTCCACGAGGATCAATGTTCTTTCTGTTATACCCATGGACTATGTCCGTTGCTAAGAGAACATTTTCCCCTAGAAGCCTCCCTTGCATAAACGCAGTTTGCGAGTCCGAGATGACCAGTGAGAGAATTCCTTTCAGCCTACTTGCGATAAGCTTAGAAATCACCTTGTAAGTAGTGTTTAAGCAGGAGATAGGCCGGAATTCCATTGGAGAAGATGCGTTTGTGACCTTTGGTATCAGAACCAGAGTTGTGGAGTTCCATTGCTTAAGTAGATGCCCAGTTCTGAAGAATTCCTCAACCGCTTCAGTGACTTCTGCACCAATAAATTTCCAGCACGAGATGAAGAATTCAGAGGTGTAACCGTCAGGACCACTCGCCTTGTTTCTTGGCAGAGAAAAAAAGCTTCCCTGATCTCGTCTTTGGAGAAAGCTTTCGCTAGCGATTCCTTCTGGGACATTGAGCATCTGAATTGGAGCAGCAGCTCCATATCACTCTGAATCATCTGAGAGGGTTGCTGGTCTGCGCCTAGAGTTTGTGTGAAATAGTCCACACAGAGGTTTGAAATTCCCTGCTGAGAGTCATAGATAGATCCATCCTCTCCCCTTAGGAAATGTATCTGATTTCCCGCCTTCCTAGAGTCTGTGACTCTGTGATAGTATGGAGTGCTAAAATCACCTTCTTGAAGCCACTGAACCCTCGATCTTTGGCAGAAGAAGCTTTCTTCAGCTTTAAGGAGATACATCCACTTGTTCTGTGCCTGGAGTTCAAGCGTGGCATTCTGAAGAGAGGGGAGAGCTAGAGTTTCCTTCTGCCTAGTTAAGAGGCTTTCATGTGCTTCTTTAACTCTTTTCTCCAAATTGGGGTAATTGTCTCTACTGAAATCTCTGATATGCTTCTTCAGTATCTTGAGCTTCCTAGAGATCCGGAACATAGCAGAGCCTTGAACAGAGATTGTGAACCATTGTAACATTACCATACTCATGAAATCCTCATTCTTAAGAAGTAGGTTATAGAACCTGAAGGATTTCTTTGTCTTGCGGTCAGGAAGAGCAAGAATAACCTCACAAGATGAGTGATCTGAGAAGTCAGGTTCTCCAAACAAAGCATATGAGGCTGGAAACAATCGCAGCCAAGCATCATTCACAAGAATCCGGTCAATTTTTTTGGCAACAGGTCTTGTTTCGCATTTATTCCACCATGTATAAGTATTTCCTCTGAACGTGAGGTCCTCAAGCTCTGCTGATAGGAGGCAATTTCGGAATGCTCGAGTTCTACTATCAATGTTTTCTGTCCTTGCACCAGAGTGCTCATTCGGGTTTAGAACTTGGTTGTAGTCACCAAGACAAATCCAGGCCCTATTACCAATGTAGCCGGATGCTGCTAGATTCGTAATCTCTTCCCATAAGAGACCTCTCAAATCATCGTCATTAGCTGCATACACCATAGATACAACAATCCAAGCAGAAGAACCTGGTAACAGAATTTCGCAGGTAATCATCTGCATAGATTTAGCTAAAACCACCACCTTAACGCTTGGATCCCAAATGACCCAAATGCGTCCCAAGAGTGAGAAGTCATAATTTTCCGTCATCAACCAATCGGGTAAGACATCGTTGAAGAGCTTTAAACTTTTTTGCTTCTTCACGTGTGTCTCTAACAACCCTCCAAAAAGAGGCCTATTGGCCTTAAACCATACTCTAAATCCGCTACGGTGACTTAATTTGTTGAAGTCCCTGATATTCCAGCAAAAAATTTCTTTTCTACACATAAAAATTATGTTGATTTGGGGCCCTTGCCCCGGTTCTGCTTCTTCTTCTTTTTCTTGTTCTTTTTATTCACTTTTGGGTCGAAAATGTCATTGATCTCAGCGTGAAGGTCGTCTGACTGATCCTGTCCTGAGTCTCCTGATTCTACATCAGACGAGTCTGGTTCAATCACAGTTTCCAAAGCACACGAAGCTTGCTTGTGTTTTTGACCCGATTCGCTTGTTAAGGCTAATGCTGACTTGCTTGTTTCACCTAAGCAAAAATCCTTGTTTTTCCCCAACTCCGAGTCTGAAAACTTGAGTAGAATAGAGGTAGATTTGGAAACATCAGGTTTGTCCTTAGCCCTCGGGATTTCTTTCGAAACAGGGCTAGCATCTCTCTGCTTTGCTTTAACCCTTCTAGAGTTGCCTTTTTGCTTACCATCCGCTGGTTGCATCGGACAAGAGATAGAGAAGTGCAGGCTTGAGTTGCAGATGTTACAAGTCTTGGGTGCTTTTTTACAGTGTTTGAGCCCATGTCCTATTTCTTTGCAGAAATCACAAATGGGAGGCATCCAAGGGCTCGAAACAAGAACTCTGACGATGTCACCCGTTTCAAACTGAACGTTCACTGCTTCCGGGAGGGGTTTACGGGGATCAATGACTGTGAACACCCTAGCCACTTCAAGGTCGGTTTTGTTGACTGTCGACGAATGAAGGTATTTCGGATGTCCAACAAGACTGGCGATTCGTTCTAGCGCATCATCATTAAAGAACTGAAGAGGAACCTTCCTCAGTTCAAGCCAGATGGGAGCCGATGACAGTTCAGGCTTCTCAGGGATGACTCCTGGTTCCCAGTCGGCTATGAACATTGTCTTACCATCTATTTGCCACAGTCTTTGGTTTATGACCCTGTTCCTGGTATAAGCACTGGGGATTCTAAACAGAAAAGAATTACCGCCAAGCTTAGACACCGTGATGTCCCGGAACTGTCTGCTCCAAATTCCGTTAACAATGTTGTGAAGGGTTCCTTGAGTAGGAGGATCAGTATAGAACTGACCTATTACGAAGCATTCCCATTCTTTTTTGTGCTTCTCGATTATCGAATTTGGAATTCGAACACAAGATTCTCCTGAGGGTAGTGTAAATCCCTCACCTTTCTTTTGCAAGAGCTTTGACGAGCCCTTGAATAGTCCAGCCCATGAGTCTTTCTCAGGCTGCTGCTTTGTCTCACACTTTTGTACAATCGGGTTGGCCGTTAAGTCGGCTGTCTCGCTTGTAGTAGAAGGCTTGGGAGGCATTGTAGAGGTTTGTATCTTAAGATTACTGTCGTTAGTTCCTGGAGCAGCTGTAGCTACAACTTTCACAGAAACATCAGCACCAACTTTCTCGGAGGGACTTGCAAGAGTTGGGTTTTACGAGTTCACCAATATTTGGGCTTTCTCAGAATTTACTAAATCAATTGCAGAGTGAGGACCAATCTCAGACGTTTCAGGGCTTAGAGAAGCAGGGGCTTCTAGGACCAATCTTACTATTGTTACAAAAAAAAAAAAAAAGTTCACAAAAGACGAGAACTCGTCTTTCTTTATTTCCTTAAATTAAATTCTCAGTATTTTTATTGTTTTTGCACATTATATTTTTGATGGAAAGGATTTAAGAAAACTAAAGTTATGTGATATGTTAGGTTACAATTTCAGTGCCAATTTTACAAGTTGCGGAAGACTAAATTCTGTAATTTTAGATGGAAAAAAACTTACCAAGTTGCAAGGAGAATACATTGGGGTTTTGGCTCTCTTACCCCTATGTTGCCAAAGAAAATCCACAATGCCCCTCATTAATCTACAATACCCTTTTCATTAAAAGGGGGTGGTTGTTTACTGTTGTACCCTTAATGAGTTGTTTTTTAAAATCAAGTAAATATTAATTTAGGTAAATAGGTTGGGTCGGTATGCTTGACCCGAAATCGAAAATGAATTTCAAACCGAAACCGAAATTGAATTTCAAACCGAAACCGAAATCGAAATTGATTGGGCAAAATTGAATTTCAAATCGAAATCCAATTCGATTGGGCAAATTGTCTCAAATCGACACTGAAACCAAAATAGAAATCTCAATTTCTCATTTTAGCTCTCTCGGATTCTCGTCGGATTCACCTCCAGAGCTTGGGAAACGTCGCTCTTCGCCGGATCTTCGCTGTGTACGTCTCAATTCGCCCCGGCGTTCCCAATTGGAAAAAATGCTCTAAACGATTTGATGCACATTTCCATTTTAAATAATGTTTCTGGGTAGTTTGTTGACCCTAGTATAACTAAGTAAAACCAGGTAACACTAGGACGTGTTGTTTAACCAGTTCCATTGTCAAGAGAACTAGAACTGTCTCACGCAAAATGGAAAGAAACAGAGTATTCAACATAAACAGAGCATTCAACATAAACCGAAAGAGCAAAACATTAACAGAAAGAGTATTCAGCATAACATAAACCGAAAGAGAGCATTCAACATAAACAGAAAGAGTTTTCAACGATAAGCAGGGAGTGATACTAAAAACAGAACATGAAAGAGTTTATCAGTTAACCAGAAAAACCGTAAAGTGCTCATCAACCATTCTACAGAAAAGGCTACTTCCAGGATCCAGAAACATTTATCGCACAACTCATCCTTCTCTGGCTCCACAAACTTAAACCCCCACCCCCACCATGGATCGACTTTGGAACAGTTGCAGTGCGAGATCAAATGTGGCTCATTTTGATCTCGTTTAACAATCATCCAATCAGGCATCGCCCTTCCTCCCCACCCACTTCCAGGCAGCATATGCATTTTGCTGCTAAGCTGAGTTGCACGTTCTCGAGTAAGGTGATGATCACCGAACAGACCTTCCTCCCATTCGTCCCTGAAGAGGTTGCTCATCATCCCGTAGATGTACTCGCTGACGAAGATTCCTTTATCTGCAGCCGCCTTGAGTTGCTCGAGTCCTTCAACCCGCTTATTCTCGAAAAAGAGGTTAGAGATGCCTTTAAGGCTGAGGGCGGTTGGATTCCCTTAGTCGTAGCACCTTCTGTGAAACTTCTTCCAGTCAAAACCTGGAGACCAAACATAAGGATTCATCTTCATTAGATTAACAGAGGCAAAGAACGAGGCTCCCGTGGTGATAGCATTAAGGCGAGTGCATGTGATTCTCGAGTGACGGAGATCCTGCATGTCTTCTTCGCCCACACGAGCCATTATTGTCCTTATGATATCCTCCGGCAATCCGAGCAGATCGAACGGTGGCTGTTCCTTCCGCCTTCACGTAACAGACCTCGTTTCGTAGTGCGGCTGGTTGGGACGATGCCACGGCCAGTACACATGTGCGTTACGCATTTCTCTTCTTCGCGACCGTCTGTTTCCCCTGTTTTTCGTCATATTTTACCGTGATCTTCTTTCAGATTCGAGTTCGTTCCTTCGAAAGAAAGAAAAGACAGCTTTTTTTCTTCTAGGGAAGTGGTGGAAAAATGATGATGAGAGCAGTTGTGTTTGAGAAATAAAAGGGGGAAGCCACTGTTTGATTTTCCCCACGCAGACCTATGTAATACTTAGATTACCTCTAAAGATTTTGTGTGTAATACTAGTATAACGATTTAATCATTATAATAACTATTTAATGAATTATATATTTAAATATAATGAATCATATACTTAAACATTAGTCCTTAAATTATAAGTTTTAGAAATAATAACTTAATATAATTGTATTCGAAATGGGACTCTATGAATCGAGAAATCATACTCACTTTCTATTTACCAAACTTTCCTTGTGTTTTAAGAAACTCTTTCTAATTGAGAAGTGAAAGTTACTGAAAATAATATTCAAACAAAAAAAATGTACGAGGCAATGAGATTCATATGGTAGATAAATAAAACAAAATATCATACTAGGAACAATAACTTTTATTTGGTGTAATACTAATTTAACTGTGAACCAAATATTTGAATATCTGGTTTAACTAGTAACTAGGCATTACTATGTGTGATATTTTAAAACTTTTAATTTATTTTTTAAATAATAAAAATTATCCAGGCGAGAAAACCAATTTTTTGGCGCCGAAATGAAATGATTCGACTTCCTCTCTTCCTTATTTATAGCTCTCTCTCTATCTCTCTCTCGAAAAGATTAACTCGATTAAGAAGCTACGTGGAACGTTGAAGAGACAAGATTGATTGATTAGACATAAATGTATTATTATAAAATTTTGAATGAGATACATATTATTCTACAATCCAAACAAATTTTGAATGTATTATTATAAATGTATTATTATAAATGTATTATTAGGATTAAGTTATCCTAATATTATTTAGCTAGTTATCCTAGTATTACTTAGCTAGTTATCCTAGTATTACATATCTAGTTATCCTAGTATTACTTAGCTAGTTATCCTAGTATTACTTAGCTAGTTATCCTAGTTATTCTAGTTATCCTAGTTATCCTAGTTATTCTAGTTATCCTAGTTATTCTAGTATTACTTAGCTAGTTATCCTTATTTCAGTTGTGTTGTTAATTTTTGTTACACTTATTTATGCTAGAACAAAAACACAAAAATAGTTTTATAATAGTTCATCAAAGTCTTACAATACCATAACAAAGTCTTCAAACTAGGGGACAACCAAACTCACAAAGTGATTACAAATTCCTCACTTTTACCAAACAGAAGATGATAGATGATTAAGAAAGTCAAACAAATACACAAAACAACAGTCACCATGAACTTCAAATTGGTCTTACGTATCTCGGATTTGCACACCACCACCTCCTCTTTCAAGTTTTCGACAATGTCTTTAAGATCATTAACTTCCACCATAAGTTCTCTTCTGTCAATCATCATGTCTTGAACCTCTTCATACATCCCATCTTCTACCCATTTGAACAAGTGACCATCCTACATTTCACTTAAAATAATCACTATGAAGCTAACAAAATCACAAATCAATACTAGGCCTATGTCAAAACAATGTTACCTCTCGGCTAAAAGTACAACGAAAATAAGGACGTCCGGGACTTTCTTTCGATTTTGATGTGTAAATCGCAAGTTCGCTTCCACACACACAATTTTCGGGAAAACCTCTTCTACCATGGGGACTCTTTCTACCATTGAAGCCATAGTAAAATGAGTTAGAACTAATTTCCTCCTACACTCAAAGATATTCAATTACACAATTAATCATTGTCGTTTATAAAATTCATCCAAACAAACAACAGAGATTCATAATCGTATTTTGAGTCTGTTTTCGGGATAAACAAAATAGAACTTACGGATTGAGATGACTCTGAGATATGGGTTTTCGTTTTCTTGCTATTCTTCAATCGATTGTCGGATTGGTTTCCCATCTGCTGAGACTCGGAATTTCGCTAGGGTTTGTTCTTCGATTTCGAGAGGGATCTGCCCCGTTTTTCCGAGGACCCCGACTGTTTCCCGGATAGAATCCGATTACATGGGGCTGGGTTGAAGGAAACCGGATCACCCAGGTATAAGTTGTAATTTCATGCCCTTCACTCGGTTTATTAGTAATTTACCATTTTTCCAGATTTAATTTAAATGAAAACGAAATTGATCTTATAACGGGGTCATGGGAGATTAATCTCTGTGTACGGAGGGGCATAGGAGGTGATTTCTGGAATACATTGCATCTATTTCCGTTTTACTAAAGTTCATTAAAAAAAATCTGAATATATATTACCATTTGTAAGATTATGTTCTTGTATAAAGGTCACTAAAAATATATATTCTAGCTACAGATCATATTATAAAATTCTTGATGCTGAAAATTTGCTTTAAACTTCAACAGATGCAGCTAGCTAGTGAGAAGACCAATTTGCATCTTGAATGAAGAAATCGGAACTACAATCATATATAAAAACAGCCATTTTTGTATTAGTTTCAAGCCCTATTAAAATCCCAGATATGAAACTGATAAGTTACTGCATACGTCCTAAACTGCTTCCATGGATCCATCAGTCCTACTAAATCCCAAATGAAATTGAGACATAGAATGCTACTTGATTCCTAGTTACTTACTACATAATTAGTACTAAATTACTTCCATGGATCAGATCATTAAAGCTTCATGCTTCTGCTTCTTTAACTTCAGAATCTTCACTCTCTTTAGTCATCTTCTTGCTTTCAAGAAACTCCATGAGAACCTTCAGCGTAACATCAGGATTCTTGCTCACCATAAGCTGCTCTGTGACCTCAGCTGGAGTTGCTTTCACCTCAAGAAACATCTTCTCAATAGGCTCAAACATTTCGTGTTCATCGATTTCAAGATACAATGCAGCGAGTTTCTTGAAAACAGCAGGCGTACAATAATCCATGAGTATATGCACATCCATTCTTCCTGGTCTCAGCAATGCAGGGTCGAGTTTCTCCTTATGATTCGTTGTGAATATTATGATCCGTTCCTCTACACAGCTTGACCATAACCCGTCTACGAAGTTTAGTAGACCTGATAAAGTTACCTAAACAACACAGAAAATCAAGAATCAGAACACACAAATGAGAGATACTTATTGAATTTACATAACCTTAGGATCCTTCTTCCTCTTCTTCTGAATCTCGCAATCTTCTCCTTCATCTTTATTTTCATTTCTACAAGATGAATCCGCTCCACTGCAATCAAGATCTTCAATGAGAAGAATTGATCGGTTCTCGGTCGTGGTAAGAATCTGTCTAAGCATTGCATCATCTTCAACGCTCTGTAGCTGAAGATCATAGATACTATAGTTCATGTGATTAGCAATTGCAGCAACAAGCGATGATTTCCCGGTTCCAGGCGGACCGTAAAGAAGATAACCGCGTTTCCAAGCTCGTCCCACGGTTTTGAAGAAATCTTTTCCATTGGAGAAAGCGTCTAGGTCACGGATCAATGTGTTCTTGAGTTCAGGTTCCATTGCTAGGGTTTCAAACGTCGTGTGATGTTGGAAGATAGCTGATTCCCAACAATTATATGCTGGGTTGTAAGTATGGATCTTGAGATTGTCTCTGTTTGTTAGTATCTCCAACGATGATTTTGCAATGTATGTGAAGTACTCCGACATTATCTTGTCCCTAAACTCCTTCTTACATGTCAAATGAAAGTACCTGAAACCCAAAATTAACATCGAATATTTACAAATTATTACAAAACATAAAGAATAGAAAACTCAATCACTAAACTTTAGAGTTTCTTTTCTAACATCCTTAGTGATTGAAAAGTCCCAAACTTTTTAGGGTTTTATGTTGAGGAAAGTTACCGTTTTTGTCTGCTCCTGAGATTCTCGTTTCTTTCAGAGTGAAGAGTCCACTCAAGAGGGATCCCATCGAACTCATCGATGATCTTGGCTTTTACTGGGATTCCGAATTTGGGTTTAGCCAACGGGTTCTTGAGGTTACTCGAACAGACGAGGAGACTTCCGGTGGAGATTCCGGCGAGAAGGGTCGGCAAGTAAGTCTCGGCTGCACGGAATGTCTGGTTGGTGACGTAGTCGCATTGATCCTCGATGATGAATGTGAAATTTGGGTTGAAATAGGAAGAAAAGTAGTCTGTGAATTTGGAGACGATAAAGTCACGGACTTTGCTGGGAATGATTTCATTGAGGATGGTTCGGAACAGAATCATGAAAGCAGAGAGAGATGTGTAGATGGAGAAAATGGCAGAAACAGATGGGATCTTTTGAGTGAAGAAACTCGTCGCCATTGTTATCAGTAACTTTCAGCTGGTATGGTATAGATGATTAATCAAGTGATGTGTGTGTTTTTAAAGAGACAAGTGAGGAAAATTGGGGAGCAAGTTTTAAGGTTTCTGATTTTAGAAATGGAAGATTCGAGATCAAAGTTCGTGCTTTCCTCTTACGGAAATTGATATTGAGAGAGAGAGTCGTCATGTGTTGTAAACACAATAAAGCAGATATTCGATGCTCTTGTGAACCTCTTTGTGTAATCATTAAAGCATGTAGCAGTTAATTAGCTTTTAAAAACATTTTACAATATCTATTTAATTAGTCATAAATTCGGATTCCACATTTTATAAACCAAAACAAATAAATAAAAAAATGAAAACCAAAAACTTTGAACCAGAAACGATTGAAAAGAGTTTTTATTTCTTAAATTAACAATTTGCTATGATCTATTCATTTAAAATGATAATGGGGGAATATTTGGAGGCGCTTGGGTCGCATGCGCGTATCATCGTTTTCTCTCTAGGGTTTTCGAAGGTTGGTAAGCATTGAGGCCTTTCCGGATGCGGCGGATCTCGTCGTATGAAGGAACGGTCTCCTAGATCTTCCCGAGGCGGCGCGGAGGCGGTTTTGGAAACCGGTTTCGGTCCAACCGGCAAACACGAACTCAATCGGCGCTGAGGGTGGAGGCGAATACCCGGACCGCCGGAATCGGAGCTCTTAGCTCCGTCGTCTACTTCCCATCCCAATCTTTTGTTCTCCTCTTGTATTTTAGCCTATAGTAGTGGTAGCTGGCTTTGTTTTCTGTTAACGGCCGACTTTTATCCGGTGACCGGCGAAGATATAGTTCGTATCGATGCCCGGATTTACTTTCGGGTTGAATTTTTAATTAATATAAATATATTATTATAAAAAAATGATAATGGGTCCGATTGGTGACCAAAAGCGGAACGGTTAGATTAACGGCTAGCGGAAGTAGTAAGCAGTTGAATAGTGCAAAGCTGTAAGTAAAAGCTGTTAGCGAAATTGGTTAGAGAAAGCGGTAACAAAAAATTGAGAGTAACCGCTTTTACTGTAGCTTTAATAACGTTTTTCGTGATTGGTAACAAACAAAGCGGTAAGCCTCTAACACTTTTAATATGGTGTCACCAATCAGACACAATCTTTAAAAGGATAACTATTGTTTTCCCTTTTTTATTCTGTCAAATAATTGTTTTTCTTTTCACTATTTGAATTTCAATAATATATCTAACTCTATTTTTTGTGTAAATATTAATATATCTAATTCATGCCACAAAGTTAGCTTATATTTTTAAGATATACCATTTTTTCTATCCCCCTTTATCAAACAAAATGATCAAAAAGACCATCCAAAGCAAGGATCCCAACAGTTTGGAAGATCTTTTGAGAAAATGTTTATTATTAAAGAATAAAATAGTAGAAAATGAAATAAAATCTAAAATAAAATTTTAAAGTGGATGAACTAAAGAAGATTTAGATTTTATTTATAGTATATATATATATTTTGTTTTTTTGGACAAACTAATATTGCATTCAAATTAAAAGAGTTTAAGCTCCACCATGGGAGGATACAACCAAGCTATAAAGAGCTGAACATAACAAAGCATCGACATACATACGTCGAGCACAAGAAAAAGCTAAAGCCATAGCACGACTCAAATAGGAACTAAGGGATAAAAATGAGCTCTCACGCTCATCCGAAGTAGCAGCAACGGAAGGAGAAGCAATACCAAAGACATCTTTAGCATGGTAATCCAAAATGGCACCACAAAAGGGAGGAAACAAAGCCTCCAAGATCGTTGAGGTCATACAGATAGTGTAAACACTTACTGAACGAGGAATGACTTGCATCCTCATTTCTGCTATAAGCAGATGAACCATCAACTCAATGCTCCTTATTACAAAATCACTCAACAAGGGTGAAGTATTTGGGAGGAATATAAACTCAACAACCAAGAAATAAGGATTATGACAGTCCAAACCAGCCAGATTCACTGGAAAAATGAAATTCAAGGAAGTTTTCTTTCCTAACTGCTACAAAGGGAGAGAAAACGTCATTAACGCAAATACCGTCAAAGTGAAAACTGAAGGAAACCTGCATACTATAGAAAATGATCGCACCAAGGCGAGAGGAATGCCATAACTGTTGGAATTGTGTCCTGAAATCACATTGTACTTACTCTAAAGATAGTTGTATTGTCGAGATCGGACAATTCATATGATACTGGGTAGTCGTAATGTTTTGCTAGAAACCGCTTATGACAAATGAGTTGTAACTCATTTCTAGTATCGTGTGAACCTACACTTTGTATGGGATTGATCATTGGCATATGATCCGATCAATGTGTATTGGATACACATTGAATTGAGTTTTGAAGAGGTGTGTCGATCGATGAAATGAGTGTGTCGATCGACGCAGGTTTTCGAAAAGGGTGTGTCGATCGATAAAGTAAGTGTGTCGATCGATACACATTGGGCCCCGAGACTGACGTTTCGAGTTAATGACTTAAATGAGTCGGGTCTGATCCGACAGTCGTTTTTGGTCATCCCAGGTCGATATATATAGTCTTAGATGATCGACCTGAGCCCGAGCCGTCATTGTTGCTTCTCAGAGAGAAACAGAGACACATAAACTCACAGATCCCCAGGAGATCCGATTCCCGGCACTAGCATCCCGGCGGATTCCAGCTTGTGTGCGTGTGGACTGAAGTAGAGGCGTTCTCGATCTCGTTTATCTGACTCTATTCCGCTGCCAATCTCCAGGTAAACACGAGGTCAGTTCTTAGATTCAATTACCTAGACCCTTGATCCTAGGGATCTCAACAGTGGTATCAGAGCCATGGGGTTTAATCCATTGAATCAGTAGCATGAAATTCGATTAATGTAGTATTTGATTGAATTGATGTTAGTTAGTTTTCGTTTTGATAAAAGAATCTCGGATTTGTAAGTATCGAAAACGAAGAACTTGTGTCGATCGACACACCGCGAAAACGGCAAAAATTATTTTTGGGTTTTCGCACAGCATCGATCGATGCACTGGATGTGTCGGTCGATGCACCGCGAAAATGCAAAAGAACTTGTGTTTTCTCATAGTGTCGATCGACACAAGTTTGTGTCGGTCGATGCACCGCGAATTCGCCTATTGAAAATTTGGGTTTCGATTTAGAAATCGCATTGTGTCGATCGACACACTGGGTGCATCGATCGACACAGGCTGTGCGAATGATTAATCGGCTCAATTGGATTGAACCGGTTATCTCGCATGGTTATGTCGGTTTAATTCGATTAAAATTCCCTGATACCCTACTGTGTCGATCGACACAGGTTAAGTGTCGGTCGACATAGGCCTTGCGATTGGTTGATCGGTTTAATTGGATTGAACTGGTTATCATGCTTGGTTAAAGCATATCAAATCGGTTTAAATTGGATGAATTAATTCAATTGGATTAAATTGGTTATCTCAATTGGTATAAACCGATTTGATTGGTTAAGATCAGTATGATCAGATAAGTCGGTTCAATTAGATTAGACCGGTTATCGCGATTGGTTAAAACTGGTAGAATCGGTTCGATTGGATTGACCGGTTATCTGGTTGGTTAAGGTTGCATATCAAGTGTCGACCAAGTGTGTCAGTCGATGCATATGGTGACGATGCGAACCGTAATCGTTTGGTTTTGAACCAGATGATTGAAAAACCGAACCAAATGACATAACCCGCTTAAATAAGAACAATTAAAACTTAATTAAAATTAGAAGTAAATATGTTCTAAACCTATCTAATACACATTGGATGTGTATTAGATCAAAGATTAGTATTCAATATGGTCAACTGTCAAGACTCATTTCGTTGTTGTGATACTCTTGCCAAGAGCTTGGTGTCCACAATTACATGAGTAAGGCAGGTAGTTGTGTTGATGGTCTTGCAGTGCTTGACATCAACAATTACATGACCTAAGAGATTGATTTACTAACCCTTTAAAGGTCCGTTTCCTCAACCAAATATCAAGTGACCTTGATGTCTTGCCCAATCTTGTCTACTGTCAAGACTCATTTCGTTGTTGGATAGTCTTGGAGTCCTTGGTATCCACAATTACATGAGTAAGGCAAGTGATCATTGATAGACTTGCAGTGCTGATATATCATGGTTTTTACCCAGTTTAGACCATGATATAGTTGTGTTTTTAGTGTCTTTTGTCTTTGTTTAGAGTCTTTTACAGGTATAATCAGGTTTGGAGCTAATTTGGAGATAATGGAGCATTTTGGAGATTTTTGGAGTGTTTGGCCGAGAGATAGAGTTCACTGTCCGAAACAGAGGAAGGTGTCGATCGTTGCACTCTAGCATCGATCGATGCACCAGCGAGATGGGCCAAAAACTCGGCGGTTTAGAAGAATCAAGATATTGCACTTTGATCCAGAAGTTCCTGATATTTACAAAGAATCCCCTGGCCGAGATTATGCCTATATATTAGAGTTTTTAGTGTTTTAATTAGAGACGCTTTATACTTTTTACAATACGCTTTGATAATTAAGAGCAGAGGATTTTAGAGCTTTTTGGGGCTGATCTGAACCTGTTACATCATCTGTATTTGGAGAAGATTTCGAACCCCTTTTACTCTTATTCTTTTATGCAATTTATTCATTCTATGATTATGTTTTCATTATCTATGTCTGAGTAGATTCCTAGTTAGGTTTAGGGTTTCTCACATAGGATTTCATGACTTGCTAGACTTGTTCAAATTCAGTTAAGGATTCATAACTATATCTGTTCTTCAATTTAATTGTGCTTAAAGCTAGTTCTAACCTGATCAATTAAAATCTAGATCTTAGGTTGCTAAATACGTCACGGAAGTGGGGTTTAGGAATCTGAACTAATTAAATTGGGCAATTAAACTTTGCGCAAACGGAAGTTTGGTTTAGGATAATTGTGAACATATCAAACTTGGACTTATTGCTAGTTTAATCTGTTAGTTCTCGCAAACGAAAGTTTGGTTTGCTGCACTTAGACTTAGAGAATTATCGCAAAGGAATTTGGTTAATTCTATATCTGTGTTTTGAGTTCTAGAACCGTGCTTAATTAGATCCTTGCTGAATGAACTGTCTGCTTGTCTGATTTCCTGAGAATACCCTAGGCTTGACGCTTTTAATTACTTGCTTCACAACCGTTAATCTCTGCTACTGATTTACTTTCTCGCACCGCAATTTATTTCATTCACTATTTGCTTATTTCTAGTATTTATTCCTATAGTTTGATTCTCTTGAGACCAAGTGTCCCTGTGGATTCGATAACCCTATATACTACTTTGACATTGCTGTTCACTTGCAGTTTAGTATAGGGAAAACTTAGAACCTATCAAGTTTTTGGCGCCGTTGCCGGGGACTCTTTGAGTCTTCGATAGGACCGAACTTAGGGTTTTTACTAGAAATTTTTCTTTTTGTTTTTAATTTTCGTTTTTATTTGATATTTTGCTAACTTTTTCTCTGTTTCTTTCTGTCGCAGGTACGAATTTCGCCTTGCGTCGATCGTTGCATACCTTGCGTCGATCGTCACTAGGCGATTCTGAGAATTGAATCGATCGTTGCACTGATAGCATCGATCGTTGCTGGACGACTACAGACAGTTTATGCCAACGCAGAAAACTCGAAGTAATCCGAACTCGAGCTTGCTTAATCTCGGACTAGAGGAACTTGGACGTCTAGAAAGGACTAACAGAAGAGAAAAGAGAGAGAGAATGGTACGAGAACGTTTGATCTTGATACCAGATGCTGAAGGTACCCTGAGGGACCAAGATGACAACCCGTACAATGCTGCCGGGCATCGGGTTGATGCTGAAGGGAATGTCATCCCTGATCCTCCTGAGCAACATCAACAGGAGCTGAACCGAAACCAGGGTCAAGGACAGGCCCAAGGTAGAGAGATGGTGGTTCATGAGAGGACACTAGCTGATTACAACAGACCTGATGAGTTTCATGCAAACCGAGCAGCTCTAGTGCTTCCTTCTTTTGAGAGGAATGATTTTGAGGTAAAAACCATCTACTACCAGTTGATGAGACAAATTGCTTTTCATGGTCTTCAAGCAGAGCAGCATATGGATCATATTGACAAGTTTGAGGACATAGTCACTGGCATGAAGTATGAAGGAGTATGCCCGGACTATCTGTTCCTTAAGCTATTTCCGCACAGTCTTGCTGGAGACGCTAGTGCATGGCTGAGACAACTGGCACCTGGTCAGTATACTACTTGGGCAGCCTTAAAGAGTGAGTTCTTGCGTCACTTTTATGATGATGCGCGCTCGGATCAGTCCAGACAGGACATACTCACCTTTTCCCAAGGAGCTGTGGAGCCCTTGAAGACTGCCTGGATGAGATTTAAGCAGTATCAGCGTGACTGTCCACACCATGGATTCACAGAAGTACAGCTGATTGGTATTTTCTTCAGAGGCATAGATCTCCCTTATCAGACTGCGCTAGATAATTCTAGTAATGCTAATTTCAACACCAGGACTCCTACACAAGCTAAGCAGTTGATTGGGAACCTTATTAACAGCTACAGTTGCAAGTCTATAAATGAAAAGAGAAAGAAATCCGGTGGAAGTACAGAGGATTCTAACATGACTGAGATTAGATCTAGGCCAGACACAGTGTACGATCTCCTAACAAGTAAGAAAGCTTTCCACTCTACCCATGATATAGAGGTAATTCAGACTGAGGAGTACACTCAGGAAGAAGAAGTGAATTACATGGGAGGTTCTGGTTTCCAAGGTAGTAGATCTAAAAATCAACAGAGAAACAGATTCTCAAATGGAGTTCAGCGAGGTGGTTTTGAGAAAGCCAACGAGTCTGATAGTAAAGTAGAGATGATGATAAGACAGCTAATGGAGAATCAGACTAAGTACGCAGCAGATGCTGACGCGAAAATGGATACAATCTACAGGGATCTGAATGGGAAGTTTGAGAGTTTGGACACACACATGAAAGAGCTTGATGCTAAGGTTGCAAGAACTGCTGGGCATGCTCAAAGGGAAGAGGGATATCTCCCGGGAAGGACTGATGCCAATCCTAAGTACCAATGCAATGCCGTGACATTAAGAAGTGGTAAGGAGCTGTCATCTGGCCAGAAAAAGCAGTTGAGCGTTGAGGAACTCGTGGAAATTGACGAGCTGGAAGATGAGATACGCGATATTCGCGGCGCATCGATCGATGCATCTAAGCAATGATCGTTGCCAAGCGAAATCAAGGAACCGGAGGTCATAACAAAGTCGCCTAGCATCGACCGGTGCGATAAGAGCAACGATCGACACAAGGAGACTGCAGAAAGTTCGAGTGCTGAAAACCCAAAACAGTCGGCTGAAAGGGTATACAAGCCTAAGATACCTTATCCCAAGAACCCCAGAAAAGCTAAGAATGATAGGCAGTATGCAAAGTGGAAGGAGTTCATAAAGAAGGTAAAGGTTGAAGTACCATTGTTGGATTCCATTGAAACTTCCCCCATGATGAAGAGATGCCTTAAGGATGCAATTTCTGGTAAATGGTCTGACGAGGAAAGTATAATGATGCTCAATGAAGTATGTAGTGCAGTGGTTCAAGGCAGAATTCCAGAGAAATTAAAAGATCCAGGCAGCTTCGTATTAGATTGTGCTATCTACAAGGAGAGGTTCGAAAGGTCCCTATGTGATCTTGGCTCCAGTGTAAATCTGATGCCCCTTTCAGTTGCTAAAAGACTAGGGATGACAGATTTTATACCAACTAGGATATCACTGGTTTTGGCAGACAGATCAGTCAGGATTCCCGAAGGAGTAATAGAGGATGTGCCTATAACAGTTGGCAAGTGCGTAATCCCAACTGATTTTGTGGTTCTACAATATGGACAGGAGCCAAAAGACCCATTAATTCTGGGCAGATCTTTCTTGGCAACAGCTGGTGCGATGATTGACTGTCAAGGAGGCAAAATAGTTCTAAATGTGGGAGATCTGAAGATGAGTTTTGACATGAACAAACTGGTAAAGAGACCAACCATCGACGGGCAAACCTTTTATGTGGACACATTGGGTGATTTAGCTGCAGAGTACTTCCATCAATCACATGCTGAGGACCCACTAGAGAGGGCTTTACTGAGTTCTATTTTGGAGTTGGAATACCTACAGGACGAGCCTGCAATGTGCTATACAAGATTGATGGATTCTGTCGAGGTTGCAATGCAGGTAGAAGTGTCTGACGCGGGACTGCAACGATCGACACCATCTAAGCATCGATCGTTGCAAGACGACAGAGACTGGGCAGAAGAAAAGGCTCCGAAAATAGATCTGAAACAACTTCCATCCGGGCTAAGGTACGCTTTTCTTGGACCTAATTCAACATACCCAGTGATTTTTAATGCTAGCCTGAACAATGCAGAGCTCACCTTACTGCTAAGCAAGCTGCGCAAGCATCGCAAAGCTCTTGGCTATTCCCTTAATGATATTTCAGGTATCTCACCAGAGCTGTGCATGCACCGGATACATCTTGAGGATGAGTCCAAGACATCAATCGAACATCAGAGGAGACTTAATCCTAATCTGCAGGAAGTAGTCAAAAAGGAGATTATGAAACTCCTTGACGCTGGAATTATATATCCTATCTCTGACAGTGATTGGGTGAGTCCAGTCCATGTAGTGCCAAAGAAGGGCGGTGTTACAGTTGTGAAGAATGAGAAGAACGAGCTGATACCTACTAGGACTGTGACAGGACACATGATGTGCATAGATTACAGGAAGCTTAATGCTGCTACCAGGAAAGATCATTTTCCTTTGCCTTTTATTGATCAGATGCTCGAAAGGTTAGCAAATCATCCTTACTACTGCTTCTTAGATGGATACTCAGGTTTCTTTCAGATCCCCATCCATCCGGAGGATCAGGGAAAGACCACTTTTACTTGTCCATATGGGACTTTTGCTTACCGTAGGATGCCTTTTGGACTCTGCAATGCACCAGCCACTTTCCAGAGATGCATGATGTCCATATTCACAGATATGATTGAGGATTTTATGGAAGTATTCATGGATGATTTCTCAGTATATGGATCATCCTATAATGAATGCTTAGATAATATGTGTAAGGTTCTGAAAAGATGTGAAAAGAAGCACTTAGTTCTTAACTGGGAGAAGTGTCATTTCATGGTCAGAGATGGCATTGTGCTTGGACATAAAGTGTCCGAAGCATGAATAGAGGTGGACCGCGCTAAAATCGAAGTGATGACCAACCTGCAGGCACCTGATTCTGTTAAGTCTATTAGGAGCTTTCTTGGATATGCTGGCTTCTATAGACGGTTCATCAAGGATTTTAGTAGGATTGCTAGGCCACTAACTGCTTTGCTGTGCAAAGACACCAAATTTGAGTTCACTGCAGATTGTCAAACTGCATTTGAACAGATCAAGCAGGCATTAGTGAGTGCTCCCATAGTTCAGCCACCGGATTGGGATTTGCCTTTCGAGGTAATGTGTGATGCAAGTGATTATGCTGTAGGAGCTGTTCTTGGACAAAAGAAAGATAGAAAGCTTCATGCTATCTATTATGCCAGTAGGACACTGGATGATGCACAAAGAAACTATGCAACTACAGAGAAGGAGTTGCTGGCAGTTGTCTTTGCATTTGAGAAATTTCGCTCTTATCTTGTTGGCTCTAAGGTAATTGTCCACACTGATCATTCAGCACTGAAGTATCTGATGCAGAAGAAGGATGCTAAGCCAAGATTGTTGAGATGGATCCTGTTGCTTCAGGAATTTGATATTGAAGTGAGAGATAAGAAAGGGGTTGAGAATGGAGTTGCTGACCATCTTTCGAGGATGCTGGTTGAGGAGGACGTGCCAATTAATGACTATTTGCCTGAAGAAAACGTCAATATGGTTGGAACAATCTGTGAGACAGATTTGGACAGAAATCTGTCTAACTGTCGGATTAATCGCGTTGCGTCGATCGATGCTACATCAGCGTCGATCGATGCATCTATCGGGACAGCAACGATCGATACGTCTGACTGTGACGATCGTTGCAGCGCGGATACAGACGCAGAAACTTTCACGATACGTATTGGAAGGCATGAGTTCGAGATTAATGCTGTCGCAACAAATGATCGACCATGGTATGCAGACATAGCCAATTATCTAGCTGCAGAAACTGAACCAGATAATCTGAAAGGATATGAAAAGAAGAGGTTTTTCAGAGAACTTAGGAGGTACTATTGGGATGAACCTTACCTCTATAAGCATTGTTCGGATGGCCTTTATCGAAGATGTGTTGCTGAGTCAGAGGTTCCAGATATCCTTTTCCACTGTCACGGATCAGATTATGCAGGACATTTTGCTACATTTAAGACTGTGTCTAAGGTTTTGCAAGCAGGTTTCTGGTGGCCTACAATGTTCACTGATACTCACTCTTTTATTTCTCATTGTGATGCCTGCCAGAGGAGAGGGAAAATAAGCAGGAAGCATGAGATGCCTCAGAATTTCATTCTTGAGGTCGAGGTTTTTGATTGCTGGGGCATAGACTTTATGGGTCCCTTTCCCTCATCTTATGGGAATAAATTCATATTAGTTGCTGTGGATTATGTTTCTAAGTGGGTAGAAGCAATAGCTAGTCCAACCAATGACTCTTCAGTAGTCATTAAGCTATTTAAATCCATCATATTCCCTAGATTTGGAGTACCTCGGATAGTTATTAGTGATGGAGGATCTCACTTTATTAATAAGGTTTTTGAGAAGCTCCTGAAGAAGCATGGAGTGCATCACCGAGTTGCTACTCCTTATCACCCACAGACTAGTGGACAGGTAGAGGTTTCCCTCATCTTATGGGAATAAATTCATATTAGTTGCTGTGGATTATGTTTCTAAGTGGGTAGAAGCAATAGCTAGTCCAACCAATGACTCTTCAGTAGTCATTAAGCTATTTAAATCCATCATATTCCCTAGATTTGGAGTACCTCGGATAGTTATTAGTGATGGAGGATCTCACTTTATTAATAAGGTTTTTGAGAAGCTCCTGAAGAAGCATGGAGTGCATCACCGAGTTGCTACTCCTTATCACCCACAGACTAGTGGACAGGTAGAGGTTTCTAACAGACAAATCAAGGAGATCTTGGAAAAGACAGTTGGGAAGACAAGGAAAGATTGGGCAGCTAAGCTTGATGATGCTTTATGGGCCTACAGGAACGCATTTAAAACGCCATTAGGGACTACTCCATTCCATTTGCTGTATGGGAAAGCATGTCATCTGCCAGTAGAACTTGAGCACAAGGCAGCATGGGCTGTAAAACAGATGAACTTTGACCTCAAACCAGCTGCAGAGAGGAGATTGATACAGCTCAATGAGTTGGATGAAATTAGACATTTTGCCTATGAGAACTCAAAGTTGTACAAGGAAATGACTAAGGCTTATCATGACAAAAAGATTGTCTCCAGACGATTTAAGCCTAACGATCAGGTACTGTTGTACAATTCTCGCTTGCATTTGTTTCCAGGCAAGCTGAAGTCAAGATGGTCTGGACCCTACACGATCAAAGAAGTGCGTCCATATGGAGCTGTCATTTTGATTGGCAAGGAGGGTAATGAGTTTGCTGTTAACGGGCAGAGGGTAAAACACTATTGGGCTAAGGCCGAGATTCCAAGGGGACAGATTTTGCCTCTGGATGCTGCACCCTCTACTTGAAAATTCCCATTCGTCCGGTCAAGCTATTGACCTTAAACAAGCGCTGGGTGGGAGGCAACCCACCATTAGGTACTGGTGTTTTTCTTTTTAGTTTTTGGTGTTTTTGTTAGGATTTTACGTTTGTTTTTGTTTTTGGTGAGCTTATGTTTGCATGTCTCGGTTAAATCGCAGTGCAGCGATCGACGCACTTCTGTGTCGATCGTCACAACACGAAAGGAATCGCATTGCAGCGATCGTTGCGGTCCTGAGCAACGATCGACTATACACGAAAATCGCCAAGTAACGGTCGATGCACTTAGTGCAACGATCGATGCTGAGCGACAGAGGTAACCCGACAGACATAATTTCACCCTTTCAATTTTTATTTTCTTTTTACCGATCCTTCGCTGGACACTACTGGGGACAGTGTGTCTTAAGTGTGGGGGAGGTGCTACTGACTTCTGTTTTCTGTTTTCTTAAGAGTCAGTCCGTTTTTCAAAATTTTTTGTTTTATTGAGTCAAAATTGTTTAAGTAAGAAACTATGATTTTCTGAGAAGATTTACAAGACTTGCAGGAACTTAAGTAACCATTGGGATGAAGTTGCAGGATCTATCTATGACTATTAGAAAACCCCATCACAGATCAACCTACTGGGAACACCCACATCACTTCAGGTATCAGAGGATCCTTTTACTGACTTCAACCTTAATACTGACTTAGATTTCTCACCTAAGGGCTTGGTATGCTTTGTGTCGGATTCCCTGTTAGTTCTGACACAGCCTGTAAACCTGTCCTATTTAGTTCCCTTCTCCCCTTCTGTAAAGTAAAAAAAAAATAATAATAAACTGAGGATGAGTTAGTAACTCCGAAGTGGTCATGGGAATAGTAGCAAACACTATTATCTCTCATGTGATCCATGGAATGTGTCCAAAGTACACCCCATAACGGGAAGAACACTGATAAAAAATAAAATAAAATGATACCAAGTGGGGAAAAATCAGTTGTTAAAGAAGGGAAAGAGAAGAAAGGGACTAGAGAAAGATAGTATGGTGGTTTAGAGCTGATAAGGTAAGAATCCATGTGCCCTTTGATCGATAATCCTTAGGTGAGACCGCACTTAAATACTTGCAGAAGTCAATAGGGAGAATTTGATTGCTTGAATGTGATTGTGGAGTTTACCTAGGACAGTTGCTAAGTGTGGGGGAAGTACATTGTGGTCTTGATATCCTGTGATTGATTCTTGCAGTGGTTTACTAAGGGGAATCTGAGTATTGTAGCTTCTAGGATGAAATGAGTTTCTGAAGAGTTTTCAAACCTCTTCACCATGTTTTAGTTCTCTGTTTTGCTTGAGGGCAAGCAAAGGCTAAGTGTGGGGGAGTTGATATATCATGGTTTTTACCCAGTTTAGACCATGATATAGTTGTGTTTTTAGTGTCTTTTGTCTTTGTTTAGAGTCTTTTACAGGTATAATCAGGTTTGGAGCTAATTTGGAGATAATGGAGCATTTTGGAGATTTTTGGATTGTTTGGCCGAGAGATAGAGTTCACTGTCCGAAACAGAGGAAGGTGTCGATCGTTGCACTCTAGCATCGATGGATGCACCAGCGAGATGGGCCAAAAACTCGGCGGTTTAGAAGAATCAAGATATTGCACTTTGATCCAGAAGTTCCTGATATTTACAAAGAAGCCCCTGGCCGAGATTATGCCTATATATTAGAGTTTTTAGTGTTTTAATTAGAGACGCTTTATACTTTTTACAATACGCTTTGATAATTAAGAGCAGAGGATTTTAGAGCTTTTTGGGGCTGATCTGAACCTGTTACATCATCTGTATCTGGAGAAGATTTCGAACCCCTTTTACTCTTATTCTTTTATGCAATTTATTCATTCTATGATTATGTTTTCATTATCTATATCTGAGTAGATTCCTAGTTAGGTTTAGGGTTTCTCACATAGGATTTCATGACTTGCTAGACTTGTTCAAATTCAGTTAAAGATTCATAACTATATCTGTTCTTCAATTTAATTGTGCTTAAAGCTAGTTCTAACCTGATCAATTAGAATCTAGATCTTAGGTTGCTAAATACGTCACGGAAGTGGGGTTTAGGAATCTGAACTAATTAAATTGGGCAATTAAACTTTGCGCAAACGGAAGTTTGGTTTAGGATAATTGTGAACATATCAAACTTGGACTTATTGCTAGTTTAATCTGTTAGTTCTCGCAAACGAAAGTTTGGTTTGCTGCACTTAGACTTAGAGAATTATCGCAAAAGAATTTGGTTAATTCTATATCTGTGTTTTGAGTTCTAGAACCGTGCTTAATTATATCCTTGCTGAATGAACTGTCTGCTTGTCTGATTTCCTGAGAATACCCTAGGCTTGACGCTTTTAATTACTTGCTTCACAACCGTTAATCTCTGCTACTGATTTACTTTCTCGCACCGCAATTTATTTCATTCACTATTTGCTTATTTCTAGTATTTATTCCTATAGTTTGATTCTCTTGAGACCAAGTGTCCCTGTGGATTCGATAACCCTATATACTACTTTGACATTGCTGTTCACTTGCAGTTTAGTATAGGGAAAACTTAGAACCTATCAAGTGCGACTGTCAATGATCACAAGACTGAAGAGATTGGTTTAACTTGACTGGGCTATCAAAAGTTCTGGGCCCAGAGACATCAGAGTGGATGAGACATGGATTGTCTTATCTGCGACCAAGAGTTGTACTGGGTACAATTAGCAATGATTTGCTTACCTAGATGACTAAAATCTGGGTGATGACGAGTCGTCCACTCAGATTTTAGTGATGTATGGGTCTTGGATCATTATATTCATAGAGGAAACAATGTTTGAATATAATGCGAGTTTTCTTATTAGATAAGATTTCTCATTTCCTGAGCTTCATAACTAAAATTTTTTTTTATTAAAATTTCAGCCTATGTCTAAAACTACTTTCTCGATACGATCCGTCCTTGAGAAGGACAAGTTAAATGGATCAAATTTCCTGGACTGGTATCGTAATTTGAGATTTATTCTCAAGCAAGAGAGTAAGGACTATGTCCTTGAGAAAGCTCTCCCCGAAAGGCTTGGGACCAATGCCTCGCATGCAGTATATGATGCTTGGAATAAGCATTATATTGATGTGGTAGATGTGCGTGTTCTGATGTTGGCTACCATGAACTCGGACTTGAAGAGTCAATACGAGAACATGGAGTCGCCAATAGAGATGATCACCAGCCTGAAACTGAAGTTTCAGGATCAGGCACGAGTTGAGAGATACCAGATGGTTAAGTCTCTCATTGGGTGCAAGCTACCAAAGGATGCTCCAGTGAGTCCTCATGTCATTAAAATGATGGGTTACATTGATAACCTGGGGAAACTGGATTGTCCTGTCAGCTTAGAGTTGGCTACTGACATCATTCTACAGTCACTGCCGTCTAGTTATGATAAGTTTGTCAAAAGATATATCAAGAATGACTTGACGAAGACGTTTACTGAGCTGCATGGCATGTTCAAAACAACAGAGCAAGACATCAAAAGGGGTAAAAGATTTGAGAAATCTTGTGTTGACAAGGGTAGAGGCAGGGCCGTCCAGATTTGGAATCATGATAAGCCTGTGTCATCATATAAGCCCAAGTCCGGCCCATCTGGTGTTAGAAAGTGCTTCTACTGTGATGAGTTAGGGCATTGGAAGAGAGATTGCATAAAATTCTTGGAAGATTCACAAGAGATGAAGGAGATGTATGGAGCTTCTACTGTGATGTTAGTTATGATGTTCAGATAGACATGATATGGTCATGTTTATGAAAAATTGACATCAGCATTATTTGATTATTGGATAATTGAATAATGGTCCCAAGTATTTTATGTTCATTTTATAGGTCATCAAGTTGAGGACTTGATCATGAAACCCTATAAGTGAGAGATGACATAAAATTATGTTTGTCCCTGGTCATAGGTTGTTAAAATGGGACACTAATAACCGTTAAGACTAGTATGACTATGTTTCATGGAGTCATTGATATGAGTATCAACGTCAGTCACATGGATATATGTTGGTCAACATATGATCGGACATGACCCGCTAATGAGAACTCTACAGGATAGTTATATCTGTGTCATAAGAGGTTCTCATTACGACTATAGAGTATAGTCCTTGGACCTGAGTTCATCATGCTTTCTAGCATATGAATTGGTGCGTTTTGACCTTGTCAAACGTCGTTCCGTAACTGGCGGCTATAAAGGCATTGCTTAGGCGTATCATGAAGTATGTGTAGAAACAGGGATGGAACAAGAAGGGATTTGTCCCTCCTATATAACAGGAGATAAATATCTCAGGGCCCATCGAAGATTTGATACTGAGAAAATGCATGGCCGTGCTCAAACGAGGTGATTGTCAGTCGTTTGTTTTATCAGTATAGATCAGGAGTTCGATGAACATGATGATTGGCTATAATAAGGATGACACAGTTTCTTGCCTTATGCCATATCGAGATATAGCGACAAGGGATTATGGGAATAGATGATTCCAGTACAAGTGGGAGATTGTTGGGATTGTGTCCTGAAATCACATTGTACTTACTCTAAAGATAGTTGTATTGTCGAGATCGGACAATTCATATGATACTGGGTAGTCGTAATGTTTTGCTAGAAACCGCTTATGACAAATGTGTTGGATCCCGATGGATCTAGGGTTTGTTATATTGAAATTTAGAACCAACCTCGTCCTTACCTTTTGGCAGCGGAAGAGACGGTGAACGAGATCAGTGGAGCAACGCAACGCTTTGCCTCTACCAGATACACACGCACGCTCACTGGAAACGGGATGCTAGTGCCGGATCAATGGGGATCGAAAGGTTCTGGTGTGTCTAGTGTTTCTGTCAAGAAAACTGGACGGCTCTGTGTTTAGGTCGAACTAAACTGATTTTATTCGACCTAAACTTGCTTAACGGGCCAGACTCAATTAAGCCATAACCCGAAAAGCCTGTTCGGAAAATCCGAACTGTGTCGACCGACACACAAGCTGTGTCGATCGACACAACACCATTATATCGATTCTTATGTGTATTTCAATACACATAATATGATCATTGCCACAATGATCATTCCCATGTCGTAGCTTCCAGTTCGCTTAGGTGTGTGACCCTATAGGATCATATAATACTGGCAGTAAGTCCACGACCTACAGATTGCAAGAGGCTTCTAGCAAAGCATTGCAAACGCCCAGTATTATACGAATGTCTGATCTCGACACACAACTATCACAGGAGTGAGTACAAGTGTGATTTCAGGACACCATCCCAACAATCTCCCACTTGTACTGGAATCATCAATTCCTATAATCCTTTTGTCTCTATATCTCGATTTGGCATAAGGCAAGATTTGTGTCATCCTTATTAAGCCAACATCGCGTTTATCGAACTCCTGATCTCATACTGAACATTACAAACAACTGAACTACAGTTCGTTTGAGTGCGTCCACACATTCTCTCAGTATTCAATCTTCGATAGGCCCTGAGATATTTATCTCCCGTTATACAGGAGGGACAAATTCCATCTTGTTCCATCCCTGTTTCAACGCACACTTCATGATAAACTTGAACAGTGTCGTTATAGCCGCCAGTTACGGATCGACGTTTGACAAAGTCAAAATGTACCAATTCATATGCAAGAAAGCATGATGAACTCAGGTCTTAGGACTATACTCTATAGTCGTAATGAGAACTTCTTATGACACAGATATTACTATCTTGTAGACTTCTCATTAGCGGGTCATGTCCGATCATATGTCCACTGACATATATCTATGTGACTGACTGCGATAATCATATCATTGGCTCCATGAAACTTAGCCAACAGTCACCTCACAATCTAGTCTCTAACGGTTGGCAGTGTCCCGATTCTACAACCTTGACTAGGGACAAAATAATTTATTAACTTATAGGGTTTCATGATCAAGTTCTCAACTTGATGACCTATAATATGTCATAAACTTATTTTGGGACCATTATTTAGATCACATTAAATAATGCTGAAATCAAATTTCATTAAACACTTCTAAAAGAATGTTTACAATAGCGTCTTATTATAACTAAAACAAAATCAAAGCTCCCACTAGAATCAAGATTACATCTTAAGATCTCTAATGCCTACAGCAGTCGAATGACTCTCATGCTTAGGCCTTGGGAGTGACTTGGTCAGAGGATCAGCGACATTCTCATTTGTCGGAACTCGGCTGATCTTCACATCACCTCTATTGACAATATCACGAATCAGATGATATTTTCTCTCAACGTGTTTGGACTTCTGGTGTGACCTGGGTTCTTTCGCCTGAGCAATAGCTCCATTGTTATCGCAGAACAATGCCACTGGCTCCAAGATACTAGGAACCACACCAAGTTCAGTCATGAACTTCTTGATCCAAACAGCTTCCTTTGCCACTTCTGAAGCAGCAACATATTCAGCTTCCGTTGTGGAGTCAACTACGGTATTCTGCTTAGAGCTCTTCCAGCTCACCGCACCGCCATTTAGACAGAAAACATATCCAGACTGTGATCGGAAATCGTCTCTGTCTGTCTGAAAACTCGCATCGGTGAATCCATTCACCACAAGCTCATCACTTCCTCCATACACAAGGAATTTATCCTTAGTATGTCTCAAATACTTGAGAATATTCTTGACAGCTGTCCAGTGAACTTCACCTGGATCAGATTGGTATCTACTCGTCATGCTTAACGCGTAAGCTACATCTGGACGAGTACAGAGCATGGCATACATAATAGATCCTATGGCAGAAGCATAAGGAATTCTATTCATGCGTTCTCGCTCAGCAGATGTCGCCGGACACTGCTTCTTGCTGAGACTCATGCCATGAGACATTGGTATGAAGCCCTTCTTGGAATCTTGCATCCTGAATCTGTGCAACACCTTATCAATATAAGTGTCCTGGCACAATCCAATCAGCTTGTTAGTTCTATCTCTGTAGATTCTGATTCCAAGAATGTACGCGGCTTCTCCCATGTCTTTCATGGAAAAACAACTTCCAAGCCAAGTCTTGATAGACTGAAGCAACGGAACGTCATTACCGAGGAGGAGTATGTCATCGACAAACAGTACAAGAAATGCAATTTTGCTCCCACTAGTCTTCCTGTATACACATGCTTCCTCTTCGTTCTTGATGAAACCGAATTGTTTTACTGCTTCATCAAAACGAAGATTCCAACTCGGTGATGCTTGCTTCAATCCATAAATGGATTTATGAAGCTTGCATACCTTCCCAGCGTTTTTAGGATCGACAAAACCTTCAGGCTGTGTCATGTACACATCCTCTTCCAGAATACCATTCAGGAATGCGGTTTTGACATCCATCTGCCAAATCTCATAATCATAATGAGCAGCAATCGCTAGAAGAATCCGAATAGATTTAAGCATAGCTACTGGGGAATAGGTTTCATCATAGTCAATACCATGAATTTGTTTGAAACCTTTAGCCACCAATCTCGCTTTGTAAATCTGTACATTGCCATCCACGTCAATCTTCTTCTTGAAGATCCATTTACACTCAATGGCTTTTACACCACTAGGTAAATCGACCAAGGACCATACTTGGTTTTCTAACATGGATGTCATTTCGGATTTAGAGGCTCCAAGCCACTTTGCGGAGTCCGGGCCCATCATTGCTTCCGCGAAGGTCGCTGGTTCGTCACCTTCAATGATCATCAGATCATTTGAACTGGTCACGAGAAATCCATAGTATCTCTCGGGTTCGTGACGGATCCTTCCGGATCTGCGAACTTCAGGCTCCACAGTCGCCGGTTCCACAGAACTTTGTGGTTCCAACTGCTGCTCCTCCTCAGCAGGTTGAGCAGTATCCTGTGCATCTAGAATTTCTTCAAGATGTACTTTACTCCCACTGTTTTTCTTTGAGAGAAACTCCCTCTCAAGAAAAGAACAGTCCCGAGCAACAAATACTTTGTTCTCAGATTGGTTGTAAAAGTAGTATGCCTTGGTTTCCCTAGGATAACCAACGAAGTAGCATTTATCTGATTTGGGTGCAAGCTTGTCAGAGATTAAACGTTTGACATAAGCCTCACAACCTCAAATCCTCATGAAAGACAGACTAGGAACATTCCCAGTCCACAGTTCATGTGGTGTCTTTGTCACTGATTTTGATGGCACCCTATTTAGTGTAAACGCAGACGTTTCTAGAGCGTATCCCCAAAAGGATAATGGAAGATTAGAATGACTCATCATAGACCGAACCATGTCTAACAAGGTTAGATTCCTCCTCTCTGACACTCCATTCCATTGGGGTGTTCCAGGAGGAGTGAGTTGTGAAACAATTCCACACTCGCTCAGATAGTCGCTGAATTCTTGGCTTAAGTATTCTCCTCCGCGATCCGATCGCAGAACTTTGATACTTTTGCCAAGTTGATTATGTACTTCATTCTTGAATTCCTTGAATCTATCAAAGGATTCTGACTTGTGTCTCATCAAATAGACATAGCCATACCTACTGAAATCATCAGTAAAGGTAATGAAGTATTTGAAATTTCCTCTGGCAGCAGTACTCATTGGCCCACATACATCAGTATGAACAAGGCCCAATAAATCACTGGCCCTTTCATTTGGTTTGTTGAAAGGGGCTCTAGCCATTTTGCCCACCAAGCAAGATTCGCATTTCTCACATGATTCAAAATCAAATGAGCCCAGAAGTCCATTTCGATGGAGCCTCTGGATGCGTTTCTCATTGATATGGCCCAAACGACAATGCCATAAGAAAGTCGGGTTTTCGTCATTGGACTTAAACCTCTTTGTATTTATGTTAAAGACAGGCATTTCTTGGTTTAATACATATAACCCATTATCTAATGGGGCGCTACCATAAAAAGTACCATCACGATTAAAAGAACAAACTTTATTCTTAACAGCAAAATCAAAACCTTCCAAATCCAAAACGGAAACTGAAATTATGTTTCTGCTTATCGCAGGTACAAAGTAGCAATTATTCAAAATTAAAACCATGCCCGATGGTAAGGACAACTCGTAGGTGCCTACGGCCAGTGCAGCAACCTTAGCTCCATTCCCGACCCGTAGCTCTATTTGTCCTTTCTTCAGCGTCCTACTGTTTCTTAGTGCCTGCACATCAGTACAAATATGAGCACCGCAGCCGGTATCCAATACCCACGAAGTAGAACTAGAAGACATAATACCAAGTTCGATGACATAAATACCTGAGTCAGACGCATCATACGTCTTCTTCAGTTTCTTGTAATCTTCCATGAACTTCTTGCAGTCTTTCTTCCAATGCCCCAACTGCTTGCAGTAGTTGAACTTATCCTCAGGAGAAGGCCCGAATTTGGGCTTCGGCTTGGGCTTGTCCTGACTTTCAGCCTGGACAACCTGGGCCTTACCCTTACCCTTCTTAGGTTTCTTAAACCTTTTACCCCCTTGTACCATCAGGACACTGGGAGTAGCCTTCTTGAGATTCGGTTCTGCTGTCTTCAGCATACCGTGCAACTCAGTCAATGTCTTAGTCATGTTTTGCATGTTGTAGTTCATAATGAACTGATCAAAACACGACGGCAATGACTGCAGAATCATGTCAGTGGCCAGCTCCTGGCTAATGGCACAGTCCAGTTTCCCCAGGTTATCAATGTAACCCATCATTTTAAGGACATGAGGACTTACTGGACTGTCCTTAGCCAGCTTGCAATCCATGAGAGATTTAACCGTCTGGTATCTCTCTGTGCGAGCTTGCTCCTGAAACAAAGCTTTCAGGCTGTTAATCATCTCAATGGGTGACAACACGTTCTCATATTGCTTCTGCAGCTCAGAGTTCATAGTCACCAGCATTAGACAATTAACATCTTTGACATCCGCTGAATGCTTATCCCAAGCATTCTTTTCTGTCTGCGGAGCATTGGAACGTGGCCTCTCGGTGAGAACTCTTTCAAGGACATATTCCTTGTTCTCTTGCCTGAGAACTATTCTCAGGTTCCGATACCATTCCAAGAAATTAGATCCATTTAACTTGTCCTTCTCAAGGACGGATCTTAGTGAGAAAGTGTTGATGTGATTTGAGACAGACATAGCTGTAATTCAAAAGGAGGTAGATTTTAGTTATAAAGCACAAGAAATGAGAATTCTTATCTAATAAGAAAACTCGCACTGTATTCAAACTATGTTTCCTCATATGAATACAATGCGACAAGATCCTCAGATTACTAAAATTCGAGTGGGCGACTCGCCGTTACTCAAGCTTCAGTTATCTAGGTAAGCAAATCATTGCTAATTGTACTCAGTACAACTCTTGGTCGTGAATAAGACAAACTATGTCCAATCCACTCTGATGTCTCTGGGCCCAGAACTTCTGACAGCCCAGTCAAGTATAACCAATTTTTTATCTGTCTTGTGATCAGTGACAGTTGCACTGCAAGTCTGTCATTGACCACCTGCCTTACCCATGTTGCAGTGGATATCAAGGACTCCAAGATATCCAACAAACGACACGAGTCTTGATAGTAGACAAGATCGGGCAAGACATCAAGATCACTTGATATTTAGTTGAGGAAAAGAACTAATATTATCTTGATTTATATCCAATATATATCTCTAAGAAATTATAAATTAAAACATTCAGTTTTATCAAGTTTAGATTCATCTAAAACTTTTAGGATTAGATTATTCTGGTTCTTGCAAATTTGTGGTCAAACCAACAAGTCTGCGGACGTTGTGTCGATCGACGCCAACTATTGGTATCGATCGATGCAACTATATTTAAACCGTTCTTCGATAACCGGTCAAACCGGATCGAATTTACTTAACCGATTCAATTCAATTGAACCAGTTCGGTTTAATGGTCCATGTCGATCGTCACACATTGTGTGTCGATCGATATGACCAAACCAGAATCAATTTGGTTAATAAAATTAACCGAGCTAGATAACCGGTCCAATCCAATTGAACCGATCTATCTGATCGCATTGCCTGTGTCGACCGACACACCCAGTGTATCGATCGACGCAACACGATTACGGGTACTCGATCTCAGATCGAAACCCTAGAATTATTTACGGATTTTCGCTTTGTATCGACCGACACACGCTTTGTGTCGATCGATACTGTGCGATAAACCCTAAATTTTATTCGCGAGTTCTCGCTCTGTGTCGACCGACACACGCTTTGCGTCGATCGACACCCTGCGACAAACCCTAAAATTTTATATTTTGCGCCGCGGCGTGTCGACCGACACACGCTTTGTGTCGATCGACACAGTGCGATTTTAGCAATATCATCGTTTTCAACAGAGACAAAAATCCGAGATTTAATCAATGAAAAACGATTTCAACAAGCAATATACAGATCAACAACATCAAGTTTCGATTTTATATCACCAGTTTCAATAGCTAAACCCTAAGCATGCTCTGATACCACTGTTGGATCCCGATGGATCTAGGGTTTGTTATATTGAAATTTATAACCAACCTCGTCCTTACCTTTTGGCAGCGGAAGAGACGGTGAACGAGATCAGTGGAGCAACGCAACGCTTTGCCTCTACCAGATACACACGCACGCTCGCTGGAAACGGGATGCTAGTGCCGGATCAATGGGGATCGAAAGGTTCTGGTGTGTCTAGTGTTTCTGTCAAGAAAACTGGACGGCTCTGTGTTTAGGTCGAACTAAACTGATTTTATTCGACCTAAACTTGCTTAACGGGCCAGACTCAATTAAGCCATAACCCGAAAAGCCTGTTCGGAAAATCCGAACTGTGTCGACCGACACACAAGCTGTGTCGATCGACACAACACCATTATATCGATTCTTATGTGTATTTCAATACACATAATATGATCATTGCCAAAATGATCATTCCCATGTCGTAGCTTCCAGTTCGCTTAGGTGTGTGACCCTATATGATCATATAATACTGGCAGTAAGTCCACGACCTACAGATTGCAAGAGGCTTCTAGCAAAGCATTGCAAACGCCCAGTATTATACGAATGTCTGATCTCGACACACAACTTTCACAGGAGTGAGTACAAGTGTGATTTCAGGACACCATCCCAACAAAATGAGTTGTAACTCATTTCTAGTATCGTGTGAACCTACAGGGTCACACACCTAAGCAAGCTGGATACACTTTGTATGGGATTGATCATTGGCATATGATCCGATCAATGTGTATTGGATACACATTGAGTTGAGTTTTGAAGAGGTGTGTCGATCGATGCAATGAGTGTGTCGATCGACGCAGGTTTTCGAAAGGGTGTGTCGATCGATACAGTAAGTGTGTCGATCGATACACATTGGGCCTCGAGACTGAAATTCGAGTTAATGACTTAAATGAGTCGGGTCTGATCCGACGGTCGTTTTCGGTCATCCCAGGTCTATATATATAGTCTTAGATGATCGACCTGAGCCCGAGCCGTCATTGTTGCTTCTCAGAGAGAAAGCAGAGACACAGAAACTCACAGATCCCCAGGAGATCCGATTCCCGACACTAGCATCCCGGCGGATTCCAGCTTGTGTGCGTGTGGACTGAAGTAGAGGCGCAGCAACTGAGGCGTTCTCGATCTCGTTTATCTGACTCTATTCCGCTGCCAATCTCCAGGTAAACACGAGGTCAATTCTTAGATTCAATCACCTAGACCCTTGATCCTAGGGATCTCAACAATAACACGGCACAAAGGTGGAACCAACATAAGCTGAGACCATCGAGGATCCGCATACTGCAGTATAGGATCGGCATACTGCAGTAAGAGGGCCGCATACTGCGGTAAGAGATGTCACAGAAGCGCAAACACAACAAATCCATAATCAACATATTCCTAATTAGCCAACTACAATTCCTACTCACAATGCATGAAGGGTGTAGACGAGGAGGAACGACCATGAGTTGTGGCTTATAAGTGAGGAGAATCAGCAGGAGGTAGTAGGTGCTGACAAAAAGATAACAAGAAGGGGAGGTGGAAACAACCACACCGAGATTGCTATCCACATCGACTGGCTCATGAAAGGCTAAAGCAGAAAGGATAAAAGCATCCGACAACAAGTGAATCCAACAAACTTCAGAGGCAAAGATCTGTAGCGACAGAGCTGGCGGAGCTCGCTGGACAGAGGCCTGAAACGATAGTGGAGCTTCGAACATGAGTAGCAAGTAGAAAAAACAGACAAACATGATTCATTCAGATAAGTATGAACTGCGATGAGCGGTGGAGGCGGAGGTTCAGGCGGAGGCTGGACCGCGAGCAGAGGCGGTGGATTGGCCTGAGAGACGAACAGATTTGGGGGTATCATCGACGGCGGAGTTGGGAGCCGATCTGAGGGGAGGCGCGATGTCGGAGAGAGAGACCCACTGAGCGTCAAGGTCAAAAGCGAGTAGAACCCGAACTGAAGGGCGCCGGAGAAGGGGGGCCGAGAGAGTAGCGACGACAGAGGAGGATCTGGAGGCTTGGGAGGAACGGACACTGAAGGATCTCCGTCGAGCTTAAAACCACCCAAGGAAGAGACAGAGCTTGTTGACATCAGAAATCGGAGAGAAGCTTCTTACCGGGAAGGAAGACAACAAAGAAGAGACGACTCCTGCAATCAGAAGGAGGCTCGAGCGGCAGAGGACTGGCGGAGAGGGCGCATCGTGGGCGGAGGAAGGGGTGGCGTCGCCGCCTAGATTTCCGTAGTGTATATATATTTTCATAACACTAGATTTAAAATATTTTAATATTTTTAACTATACACCCTTCATCAGATCTGCTACACCCATGTGGAGAAATAGTATATATTACATTTACTATTCTTTTTTGCACAATTGTCAATATTTTGAAAATATATAAGATATTTAGTATATGTGATCCCGGTTAAAAAGTTTCTGAATTCGTCACTATTCGGAACAAAATCATGAAAACAAAGAGATGTGTCGTTGGAGAAAATCGCAGAAACTTTCAGCTAGTATAGATGATCTGATAATCGCAGTCCGTGTTTAAGGCTATTGTAACTTATCTTCTCCATTCCGCTTTCAACATCTTGTGATTTCTTTCGGTTTGGGTTCAAAAACTTTTGAATTGTGATTGCATGTGTGATTTATAGTGTTACTTGCTCGAATCTTTTTAGCTCGGATATTGAACTTTAATATCTAGTTTTTAGCATTTATATTTATACCGGAACAATATATTGGTTTTTAGTAAGAGAAGAAAATCTTCTTAGTGAAAAAATTAAGAAAATGATTTGTTACTTGTTGAACAATATCTAATCCTAATCAACATATGGGTATCTTATTGGTTTCCACATTTTATAAACCAAAATAAATAAATAAAAATGGAAAACCATAACCTTTTAATGTTCAAAAAAAAAAACCATAACCCTTTTGAACCAGAGACAATTGAAAAGAGTTTTTTTTTTGCTACTTAATTTTTCTTTTTATTTCTCCACATGGGTGTAGCAGATCGGCAGGCTAAAAGTTTACAGGCCTAAGTTAAATAATAGGATGAAATTAAAACAGGTCATGCCCATAAGGCCCAAAATTAACAAAGTAATCCGGAAAATAGGTAGAACTTTATGACGAAATCAATGGCCACTTTAATGCTACACATCAGTCGAAGGAGCAGGATAGCATGCACCCCGCCGACGAAATTCTCCAATCACTGTTAGTCGTCGTTTCCACTGTAACGACTCAGCCTGCCGATCTGTTACACCCAAAGCTATCTACTCCACCACATAGAGGTCTCTGCTGTTTGCTTCTCTGCTCAACTACTGGATCTGTGCGCTACAGTAGGCGAATCCAAAAGGATTATCCGCTGTGAAAGGAAGAGTATGACGGACATGTTCAGTTCGATCGGGCACTAAAACCTTCGTCAGATGAACGCTCAACAACGAGGAAGAAGAAAAACGAGGTTCGCCGGCTTGGAAATGGGTAATCAACCGCCGTGAAGCATATCATAGATCCCGGACTCATGCCGGGGAGAAATCTCAAAACAGATATGGAGTAACACCGAGCACAAGGCTCAGATTTATTCGCAGAGAAAAGAAGAAGCCCGAATCCAAACATAGAATAAGGAAAAGGATGGATCCGGAGAAAAAAACAAAAGCGGGAATGAAATATATACAATCGGACCATCGACAGAAGGCCGGTGGCCGGAAACGCCAAAAATCTCTGTAGTTGTCGTCTTAGAAAAAAGTGAGAGAGGAGAGAATTATTTTTAATAAGAATTGTTTTTTCTTAAATTAACAATTTGCTTTTGCTATAGCCTATAATTTATTCATTTAAAAAGGAAATTTTTTTAAAAGACAAAAATAAAAGTCAGCATGTATTTCGTCAATGGCATATATCTATCATTTGCCATTTTTTCTTGTCTCTATCTATCCACCCTTTCCCAAGATCGTAAGAACACCAATAATCTCTCTATCTCTTAGTTTCAATCCTGTATATGTGTTTTTGTTTCATGTTTAGATCATTCAATCCCTAATTCGCTCTCTGTAAGTTAGATTTTTTTGTATGGAACTTTGTCCTGTTTTCGTCCATTGAAATGTTCTTGAGGAATGTTAAAAGATCGAATTTTTTCCTTTTACATATTGGGTTATTTTCTCCCCTTAAATTTTGAAATTTTCAGTGTGGGGAATTGAAAATACATAAGGTTGGCTTTTTATTTCTGTTTTAAATTCAGAAATCGTGAATCAGTTTGAATACCATAAGGAACTTTATTTTCATTTTTCAAGAAATATGTGTTTGATGAGTTCAATTTTGTTGGGGGTTGTTCAAATGTAGGATTTTGTTTGATGATTGTTGCCTCTTAGAAGAGCAATGAACAATTATGCAGCCGGACTCGGTAAACCTGGCTCAGGTATGACAATATTGTGTGATGAAATGAAATCCTATAGATTTCTGTATTTTTCATGTTCTATAGTTCACAAATATGATCTTCTGTGTTGTGTTAATAACAGGTAAAAGGAGAATAAGAGATCTTTTAAATCAACCTGATAACCGAGTCTGTGCTGATTGTGGCGCTCCTGATCCTAAATGGGCGTAAGTTATATATCACCCTTAAGCCTCCTCTCTTCATTTATGATTTAAAACATTTGAAAGCTGGAAACTTTCTTAAGCCATTTGATCATGTCTAATCAATTTATTATGTGTTCGTTAGTTGGAAATCTAAACAACCTTATCACCGTTGAGATTCTCACATTTTCTTACATGTACATGTTATGTGATTTGAGCTTGTGCTTGTTTGATCAGTTAGTGGCTTCTTTCTCAGGTCAGCAAATATCGGAGTATTCATTTGCTTAAAATGTTGCGGTGTGCACAGAAGCCTCGGCACTCATATCTCAAAGGTGACACAGTTATGTTCGTTTGTTTTTGTTGTCTCTTCTTTTTATTACTCAGACAATATGATCTTTCCTTTGTTGTGTTTTATCAACAGGTCTTGTCTGTGACACTTGATGAATGGTCAGATGAGGAAGTCGACTCCATGATTGAAATTGGTGGAAATGCTTCTGCTAATTCAATTTACGAAGCTTTTGTACCAGAAGGAAGCTCTAAACCTGGACCTGATGTTAGTCATGACCAGCGTATGAGATTCATTAGGTAGCCATTCAAACTTTGTGACAGGAACAAATCTATCATTGATGAGAGTTACTTAAAAATCATTGAATCTTCTTTGTTTAGGTCAAAATATGAACTCCAAGAGTTTCTGAAACCAAGCTTGCGGATTACATCCGGGAAATGCTCGACAAAGAAATCAGCTTTTCTTACATCAAGTCTTTCTAGAAAGATCATGGATAGTTTTCGCACAAATTCCTCATCAAACAAGATAGTAAAGCTTCTAACTTGGAACACTTTCTTCTTCTTGATACAATCAATCTTCTTATTGATTCTTTTTGACAGTTTCAGGAAGGAATGGTAGAGTTTATTGGATTGTTGAAGGTGACTGTTAAGAAAGGTACTAACTTAGCAATCAGAGACATGATGTCAAGTGATCCATACGTTGTCTTGAATCTAGGGAAGCAAGTAAGTGTATCTCTTTGTTACTGTTCATCAACCTGCTGCATCTATTGGGGATCTTAAAATCATTGTCGTTGATTGTTCAGAAACTTCAAACAACAGTTGTGAATAGTAATTTGAACCCGGTGTGGAATCAAGAACTCATGCTGTCTGTTCCTGAGAGCTATGGTCCAGTGAAATTGGTGAGTTTTCTAGTCTGATGATTTCGGTTATCGTATATATCTATCTTATAGGTTTGTGTGTGATTGCAGCAAGTGTATGATTATGATACGTTCTCTGCTGATGACATAATGGGAGAAGCTGAGATAGATATACAACCACTGATAACATCAGCAATGGCATTTGGGGATCCTGAGATGTTTGGAGATATGCAGATAGGGAAATGGCTAAAGTCGCACGATAATCCACTTATAGATGACAGCATCATTAACATTGTTGATGGGAAAGTGAAGCAGGAGGTTCAGATCAAGCTTCAGAATGTAGAGTCTGGAGAATTAGAGCTGGAAATGGAATGGCTTCCACTTGATCAATAATAATTATCTAATAGGATCCTTGGCTTTTTATATAAAAGCTTACGATTTGCTTTATTATTTTGTTTGAGAACATTTTTGGTCTCTGATTTCTTTCCACAGGAAAGTATTTGTTTGTAATATTTTTTTGTTTTTTTCATGGTTATATTTGACAGAGTAGCACACTTGTAATATATTGTTTTTGATGGATGAAAATAAAAGAGTGCACTTTTATTTTTGGCTAGTTTTGCATTTTCATCTTTGCTCACCAATGAACACACAAGAGTCATTTATTATCATTTGTTTAAGCGTCAAATTCCATAACAAAAACTCTCCACTATAATAAATTCAACCTATAGATTGATTCCGCATTTCCCAATCTACAAGAATCATCTTCCCCCAAGCAACTCGAGCATTATTGAAGTCCCCTTGTTGTGTAAATTTTGATATAAACCTCGTTTTCGGTGAAAAATTACTTTGACAAGTTCCATTGTCTTGAAAAGGAAAAGAGTGATACTAAACGCAAACAGAGTTCAGCAATTATTAAACAAGGGGGCTTACAAAGCCCCTAAACACAAACCACGACATATTCAAAGAACAGAGACATAGGACTTCTGATTTCAGACAGCGGACAAGAGTTTTAGAAGCCACCACGGAGACGTAACACCAAGTGAAGGGTTGACTCCTTCTGGATGTTGTAGTCTGCCAAGGTACGACCGTCCTCAAGCTGCTTACCAGCGAATATGAGACGCTGCTGGTCCGGAGGAATACCTTCTTTGTCCTGGATCTTAGCCTTGACGTTGTCAATTGTGTCTGAGCTCTCCACCTCCAAGGTGATTGTCTTCCCGGTCAAAGTCTTCACAAATATCTGCATACCTCCACGGAGCCTCAGAACCAAGTGAAGGGTCGACTCTTTCTGGATGTTGTAGTCAGCCAATGTGCGACCATCCTCAAGCTGCTTGCCAGCGAAGATGAGACGCTGCTGATCCGGAGGAATACCTTCTTTGTCCTGGATCTTAGTCTTTACGTTATCAATTGTGTCAGAGCTCTCAACTTCGAGGGTGATTGTCTTCCCCGTAAGGGTCTTCACAAAGATCTGCATACCTCCACGGAGACGCAACACCAAGTGAAGGGTCGACTCCTTCTGAATGTTGTAATCGGCCAAGGTGCGACCATCCTCAAGCTGCTTTCCAGCGAAGATGAGACGCTGCTGGTCTGGAGGAATACCTTCTTTGTCTTGGATTTTGGCTTTCACATTGTCGATGGTGTCAGAACTCTCCACCTCGAGTGTGATCGTCTTTCCCGTAAGGGTTTTAACAAAGATTTGCATACCACCACGGAGCCTGAGAACCAAGTGGAGGGTGGATTCCTTCTGGATGTTATAATCGGCCAAAGTTCGGCCATCTTCTAGCTGCTTTCCGGCGAATATAAGCCTCTGCTGATCCGGAGGAATGCCTTCCTTATCCTGGATCTTGGTTTTAACGTTGTCGATGGTGTCAGAGCTTTCCACCTCAAGGGTGATGGTCTTTCCGGTGAGAGTCTTAACAAAGATCTGCATCTGAAATTCACAAAAAACAGGAAGAAGATTAATAGGGAAAAGACTCAGATCAGATTGCGAAAACAGTCGATAACAATCACAGATCTACGCATAACAACACAGATCCACCACGATTAATACAAACCCTAATCGAAAAACAAGAGGAGATCGATCGGTTAAACCTAGAACGAATCGAATTCAACGAAAAAGAATCAACTGCAATCGAACCAAACAACTAATCGAAGAAAACCTAATAAGAGACCAGAAACCTACCCTGATCGTAATTCGGAATTGAGAGAAAAGAGAAGATTGTTTTTTTTCGATTTGGGAAAGTGAATTGAGAGAGAGAATGGTCGTTGGGTTTAATTTATAGGAAAGGATGAGGTCACGGAGAAAGGTCAGGCGGCGAAGCAGTGACGAATATAGTTCGACACGAGAAACTTATGGGCTCTTCTAGAACCCCGTCCTTTGTTTCCCTTTCATTTTTTGAGATTTTTTTTTTTCCTCGATGCAAGTGGGCTTTTCAATACTGCATTGAAAAAGCTTTATTTTTTTCCCACTAAATGATTATATTGATGGAAAAAATCCAATACATTACAAAAGATATAAAAGCATGTTTAGGGCATCTCCAACCCACCTCTATATTTGCCTCTAAACTCTATTTTAGAGGCAAATCTACTCCAACCCACCTCTATATCTTCCTCTAAAATAGAGATTGCTATTTTTTCCTCTATATATAGAGGAAGAAATAGCATTCCTCTATAATAGAGTCAAACTTTTTTGTTTGCACAATTGCCCTTTAACTTTTATATTTTATAATTATAACCTATATTAATATATAAAAAAATTATTTTTCAATGATTTGTTAATAATTTTATACATACAATTTCTTTGTTACTTTTTAAACATATTATAGTTTTATAAAAATTTTGCAAAATAAAATAAAAAATAAAAAATGGTTTAGTTTGCAACTTTTATAAATAAAATGTGTGATTAGTAAAATAAAAAAAGAATATTGGAGAGAATATTCTTTTTAGAGTAAAATATAGAGGAATACATTGGAGCAAAATCCACCTCTATTAGTTTGCAACTTTTATAAATAAAAGTTGGAGATGGTCTTAGTAGAGGTTCTTAGGGGGTTCTTAGGAAGAATTCTTAAGAAAAAAATAATATAATATTGTGGGTCCCACCAGAAGTTCTTAAGAGAAGTTCTTAATTAAGAGTTTTTAAGAGCCGAGTTCTTAACTGTTCACGCCACGTGGCGACATATGATTGGTTCATTTATTTTTTTTTTTAAATTTTTTTTTTTCACATCTGCAAAAAAAAAAAAAAAAAAAAAATTAAATAGTTAAGAATCCCAAGGGGGGGTTCACTGGTAAACATGCTCTAATAGAAGTCGGGAATTAATAGGACTGTTAAAAAAAAAAAAAAGTCGGGAATTAATAGAACAATCACGGAAACTAAAACTAAACAAAAACTAAAAATTGACAAATAAAAAAACTCATATGCAGACAAATCATAACGCCACAAGAACACGCTTAAAAAAAAAATCGTTGACGACATGATGCAAAAAAACCAAAGCTTTAAATCTTAATGATTGTGTTGGAGATCCGTAGCCGAGATGCAGCAATAACACCACAAGACCTATACCAAAGCAACCAACATAAAAAAGCACATTCTCCACCCAAAACAATCCCACCACAAAAAGCAAACGAAGAGAGACACACAACACCCAAATATCGGAGGAACAAAGAAACAACAAGAACTAGACAACACGTCCAAAACCGCCCATTGAGACCCATAACCACTATAACCAAGACAACTGAAATAGGAGAAGGATAAATGAACTAAAGATCCGAAAATTGCTAACTAATAACCGACGCAAAGAAAGATGGTCCTGACCTGGTTCAGGCGATATTTTAAGACCACCGGCAATATGCTGGTAAGACATAAAATCCCAGACAAGTAACGTTGGATAACATCGCTGGCGACGGACTGAATTGCAGCATTAAAACCAAACTAAATGGTCCGGTTTTCTCGTGACAGGTGTAGCATAGGAAGATGGCCCTGACCTGGTTCAGGCGATAACATGTTGAATGGTGGTTCGGTTGTTGGCGGATAAACGAACAACATACATACTGATCGTCAAAGAAGTTTTAGAATAAGAACAGATTTTTTTAGAAGATTTGAAGATGAAAAAAAAAGGAAATCGAACCTCTATTTATAAAATCTGACGGAAACACCGACGACAATCCGTCGGTTCTTCGGTCAATTTTCGAAAAATCTGTTTCCGAAACGTTTTTTGGGAACGAACCACAACTAATGGCAGTTATTGAGCGTTTGGGATTCTGCAAGTTCGGAATTTACATGATACACTAAAGACAGTCTTATAGGATTCTTACAATTTCATTACTGAAAATTTATAAACGGTAAATCGCTTCATCCTATCGGTTTACGGCAAAAACCACATTCGTTTGAACGGAACCTTAACTCTTCCCCTTTTATTCTGATAGCGCAAATTCTTACAAAATTTACATTCCAGATGGTATTCATCTTCCCGCCAATATATCATACAATTCTCGATGCACACATCTATCATCTGGTATGGTAATCCAAGCTCTTTAACAAGTTTCACGACCTCGTTGTATGAGCATGACGCAAGATTATCTTCAGGAAGAATAACTTTCTTAGGCATTCTAGAGATCACTACCAAAAGTAAATTATTGTGCAATATCCAAAACGAAGAGAGATAAATGTGCCAAGGAGGGTGTAATAAAACTTAGTATAATCACGCAAGATTTTAAAAATTATCCAGAATTTAGAATCGAATGTATCAGGGGAGTCCAAACAACATCGAAATCCATTGATACTTGCATCTAATATCTTCCTTTGCTTCAACCTTTCTCTTGACCTCTCTTTTATCTCTCTCGATTTCCTCTCTTTTTCGACCACCAGATTCTCTCTCCCCATCTAATTCATTCTCTACGCCCTCATTTCTCGGATCCCAATTCCGCTTCCATCCTTGCACATCTCTGCAATATAACAGATAGATAGAAGGAAATGTAGCAGAGAGAAGCCAAGAGATACGTCCTAAAATCGATTGAAAACTTCACAATTGTTCCTCTCCGTGTGGTTGACTCATCACTCGACACCACCATCTCCGTTTCGTTATTCTATCCTCCGTCACAACTTCTTGCATCATCACCACCACCTCTATTGTTAATTATGGAGAAGAGAAGATGGGAATGGAAAGAGTTTGATTTTGCGAAGATTACAACGGTAAAGGAGGAGTAGAGTCTATGAGACGAACATGAGACGATGCACACTCTATAGATGTGGAAGACGAAATAGAGCATTGAGTTTCTGAAATCAACAGTTCTGAAAGGAGATTTATTGAGGGAGAAAAGAACTTCCGACAATAACTCTTGCTTTACATAAATTTCAATTTCGACCTAAATTTTAAAAATCACAAAATGGGAGTTGGCATCATTTGAGAATTTTTTTTTTTTAAATCACAAAATGTGAGTTGGTTCTTTGCTGATGTGGCTGGCTTCTAAAGCCCCAAACAGTCCCTTTCGTATAGTATAATTGCAAAGTGCTCTGAATTTATTATTTATGTTGACAATATTGTGGTTATGCCTTCGTATGATATGAAATGACTCTTCGCTGTAAAATTTTAGTCAAGGTGGTTTTAGAACTCTCGAACTTTCACAAACTAGTTAACCTGATTCAGGGGATTTCACCAACATGACAAAGATATCGGTGAAGATATTAGCAGATGATTTACGCGAAGGGAAAAGAAGAATGAAGTCTAAATGAAGCGACAATCTTGTCTACAATAAATCATAAATAAAATATTAAATAATCCAAAACCACAAACATTCATGGCTTGAATAACATTTATCGGTGAAACATATAGTTTATAAAATAGTATTTCAGCCAAATAATGGATGAAATCACCTAGTAACAACATCTTATAATTAATATATTGTACATTTTATTGTTCTCGTCCCATTATTGTAAGATCTCAATTCTGCATATCCGAAGATAGCAAGAATTTTAGGGTTTTTCTTAAGGGATTCTTCAAAGTCTTTAAAGACTAGCTCGGCGGAGATGAGGAGATTAGGACAAAATTGGCGTTCCCGGTGTATCGGAATAAAAGGAATTAGGTTTTATAGCTGAACCTTATAAAAGGCTGCCTACGTACCCTTCGGAAAGGGATCAAGCCATTCGTAGTTCCTTTTAGGAGTTAAGTCGTCTCTTAGCGACTTGTTGTATTGTGTGTGTTGCAATCTCTTTTAGCCTGAAGACCTTCATTCTCTCATGTCGAGGTTTAGGTCGGCTTACAGAGTCGTCTATAGATCGATCTCTTGTAGCCTGAATACCCTCATCCTCTCATGTAGATATTTAAGTCGGCTTTTAAGAGTCGTCTGTATTTTTCTTGATGTATTTTTCATTGTATTTTTCATTGTCTCTTAGCCTTAATGCCCTCTTTCTCTTATATAGAGTTTTAGGCCGGCATAAAAAGTCATATTTCTTAAAAAGAAATAGACATTTTCCACAAAATAAAATAGATATTTTCCTTTTGTGATTATCTTCGAAGATTGCCATTTATCTTCATCGACTTCGTAATTATCCGTAATAAATGCCTTCTATTTCGGGCCGATCCTATTAACTGAATGGGCCATTTTGAGGGGTGCTAAAACCGACTCCAACAGTAAGTCCCCCCCAAGTCGGCGATTCAAGCGTTTGGCGCGATGATCGGTGATAGAAAACATCTCGGTTCGTGAAGTATAAAAGGTCGGCATGAATCTCCGGTATTCTTTTGAATGTTTGTCGTGGAAGAATAATCTTTTCCGTAGTTAAGTTAATTGGGTCGTTCTGTCCTTTGATCCGTTTGTACGGATCTTTGGCGAACGACGATTAAAACGTAGATCGGCGTTGAACTGCTTTACTTTAAGGTTTACGCCCCCACCATATCTATAATTGCGAGACGGATCTCGGCTTTATTCTAAGGGTGGGCGAATGTGCGATGCTGTGCTCGACTTATTTGTTATCACCCACCGCGAAGAATTTTCGGGACGGATCCCGGCTTTTCCTTACCACGATGTGCACCTCGTGCGCAAGGAAGACCACACTCCTGGCCAGGGAGCATGATGCTAGTGCGAGTCTTTGCTCGGCTTTCTGCGAGTTACTTAGACCCGACTTTTGCGAACTAAGGAGCTCGGCTTTCTGCGAGTTACTTAGACCCGACTTTTGCGAACTAAGAAGCTCGGCTTTATGCGAGTTTTTAAACCCGACTTTTGCGAACTAAGAAGCTCGGTTTTCTGCGAGTTTTTAAACCCGACTTTTGCGAACTAAGAAGCTCGGCTTTAAGTTGCGAGTGTAAACTCGGCTTCGATTAATTAGATTGAATAAAATAAAAAATTAAATACTTACTTTCGATCCTCGGCGTGTAAGATGGTGAAAATAATGGGCCATGATGAGAACGCCTTGGCATATTGGTTAAAGATCTGTTCATTGGAAGAAGCCGAGGTGGTGGGGCCTCCGAAGTCGATCTCGGCCAGATGGTCATAACTTTTTTGCTTGTTTTCTACAATGAATCATGTTGTAAGAGCAAATTTGTATTAAAAACTTGTACGTGTCAAAAGGAGATTTAAACACAATTAATAGCTAAGGAGGTAAAAGGAATCTAATTCATCTTGATAAATGATTTGACCAAACGATAATCTTAGTAATAAAGTTTGATGATAATAATTAATGAACTAAGAAAACTTAGCTTTAATCAGTGGATGTAACCAGAGAAATTGGAGACGTCACGGAAAGTGCTTCGTGAAGACTTTTTTTTTTTTTTTGTTAGAACGTGATAAAGAAGAGCTGCCAAGGCGACGTGCTCGGGACGATGAGCTCAGACCCAGCAGGGCGGCTAGCCGAGGTCGTCTTCATGGTGCTCGCCACGGCATGATTACAGGACATGATGCTCGGTTTCCTTTGAGTTGAGCTTTCAACAACATTTTTTTGAGAACCAAGGTCAGATTATACGCAGATTCCTTCGCCGAGGTTGTTGTATCATTAGAAGCATGTGGAGGTCCTGGATCTGATATGGTGGATGCCATTAACACAGAGCTTGGCAAGAAGATGACGTCAAAAACATATATTTTGCTGACTGAATCTTCCTGTTGCAACAGAAAAATAAGGCAATGGTTAAATCCATGACTTTGATAGTCTAGCGTTTTAAACCGGGTTATGATCAGTAAACATGAGAGTAAGACGCATTCAATATTATTTATTCACATGTATGACTATTTATTTTCTTTTAAAATATTAGTTGATCTATAAGTCAAATAATAGAAACTAAAAACAGGGGACTTTATGTGAGTGTGATGCTAGCATCAACCAAGTGGAGTCAAGTGTTTTGTAAAGCAATTAACTATGATGATATGAATTTGAATTTAAATACTTATCTTCATAATAGCAGGAAAGACCGTAAGGTGACTTATGATGAGGACGTCCATGATGACAAGCTGAATTGCGCAGACTTGAGGAAGAGAGATGACGAGCTCGTTTCGAACGTGAGTCGGTGAGTTTTAGCTGTGGATCTATGAGTTTGGCACGCTCAGTCTTGGAGGACATGACCGTAATCGGGATCAAAGCTCTAATAGGTAAGGTGCTCTGTTTTTCATGGTATACATTGTTTTCAAAGCTCTGAGCTTGAGAACTGATTCTCGTGGCCAATGTTTGTTTTCTTCGATCTTTGTGTTGCTGGAGAGTTTGAACTCAACTTTCTTCTGGTAGTGAGCGTAGAGCTTCATCTTTATCTCTCTCTTTTTTTATAACGGCTTGATGATCATGTTAGGTTGATGAACGTAACCGATGTGTTTGAGTCTCGAATCGTTGAGTGATATGACAAGTGAGTATATGACTGTGAAGCCGTTTTCTTTGTTGGCCGGGCTTGTGAGCTCCTCATGTCTCTTTATTTGCCGGGCTTGGTTTTTACTCTGGATTTTCTTCCATGCATGTGCGGTGGTCTTTGAGCCGTCACAATTTGATTAGCTTAGCATAGGCTGAAGAGAATGATATGACCTGATGATCCCATACAATAGATTAAAATTTGGTCCGATCTTTTTTTAAACGACTTTTTATGTCTCTGTCTTTCGGTGAAGTCGCTCATGGCCAAGCATCCATGTTGGTGACGAGCTTGCGACCCTTTTATGTGAAGGTCGGAGAAAGCCCTTTCTAGAGATGCCGTGCAATCTTTTGTTATCAAAAATGGGCTTCTTTTAGGCCCAACTCTCTTTGAATAGAATAAGGTGGCTGTCGTTAACGGTGTGATAAAGTTGAAGGCGGTCGTCATTGGAGAACATAAGCATAACAATGAAGTCCTAAATTGAAAGTCAAAGGGGGCAAATAAACACATGACGATCATGTCAATCAGTGATATTAGTTAAGTAATTTTAATGCTTTTGGTAGCAGCAATAATTTGACAAAATATATTGAATTCACAATTAGTTATCCTATTGATTTCAACTAGCGATCATGAGTCCATCAAGCATGATTATTTTGTTATGGAAAAGTACGAGGCTAGAAATATAGGTAGCGATACTTATCTCGAGGTTCTAAGAAAATTGGAGAGATCTGCCTTTTGTTGCTCGAAGTCGTCAATAGAGATTTTTTATCTCGTCGTCGTCAATAGACATTCTTGTGAGAGCCTTGAAAAATTCTTTTGAATGAGAAGGATCGTTACTCAGAGAAGATGTCTGAGATGTCATGTGTGGTGTTTTTACGATGCTCTTATGTGTTGTGAGCCGATGTCTCAGTCATCTTCAAGCGTGGTATATAAAAAATCTTTAAAGAAATCCCCACAGTCGGCGCCAATTGTAAGATCTCAATTCTGCATATCCGAAGATAGCAAGAATTTTAGGGTTTTTCTTAAGGGATTCTTCAAAGTCTTTAAAGACTAGCTCGGCGGAGATGAGGAGATTAGGACAAAATTGGCGTTCCCGGTGTATCGGAATAAAAGGAATTAGGTTTTATAGCTGAACCTTATAAAAGGCTGCCTACGTACCCTTCAGAAAGGGATCAAGCCATTCGTAGTTCCTTTTAGGAGTTAAGTCGTCTCTTAGCGACTTGTTGTATTGTGCGTGTTGCAATCTCTTTTAGCCTGAAGACCTTCATTCTCTCATGTCGAGGTTTAGGTCGGCTTACAGAGTCGTCTATAGATCGATCTCTTGTAGCCTGAATACCCTCATCCTCTCATGTAGAGATTTAAGTCGGCTTTTAAGAGTCGTCTGTATTTTTCTTGATGTATTTTTCATTGTATTTTTCATTGTCTCTTAGCCTTAATGCCATCTTTCTCTTATATAGAGTTTTAGGCCGGCATAAAAAGTCATATTTCTTAAAAAGAAATAGACATTTTCCACAAAAGAAAATATATATTTTCCTTTTGTGATTATCTTCGAAGATTGCCATTTATCTTCATCGACTTCGTAATTATCCGTAATAAATGCCTTCTATTTCGGGCCGATCCTATTAACTGAATGGGCCATTTTGAGAGGTGCTAAAACCGATTCCAACAATTATATGGAACAAGCACTACATAAATAAAGAGCAAACTTAAAAAAAAGGATAGAAACCAATGTCCTCTTAGTACTTGAGACCAAGAGCGAGTTCAAGGGACAATTTTTCTTCACTATATGAAACTCCTGTTGAGTTTAAAGGAACATTTGCACCATCGCCAGCAACAACGACATCAGCAAGATGCATAACAATATCATTGTCTCTGATTTGGTTTAGTCCAGCCTACCATAAACAATCATACATATGATTAACAATTAGAAACAATCATATTTTATAACTAAAAACAATCAAAATTATTCGAAAGTTTCTATTGTCACATAGGTTGAAATATACTTTCATAGTTTTGTTACTTGGTTTCAGAAATGCATTTATATTCTCTTTAGTATCGCATAGCCTACACGAAATTAAAAGCGAAGGTAATCATTAGTTCATTAGACATAAACAAAAATAATAATATATATATATATATATAAACGTTGAGATGAATCAGAAATTAAGATTAATTAATAATCGCATGGACCTTTGCTGATTTTGGATACACTTGGTAGCGTCTCGAAGGCGTTGATGATGTTGAGATTGCCGCCAACTCATTTCACGTAGCATTCTCTTTTCTGCTATAGAATTGCACGTGCGTATATTTATGCATAAAAAAATATAATTATACGACTATGGCAACTATTTGTAGTATAACTTTTGCACATAATGTTTTTTTGCATTAAAATGTTTTGCTCAATTGCCCATTCCAATTTGATCTTTAAAAACGCATAACCGTAACTTTACTGGGAAAATCAAATATAAAAACATGATCGTTTCATAAAAACTTTATTTTTAATTTTAAAAGTTTTCAAATATTTTTAATATTTACTAGCTCCCTTTGTCCTATTTTTTATGATCTATGTCCCATTTTATATGATATTTTTTTTGGTAAAAGCGCAGAAGTTAAAAAAGAATATAATTTTTTTTTTATATAATCTATTTTTTAATATTTTGTTTAGAAAATTTTAACCAGTAGCAAAAAAATAGTGTAGAATATTAATAGTAAAATATATTAAGTAAATATAAATTGCATAGAATTTTAGAAAAAAATAAATAAATAACTTCTAAAACATTTTATGCAATGAGACAATATAACACAAAATTGAAATTCTGAATTACAACATAAATACAGCCAATTCCAGATCGAGAATGAAATGAAACAAATCATGGACATCACAAAATAATTATGCTATCTGCTCTGCACTCACTCTTATTGGATCCTGTGCAAATTTACAGTAAAGACATATTAACTGCTTTTAATTAAAGTGCGTATCATATTTGTATACCTTGTACCGACTCTTCGTGCTTCTTGTTCCTATACATCTGTTGTAGTCAACAGATACATTTGATTTAATACACACCAGCAAAGACAATATAAACGGCGACACTATGAAATTTCAGATTTGGTGATAACTATAGACATCATATTGTATATATATATATATGACTTTTTACATGCGACATTGTGAGTACTCTCACACTCATTGCCTTCACAATCTTTTTTGGTCAAAGATTGCCTTCACAATCTTCTTAGGAGTTGCTTCTGCCAATTACAAACAATAAACATTATCTTTTATATAGTGAAATTAGAAAATTATATGATAACTGAAATTTTTGTTATGTATTATATTATAAATATGTATAAGATTTAATATTTAAAATTTTAAAAGAAAAGAGAAATATCACAATGAATAAAATAAAGAATGTCGATTTAATTGATGAAATTTGTTGTTTTTTATATATAAAATGTATTTACTGTTTTTTGAAACCGAAAAGATCGCTTACTTTTTTCGCCACCAAGTTGTTCAACAACGCGAACAAAATGGCAGTGAAGATCAATGGGCCAGCGCAGTCGCGACGCTTTTGACTTAGTGTATGATCCGACAATCGGCATTTTCACTGTTTTCCGATGGAAATTATAATTTTGTTTTCTTCAAAAATGTACCAATTTATAGAAAATTCTAGAGGATACAATTTCCAAAATAACCAAAGTAGAAAACATTTAATGCTTGTTAATATTGTTTTGTGATATGTGGTTTGGTTTAACTATACCTCTTAAAAGGAAATTAAAAACTGAACATTTACAGAAAGTTATTATCTGACACCAAATTTTTCTCATGGTAATAATATGTATCATAAATTTATAAATATCAATGAACACTACCAGATTTTTTCCCAGAAACTAAATCTATATTCAAGTTTTAATAAATAAGTCAAAATTAACCTAAAACTAATGCATCATATGGCTAGGATATGCATAACTTAATTATTATACAATTCTTCATTAAAATATAAACCTGCATATTATAAATTACTGTCAACAGCTGTAATTTTAGATTTATTTATGCATAAATAATGTTATAAGTTTTTTGGCTTTGGCTAAAATTGTTACTACTGTAGTTTTTTTTGTGAATTTAAAATTTATTGTTACAAATATTTTTATTTTCCACAGTCTAAATATTTTCACTCTTTATATTTAGCTTTGTACGTCGAAAATTAAAAATAAAAAATAATAAAGAAAACTCTGGACAGAAAATAAGTAGATTATATTTAAGGCTGTATAGAGAAATTAAACTTCAGATTTTCTACAATTACAATAACCAATCACACCACAACAACAGCAAAAATAATGAACTAAAGCCTACAATAGTCAAATTGTAGCTTTTTTTTTGAGCAACTGATTAATTATAAAACGGAAAGTGGGTAGCCATTACAATGCAGAAACTAGTAAAGAGGATGAAGCATAAGACAAAGAGTTTGTTGCAAGATTGTCAGCTTCAACATTGGCTTGTCTAGGAACAAAAGAAAAGGAGATAAAGGGCAAGGCGTTGGATAGAGAATGGATGTCAAGGAGTAGACTAAAGAGCTCCTTCTTATGTTCTTTGTGATTGATTAGTCTGATTAGTTCCTTTGCATCCGAGATGAGCTCCAATTTTGTGAATTTAATCTCCAGAGCTTGTAGTAGGGCAATACGAATCGCTAAGCTTCAACTATTAGGGGGGAGACAACAAAATTTTCTGTTCTCGAACTGGTTACTGGTTAGAAGAGTGTCGTCTGATCTGGATTTGGAGAGCAATCCGAGACCTGCTTTCTTCGAAGTCTTGTTTTAGCCTGCATATGTGAAGCATAAACCAGAGTCCAAACAGGGTGGAGCAGGTGGAGGAAGCTGTGGTACGATATGACGACGGGCCGGCTGAGATTGTGCTAAAGACCATTCTCGAGCATTGGAAAGAGCTTTCGTCAATGTTTCTTTTGGATCGAAGGATCCATCTTCAAAGATTTAAAGTTTCTAGCCAACCATAGATTTCAACAAACCCAAAGAAACAAGAACTTGTACTTGGTCCTGATGGAGGAAGGCATATGAAGAGAGAAGAAGCTAGTACACCGGAACTGAAGTCACATATTGAAGCCGGATTAAAAGGTTTTAGAGGGGGTAACCGCCAAACCTATTGTGCGAAGGGACAATGTAAGAAGAGATGCTATGCTGATTCAAGGTCTCCACAGTGAACACAACAAACGATATCTAAGAGTCCTCAGTTCAGTAAATTTTCTCCAATAGGAACCGCACCTTGAATGATTTTCCACAGAAATATCTTTAGCTTTGGGGAGCAATTACCAGACCAGATGTATTTCTCCCAATTAAACGCTGTCGACCCAAGAAAGTGTGGTTTCCGGTCAATGGCTGATGCAAGCGCACAATGGTACCCTGATTTCGAGGAATTCACTCCATCTTTAGTTGGTAGCCAAATCATAGCATCGTCATGTCCAATGGAGCTGCGTCGAAGGCATAAGATCAGCTCAGCCAAGTCTGGTAGTAGATCACAGAATTTGGTTGGGTACCATCCGTTCGAGTTTTCCTGCATTAGGTGGGATACAATAAGTTTCATAGTTTCTTCTATTGGCGGCCCCATAGGAGTTGTTGGTGTCGTTAGAGAGACCCAAGGGTCAAACCAGATAGAAGTAGAAGAACCATTACCTATTTCTTTACCTAAATTGAGTTGGAGGAGATCACGTCCGATTAGAATTCCTCTCCAGCCAGGAGAGTAGTTCGAGCTTGCTGTAACTTCCAAAAAAATTTTCTCTTTGTAGTATTTTCCAATAAAACCCTTCGCAAATAGGCTTGTCGGGTTAGGGAGAATTCTACAGCTCAATTTATCTATGAGAGAGTCGTTGAAGGTCTGAATTTTCCGAAAGGCCTAAACCACCTTACGGTTTAGATGAAGCTATTTTTTTGCCAAGACAAAACACATCTTTCTACTGCCTGACAGTGAATCCCAACAGAACCTTGTTATAGCTGATTAAATACGCTTGCAAAAGCTGGTTGGAAGCTTAAAACATGTCATAGAGTATGTTGGAATGGCTGAGAAAACAGATTTATCATGGTGAGTTTCTCTGCATTAGAGAGTTTCTTGGTGGACCAGCTGACTGACTTATGTCGTATAGGTCTACTATTTTGGTGAAGAGATTTTTTTTCATTCGTCCAAAACTTTCCGGGAGGCGGAGATACTTCCCTTGCCCACCTTCTTTTTGATTACCCATAGCAGATTTAACTCTTTCTTTCTGCTCCAGAGGTGTTTTCGACGAGAAGGTTATAGATGATTTTTGCAGATTTATCATCTGCCCCGAATCCCATTAGTATTTGCTAAGGATCGACTTCAAGGTTGTAATACCCTAATCTCGGAACTTGATAAAAAATATTGTTATTAAATATAATGATATTTTTATCACTAATAAAATGAATTATCTTTCTAATAAATTCACTAGAATTATTTTTGGAAATTTTTGTGATTTTTCATTAATAACAGGTTTTACCGAGAAAACGATAAAATGATCGGGTAAGTTGAAAAACCCTCTAAAGTCCACCTAAAATTATAAAATTTTGACCACATCCCTATTAATGTATGTAGAAGCCAGGGGCGGAGCTAGCTAACAAGGAGGGGGTCAGTTGACCCCTATGACATTATAAAAATTTTGTTTGCTAACGTTTATATATGATATCTGCTAGGTTATTTGGTTATAATACTGAGAATATGACCACCATGTGATGTGTTCGAGGCTTGCCTTGACCCCTCTGTTTTTTTTTTTTAATTCTGCATCGGCAAAATACTAATCCATGATCCCTTGGGATATTTTTTTTTTAAAATCAAATTTTAATATCCTTTGCCTATTATTACTTATGCTTTTGTTTTGTTTCTCTTATTAGCTGTCTATATGTTTTTTTGCTAGATTGACACAAAATTAATTAATGTGGACACTAATCTATATATTTAGATAAATAAATATCTTGAAGACAATTATGTTATACTGTCTTTTTCACCAATATTATAAGGAAAAAAATAATATAATAAACAACATGAAGCAATCGATATATTTTACACATAGTGAAATATTTTTAGAACTACATATATTCTTATTAAAACAACTGTAATTTACAGGATTTATAATAATAATGATATTATCTTTAGATCAGTTTTATTTATCAAAAATAATTAATAGTGATATTTAAGATGTTTAAGTTTCTTACAAAATTTTTTATCGAAAAATAGTTTTATATAGCTATTAGCATACTAATATTGATTCCATTGAAAAATATTTCTGGCTCCGCCAATGGTAGAAGCTATCGTTCAAAATGATTTAGCAAGATTTGAACCCTAGATTAAGTTATAATTTTTAGACCATTAAGGGGTAATTAATGGCTAAAAATTCAAAAAAAAATCATAAGGGCTTGGGCTTGGATCAAGATGGTTTGGGCTGAGAAATGAGGTTATTTTGGACACAACTCAAGCCCAGTAGTGAGCATGGGCCACGAAATCTTGTAAGGGAGAAGGAGATGCATTGTTTGTGTTATTAAGTACATTGAACGAAAAATGTTTTGGCATCAATCCAAGAGGTTTCTAGAAGAGGGCTACAAGTGTAAGGTGAGTGACGAAATGCAGTGTTTTTGGCCTGATTTTGGTGGGATGTCGTGGAGGAAGATGGGGAGGAGAGGTGAGACAAATGAGGGTGGAGATCCTCTCACTTTTACTATAAAAAGAGGCCTTCCCCTCCCTTTTTCTTCACACCAAACCTCATAAGAGTAAAGAAGAGTAAAGAAGAGAGAAATAAGAGTGGATGAAGGGATGAAGAAGAAGAAGGAGGAGGCGGGAAGACAAAGAAGAAGAAGGAGGAGCCGAGAGAAGAAGAAGAAGCCGGAGGAAGGAGAAAAGAAGGAGAAGCCGGAGGAGAGGGAGAGAGAGAGAGAGAGAGAGAGATAGATAGAGATAGAGAGAGAGAGAGAGAGAGAGAGAGAGTTGGGAAGGTGACGGAGGAGCAGGGAAAATTTCCCAAGCGGAGATTTTCAAGTTTCATCCCATGAACCGACCTTCTCTTCCATTATAGGCAGCTTACAGTAAGATCCATTCCGGAGGTTCGTGTAGTAAGGCTATCTAATACCGGGGTCAACCGCGATAAAGTAATTGTGAGTTGGGGTTAGTTGCTTGCCTAACGTTTATTACGCAGGTTCCCGACACTAAGTCATGATCCGTTGTGATGGCTATGACTAGTGTTGGTTTGACTAGTATATAGTAATGTGTGATAATATTGTTATGACTATACTTGGCTTGATTGTTGAATGATATTCATGCTATGGTTGTTACTGCTATATATTATAGTATACTTTCGATTGATAACCGAGTAACGAACGAATGATTAAAATATAGAAAACTATTAAGTAATGTGATAATAATATGATGATTGGTTTATGTATGTTTGATTGATTATATGTTGTGCGATATGATTGTTGTGATGTGATATGTTTAAAGGTTTTCTTGATGTGTTAGTGACATGGTGTTATAGTGGTCATATCGACTTCCCTACCCGATGGATCCTCGGGAGCATACCGGTCGGTTCACTTACTCTCGGGTCGCGTTACTGGCAGGTGTTAACCTACTGAGTGACGCCGGTAGGTGTGTGGTCCGGAGAATACAGGGACGTGTCCTAGGTATAGAATGCATAGAAGCTTTGGCTATCTAGGGGTAGCCCGAGTCACCGCATATCGATGGACGGAGAACGGTGTCTTACTTGTAATACTCCGTGTTTATGAGTAAGAGTCGAAGGACTACTACCGTGGGACTATATGGTGACGAGATAAGTATTCCGAGGGAATGACGATATTGCAAGGGCCCATAAGCATGCATATAATATATTTGTTGTTATAGTGCTTTGGCTATTTATTATTGCTTGTGTAACTTTCAGTCATTGCTTGTGTTTGGGGTTGGGTTGGGTAGATGGAAAGTTACTTTATTAGTTGGGGAATCTCAACTCACTGGGTCAATAATAGATCGATCACTCCTCTCCTTTAATTTTTTCAGGTAATCCGTAGGACTAGCGGATCGCATGATGTTAGGCCAGTCGGTATAGTGTCGACGTCTCTTTCGCAACGAAAATTTCAAAGTAGTGTTTGTATGAATATTTAAATAAATATTGTCCATGGATCTATTTGTATTTCCGTACTTTTCATAATACTAGATAAATGATGTTTTATATACATGAAGCATGTTTCTTATACTAGATTAGTCCGATCTAATATACCTATCAAATTTTATTAAGGTTGCAAAGCCATAATCAAAATTTGGTAAACGTGTAATTGAATAATTCGGATCACTTTAATGACGAAAGTTGTTAAGCCGAGCCGAATTAATCAAACACGGTAAAAATTGTGATGACTCTGGTCCGACCAAGGAAAACTGGTGATCATGTTCATGTCTGATTGTTGTTCATCGGTTGACTAAGGTCAAGGCAAAACAGGGGCGTTACAAAAGGTGGTATCAGAGCCAGATTCTGATCGTGCTCATACAACATGTGTTTTCAGATTTATCGAGTAAAAAAAAAATTTGAGTCGCGAAAGAGACATTAGGAAATCGGTCACGTCTTGTTTAGTTAGGACTTAGTCACTTACCCGTTTATGATGCAGATGGAGGACGGGGCAATCAGTATTGGCAGGCATAGTATGGCTATGGGTTCAGAACGGGTTTCTGAACGCAAAGGACTGGGTTACGAGGAACCGGCCGAAAAGGTTAATTCACCGGAAAATTCGGGCAACCAGGAAAGGCAGGCAGATCAGGCGCAAGCAACTGCAGAAAAGATATCGAAGATACTGGATCTAGCAATGATCGTCCTAAGGAGATGCCAAGGAACGATCAAAATGCGGTAGGAGCCCAAGACGTAAACTCGGAGCCGGAACACACCTTGAAAATTCTTAATGACGTAATGACGCGAGCTATGCAATCACCACAAACAACACCCGGTGTGACGACTCGTTCACCGTTCCCATCCTTAATCTCCTCGATGAAGAAGATGGGAACTACGCACTTCTCCAGTGGAACTGACCCGTTAGTCGCATACCGTTGGATCCGGATGATGGATAATAACTTCAAAGCTACAAGATGATCGGAGGACTACAAGCTAAGTGTGGGAGCTTACTACTTGGACCGAGATGCAGCCGATTAGTGGGAAAGTCGGGAAGCCCAAGTAGGACACATGGTAAAGACCTGGTTAGCGTTCAAGGAGGAGTTTGAGCGCTACTTCACCCCGGAGTCAAGGCGTCGACTACAACGGGAGTTTGCTAATCTCGAACAAGAGAGTAAATCTGCCCGAGAGTATGAATCAGAGTTCATGCAGTTGAAGCGGTCTGTGGATAACAATAACGGAGACGAAGAGGCGATGATCACCAACTTTATGTTCGACCTTCGACCCGAGTTGGAGAGCAGACTTGCGTGGGCAATTTCAAGAGCCTCATGGACTTGGTGGAGAAAGCCGTAAGTTTGGAAATTGGGTTAACAACAGAACGTGCAGCGCGGGGAAACTTCAACTCAAACCAAGACCGAAGATCATCCATCCATCATGGCCGACACTCTGGACAAAACCATTGTTTCAAAGACAAAGGCAAACGATCCCAAGGATCATCTGAATCATTCAAAGGAGTGTCAGTATGCTACAAATACTGTCCAAGCAATGCAGCACAGCGCACATCACCCGGTATTACCTATTTCCGATGCCGTCAGAAGGGCCATTATGCTCGAGAATGTTCGAACCCGATTCCAGCCACCCACTCGCCATTCAGACACCGCCAGCTCGCCCTACGACTGAGCCCACCCGCAAACATCAAACCTTAGATGGTAGGGTTTATTCCTTTGAAGTAGATAATAATGAGGCCCTAGAGGCCGTTCAGGGTCATATCACAGGAACCGTACATGTCGCGGGTCATCCCACCCGTGTATTTTTCGATTCAGGAGCCACCCATAGTTTTATAACTCCAAAAGTAGTCGCTGAAATCGTAGGGAGTTACAAAATAGAAAAAGTTAGTGTTGCGGTGTTGACCCCCGAAAAGCAAACCCTCCAAATAGATATGTATATTCGGAACATACCGCTAGTCATCGAGGCGAAGAAGTTCTTGGTGAATCTTCTAGTCACTCCTTTAATGCGGTACGAAGCAATTCTCGGAATGGACTGGTTGTCTGGCTATCAGGCCCATTTAGATTGTGGTCGAGGGAGGATTACATTTCGTGGAAACGGAATTGAGGAGGTAGTCTACTACGGGATTAACCCTAGTAAATCGGTATCTATGGTGGCATCTCTTCCTGTTCAAGACTTGATCAAGAATGGAGAAGCATTTTTGGTGACCATCACTGCCGGCGAAGGAACCGTTAACCGACACGTCATGATTGAGGACATTGCGGTGGTTCAATTTCGAGGATGTATTCGCGGCACTAATGGAATTACCTCCACCTCGAAGTAACCCTTTCACCATTAATTTGGAACCCGAAGCGAAGCCTATCGCAAAGGCTCCTTACCAAATGGCACCTGCAGTGTTGGCGGAACTCAAGAAACAGCTTGAAGATTTGATCGGGGAAGGCTTTATTCGACCAAGCTCATCACCATGGGGACCTCTAGTGCTATTCGTAAAGAAGAAAGACGGGAGTATGAGATTGTGCATCGACTATCACGGCATCAACAACATCACCATCAAGGATAAATATATGTTGCCTCGAATCGACGAACTTTTGGATCAGCTTAAGGGAGAAAGCTAGTTTTCAAAAATAGATTTGGCATCTGGATATCACCAAATTCCTATCGCTGAGGAGGATATCATGAAGATGGCATTTCAAACCAGATATGGGCAGATTGCGTTCGTAGTAATGCCTTTTGGGCTTACCAACGCACCAGCATCCTTTATGCGGTTAATGAATGAAAATTTCCATGACTATCTCGATAAATTTGTTATCATATTTATCGATGATATTTTGGTTTACTCAGAGACCGAGGAAGAGCGTAGAAAGCATTTGGCGTTAGTTCTCGAGAGATTGCGGAAGCTGAAACTATTTGCTAAATTTAGCAAATGTTCGTTTTGGCAGAGGAAAATTGGATTTCTGGGACATAGCATCTCCGAGCAAGGAGTATCAGCCGATCCCGAAAAAGTTAAATCAATCCAAGAATGGCCTCTGCCTACCTCTGTGACGGAAGTTCGTAGTTTTCTTGGCCTAGTGGGGTATTATCGAAAGTTCGTTCATAGGTTTTCATCAATCGCAAAGCCTTTGACGAAGCTAATAGGGAAAGACATTCCTTTTATTTGGAGTACGGACGCAAAAGAAGTTTTTGCTAAGTTGAAGACTTCATTGACTTCAGCACCAGTTTTGGCTTTGCAAGAACCCGGGAAACCCTATACGGTGTATATCAATGCATCGCGAGTTGGTTTGGGGTGTGTCCTAATGCAAGAATGTAAAGTCATCGCTTATGCATCTCGTCAGTTAAGGAAGCACGAAGAGAACTATCGGACGCACGACTTATAAATGGCGGCGGTTGTATTCGTATTTGGGATTTGGAGATCCTACAGTTATGGCGAAAGCATAGAAGTATTTATGGACCATCAAAGTCTTAAATACTTGTTCACGCAATAGGATCTTAACCTACGGCAGCGGAGGTGGATGGAATTCATCGCTGATTATAATATCAAAATCAAGTATCACCCTGGAAAAGCTAATGTGGTTGCAGATGCACTTAGCCGGTGGAAAACCAAGGCTAGCATCGAAAAGGAGCTCGAAACACTAATCAAAGAACTCAAGTTGGTGAATTTGGCTGCAATGGAAGGGGAAGAAAATGAGCCGTTAGGCTTACAAGCTGTAAGGCAGGCAGATCTAGTTCTTCGAATCCGAGAAGAGCATCAGAGAGATGAGAAGACTTTAAAGGACACTGAAGAAGTCAGAAATCCAGATGTACCAAACCAGAGCGGTTATCATCTGGCCAATGATGGTACATTATTGCTCAGGGGAAGGATCACTGAACTAGAAGGTCAGGGTTTGCGAGAAGAAATTTTGGGAGCATCGCATCATTCTTTTCTTAGCATCCACCCCGGGAGTTGAAAGATGTACAAAGATGTGAGGAGATATTATCATTGACCGGGAATGAAGAAGTCTGTAGCTCGATGGGTAGCGCAATGCCCGACTTGTCATCAGATCAAAGTGGAGCATCAAGTACCCGGTGGTCTACTTAAGAATCTACCTATTCCTCAGTGGAAATGGGATTCCATACCAATGGATTTTATCACCGAAATGCCGACAGCAAAACGGAGAGCAAACAACGCAATTTGGGTAATTGTTGATTGTCTGACTAAGGTGGCACATCTGATTCCGATAAAAGATACATATAAGGTGGAATCTTAGGCTGGACTATATATCAACCAAATCATTCGTCTTCATGGAGTTCCATCGGATATCATATCAGATCGGGATCCACGATTTACCGCCATCTTCTGTAGGGCGCTACAAGAAGCTTTGGTAACGAAGTTGCGTATCAGTACTGCTTATCATCCCGAAACGGACGGCTAGACCGAAAGGATAATCCGGACCATTGAAGACATGTTGCGAATGTGTGCACTCGATTGGACAGGAAATTGGGAAAAGCACTTACCATTAGTGGAGTTCTCATATAACAACAGCTACCATTCCTGTATCGGAATGTCTCCATATGTAGCTCTATATGGACAACAGTGTAGAACTCCGCTATGTTGGACCGAGATCGGAGAGCGAGAAGTCTTTAGACACAAGATCATTGATGAGACAACCAGCAAACTGCAAATAATTCGAGCCAACATGAAGAAAGCTCAAGAGTAAAAAAGAGGCCTTC